>JBAGKK010000103.1:67267-136347 GCA_037177015.1 Euceroptres primus
TGCCCTTCGTATTTCTTTCTCTATAAAATCGTCTTGTTTAAACAAGACCTATAAACCAGACCTTCCTCTATAAAATGGTCTTGTTAAAACAAGACCATTTTATTGAGAAAGAAATACGAAGGGCACTTACCTTTAGCGACCTTCGCGACTCAAAATAACAAACAGCCGGTTTCACACAATCCATGCCACATCTCAATGACATAATTTTGTTATGCATTAATCTTATTTTCTATAAATTACAATTAATAATTGCACAATAATAATTATTCTGAGATTCATCGATACTTTATCTTATAATATAATCTATTTTTTAATTATCAATCTTTTCCAGATTTAAAAACTCCCGCCATTAAAATGATTTTCCACAATTTTCCGCAGTTGGAAAAACCGAGGTGTGAACGGTCGCTTGCTTGTGCATGCATGCAGGCTGCCTGCTTGCAGAGGCATGAATGTACCCTAAGTACATGAATGGAAACCGAGATACAACGGAAGTCAAGTACCCCGAATTTGGGATCACAACAGTACATATTTAAATTCACCTTGTGATAAATTTTATAATTTATTAAAATAAATATCTTGACTATTTCTGTAATTATAAATAATCACTAATCTTGCATAATTTTCTAGAAATTGAACAATTTCACAACATAACCTATAAAATCTCATTTGTATATTTTCGAAATAATTTATAACAATTAAAATTTCAACATATTCCTCCTAAAATAGTTTTTTAAATAGAAAAGTGATGTAATATTTCAATTCTACCAATTCAATTTTGGTTATTTTTGTGCAGAGAGCGCAGAGAGGATAAGTATATCTGTAACAAACAAAAGTGTGAAAAAAAATTCAAAAAAATAATTAAACACTAAAGAGAGTTTTAAGGAGTATTGATAATCATGTCTGAGAAAAAGAAGGTACTGATGATTTGCCTGGGTACGTATAATATTTAAAACATTTTCTGTATTGATTTTGGAAGCTTTCCCTTCAAAATTATTCTTCTGTTCCTTATATTATAAAATGTTCTTATTTTTTTCAGGCAATATTTGCCGTTCACCGATAGCGGAGGCAGTGTTTGATGATTATATTAAAAAAAATGGTTTATCGAACAAGTGGGAAGTAAAGAGTGCTGCTCTGATTAGTTACCATACAGGCAAAAGTCCTGATAACAGAGCAATGACTACACTTCGAGAAAAAGGAATTACTGATTATTCTCATAAAGCATGGCCTGTAAGTTTATTTTTCGCTTTTACAAAAGAAATGCCAAAGCCATAATATTCCAAGAAGAATTCCAGTTTTCTAAAAAAAATCTAAAAAATAATTTTTTCGTACCAATGATTAATTTATACTTTTCTATTTTTTCTAAATGCATTTAATTTTTTCCTTTTTAAAATAGATAACGAAAGAAGATTTTAACAAATTTGATTGGATCTTTGGAATGGACGATGATAATATAGAAGAGCTGAACAGAATGAAACCAAAGCAAGCTGTAGCGAAAATCGAACTCCTGGGAAAATACGATCCAGAGGGAGAAACCATTATCAGGGATCCCTACTATGTAAGTATCGAAATTTTTTCTTTATTATTTAAAAATGAGAATAAGCCAATTCAAGAAAATTTTTTTCTTTCTAGGATAGCGGCAGAGCAGGATTTCAAAAAGCATTCCAACAGTGTGAAAGAAGTGTTGCTGCATTCCTCAAAGAATACAAGTAATGTTGCTTATCGTTTCCTAAAAATTTACACATTTAATTATATTTTATAAAATTCAAGAAGCTGTATAGATTTTATTAAATAAGTTTCTTTCTTATTTCAGATGATGAAGTTAAACGCAGTTCAATTGTTCAAACCGTTCAAACAAATTAGAATTTTACATCTTCGCGAAGATTTTTAACACAAGAAGCATAAATTATTTATATTTTTTATGGGAGTCATCTGTATTTCTTTAAAGAGATCAAAAATAGTTTATTGTAAGACAGCAAGCATTGTATTTTTATTTAGTTTTTAATGAAAAACAATTTCAAGTCAAAAAGATTAATATTAATTATTTCAATTTTTATACATAGTAAATTGTACAATTGTAGGAAACATTCAAATTAAATAAAAGAACATTTATAGGATTTATAGGCATTTCTTTAATCTGCTTTAGAAATAATTTAATATTTCATAGGCTCATTAATTTTAAAAAACTAATTGTGTTACAAACTGTGTTTTAAATTACATTTAAATGAATTAATAAAATTTGTTCTATTTTTAAATTTTGACATTAATTGCGGGAATGGTCACGTGACGTTTGAATCTTCACTTTTTTGAGGTTATGTTTGGAAAATTGCAATTATGGTTCGTTATTCAGATGTTTAGATTCGTTGTTTTCCTGGATTTTGTAACAATATTTCAAAAAAGAATTGGAACTAAAGTACTAAAGACATTTAATTATTAAAATACAGGTAAGAGCAAAAAAAATATATATCTTTGGTAAAAAGTACTCTATCCTTTTTGAATTAACATTAGTAATCAAACTCTGCACGTTCAAATTCGGTTCTGCAGATTATCTTTCCAGCTACCTAGAAATTCTTTCTATCCTTCATAAAAATTTACTTCATAATGTCTTAGAATTTCGCCTTATTTTAGGATTGACGAAAAATGGACGATTTCGATATCTCCAAGGTGTTCAAAGGCAATGCCATAATCATAAAACCTTCATATTCTGGCATCAACTACTGCTTTGTATGCGAAAAGATCATTAAAGCAGGAGAAGTTTCTACCCACTGCAAGCTTCGATCTCATGAGGACCGTTTATCTCGGTTTCTTAGTTTCTTTACGATTTCTACACAAGTAGAACGACATGAGTGCTCTAAGAGCTTAACCTGCACAGCTTGTGGATTTTATCTACCCTGGGATCAAGCAAAGGCCCATGCTCAAGAACACGGCGATAATAGCTGGCAAATGCCCGAAGACATTTATTCCATCTACTTTCAACACTACTTATCGATGAACAATAACACACACTACTGCAATCTGTGTTTCATTTCATTTGGCAGCCGGGAACATGCTCTTCAACACATCGAGGACCCAGCTCATCAGGAAGTTTGGTCCCAGTCAGTAGCTGCCAGAACGAATTTCGAGGAATTCTCTCTGCCCCCAAGACTGATTAAGAATCTTACGAGCCACCGAATCTTCTTTGGAGATCAGCCAGATACTTTCTTCTGCTACGTATGCAAGATGCTATTTCCCACTTTAACTAATGCGCTGGACCACAAGCAAACTCGTTCCCACAAGTCGCAGAGGTTTCTTTTTAAAAGCCAAGTTAAAGGCTGCAATTTTAACCTCCCTAATTTGAAATGGCTCAAAAAATCTAAATCAATGGTTTTCTTAAAGGATAAGGTTTACTGCAAACAGTGCGACTTGTACATAACCGACGAAAAAGAGGTCGTTGCACATATGGAGAGTCACAAAGTAAATCTGCCTAAAGCCTTAGAGCAAAAATCAGCTAAACTTGCACAACAAAAAAGGGATCAAGTTATTCTAAATCGCCCAAAGCTAATTCCACCAATGATAACTGGATTGAATGTACCCTCTATACTAGGAGTTCCTGAGCATCTTTTCTGGATGATCTCTGCCCACAAGATCCTTGTTTATTTTGATTATTTGTTCTGCACCATGTGCAAAAAAAAGATGGTTACTGACAAGTGCGTTGAAACTCATTTGCTGTCGCACTTGAAACCGGGCAAGAATTTGACAGAGGGATCTTCTGATACCGATGTTAATATTCCGGCGTCGACGAGTCTTAATGAAGCTAGCCCTTCGACTTCTAAGACTCCGGATAATTGTCAGAAGGATCAGGAACTGAATAAACGAATTCCTCTCCAAATAACAGAGACGGGTGAGATCTCAAAGTTTGGAGTTTGTGAAGAATTATTTTGGATGATTTCTGATCATGATGTACAAGTTTATCCTAGATTTGTGCATTGCAATGATTGCAATAAAAAATTGATGGACGAAAAATCTATCGAAAACCATTTGCGAACGCATTTGAAACCAAACTGGAAAAAACAATGTTCCACATTCGAAAAGGGAAACTTTTCTTCGCCTTCGAGTTTCAGGTTTGGAGAAAATTTTATGAAGCGCAAAATGGGATCAAGACATCAGGAATCCCAGCAAAAATACAGAAAGTAAATTTCAGTCCTAGTGAAATAAAAAGACCTGCGTTGTTTGTTCAAAAATGTTTTCAACTTTATTTTTATCTAAAGCTTTCAATAAAAGCTCTGAAAAATTGTTAGCATTCACTTAACTACTTATAATTTCAGTTTTAGATTTATTCAAATGATTAAGAATAATTTCATGTTGAAAACTCTGGTAAACTTTATGTATTTAAATAATATAACTACGTGTCTAAAATATTTGTTTACATTTTTTTAATCATATGTTTCTATTATTCCTTTACTATGCAAACTAAGAAGAAAATTATGAATTAAAGTAGAGGGGCGTTTGATGAGTGATTTTTAGTTTTTCATTTTCAAGTTTAAAAATATATACTATGAAAATGCTGTTTCATAACTAAATATGCTTAGCAATAATAAATTTTGGCCAATGATTTAATTTTTTGATAGAGATTTAAAATATGTTTAAAATTATTTAACTTTTAGACAATTAATTACGAATCATTTTTTACTTGACAAACCTTTTATTTTTCAAGTAAGCATTAGCGGAAGTATTTAATAAATAAAATAAATCCAATAATTGAAAGACTTAATTTTTAATGGTGCGCTAATTTTCGACGTCTTAACTGCGCATGCGCAAAATGAAAACCAAAGGTCGAAGATTAATTCAACAGTCGGACATGTACCATTTCAAGTTGCTCACAACCAGTCTTGATCGTTTGCCCCTACCATGTACCTATGAATCAGAAGGACTGAGACTAATTTGTGCGCGGGGTCTACCCCAATCGGTTCGGGGGGACTGAATAGCGCATCCAGAACATGTCGACTAATGTATGGGCAAATGTCATACAGTCGGATCTCCACCATGTCATATTGCACCATTTTATATTTCCCGCCACTAGTCTTGATCGTTTGCCCCTACTCTCGAGAAGGTATTTACGCAGATACAGTCGGACCTCCACCATGTCATAATTTCGGGGGGAGTTATTACTTGATGGAGGTAGTCCGGAGGGGAAATTGGAAGTTGCGTGGCAGGCATTTGCGCACACACGTATATATTCATAGGCGGGTGTAAACTATCTGCGCAAACGCCTTCTCGAGAGTAGGGGCAAACGATCAAAACTATTACGGGGAATATGACATGGTGGAAGTTTACATGTTGGAAGTCCGACTGTAGTTTACTCCTACCATGTATACATACGTGTGTGAGCAAATTCGTGCCGCGCAACTTCCAAAGTTCCTTCCGAGCTACCTCCATCTTTTCATGACTCCCCCGAAATTATGAAATGGTGGATGGCCGACTGTATCTCCATCTTTTCATGACTCCCCCCGAAATCATGAAATGGAAATTTGACATGTACCACGTAATTTGCCCTGTGTACCGTACCCATCTGCATTACATATTTTATGTTGAAACGTTCATCTTGTTCTGCTCCTCGATTGATATTTTTAAATATGAAGACGTCATTAATTATGTCGAAGAATCTTATGTTTTTCCTATAAACGATTAGGAAACTTTTCTAGTATTTGTAAAACTCATTTTCATTATAAGTCGGCTGCGGATGGCCGTGCCTGTTGGGCTGCAGATGTTAGAAATCATTAAACTTTGTTCTATTTGTTCTATTTATCGAAACCATTTGACAACAAGGGATATCAGAAAGGAAATAAACTGACAATCCCGATCACGAGTTGACAATACAGGCAAGTACAGGTAAGAAAATATTTCAAGGTTTCATGAATCTAAAAAAAAGAACAAAAAGACAACTTTTTTGTCAAAGGTGTACACTGTGATTTTTTATGAACACATCTTTGACAATTTAGTGAAGGGAATAACAAAAATATTTTTATTAGCTTATGTGCATGCTCTTTTGGAAATAACAATTAGTTTTCAATCAAATATTTTGTAATAGGTCCTCGTATTCCTGTTAATAAATTATGACTATCTAAAGCAATGCTTACTAATGGCTTATAAGATTCTTTATAGAATATCATAAACCTTACATAGCAACTAGAGAAATTTACAATTTAGGTATAACTGAAATCAAATGCTTTTAGAATTAATAGAACAGTATTTTGTACAAGTAATTTAATTAACAGCAACGAAATACGTTTAAGTGTTCATAAAATTTTAAATATCTAAATTCCGGGAAAGTAACAAAAGACATAATATAAGCAGGAAAATTTGTGTCTGTATTTTTACACATTATTATCTTCAGGTGTGCTTGGTTTGAAGTTCATGGAAAGGAATGTATATAATTCAATTGAATGCCTCTAAATTTGTACCTAAAGAATTCCAAGAATCGTGAACACTTCTATAAAAATATAATCCACTCCTAAGTGGTGATTTGTTACAGTCGTACAAATTAGTACCTGTATAATTTAAAATATCTTATATCTATTTATTTATTAATCTTTCTCTGTCCGCTTTTTTTAAAACTTATCTTTTTATACAATCCTTCTATCCGATAAAAAATTGCTTTCCTTTAAATACACAGCCTTTATTGATTCATGAGTTATTTGAAGAAAGAATTTCCCCAATTCTTTCTTCCCGAGAAGATAACCAAAAATTATCTCCTTATTCACTATCCCTTATCCACCAATTATTTCCTTTTAAGGAAATTATTTTCAGACTCTACCTAAAAATGACATAACTTTAACAAACTAATAAGTCATCTTATCTTTAGTCCTTTACAATAGTCTTTGTATTAAAATCCTAAAAAATATGTATACGTTCTACTTTCTGTAGAAAATCCTTCTTATAAAACTTGTAAATGTTTCATTTTTTATGATTCAAATTTCAAGTAGAGCTAAACCTCTGCTAGAAATTTCTTTTTCACAAATTGCTTAAATTAACCATCACAGCATTACTTAATTTATAAATATTCATGTACTACTATGACATTATTTATAAAATTTTAAATGGCTTTAGAGCCATCAATTTTCCTAATTTTATTTGTTTTAGTTGGAGTAGAGTATAAAATATTGTATGTTTAATAAAATCACTATTAATTGTAGCAGCACTAAGTTCGTAACAATTTATTCAAATATCACAGTAATACGACGATTATTGTCAAAGTTTTACACTTGTTTTCAATTCGTGGATTAGGGTTTTCGATTACAGTACGCTCTATAATATATTTACTCTTTATTCAATTTCTACACAAGAATCTGTCTTCAAAACTCTCGTCAGAGTTGCAGAAGCCAGGTTCAATTGTTACACTGTTAGAAAAATTTATAGCATTTTACTGTAAATATTTTGGAAGTAGTTTGCCTGAACGTAAAGCAATTTTACTACACATGTTTTAGTAATTATGCTATACAGTTTAGTACCTTATATTCTCAGGGAATGATAGTTTCTCGTGAATTTGGTTAACTTTGAAAATATATTTGAAATTAAAAGACACGTTTGTAGAACGTTTGCTCGTACATAAACGAACAATGTGACACATGACCTTTGTCTGGAAATGCAAGCTATGCGAGAAAAATTCTCGATTCTTGAACTAATGCTGGTTTCTACCAGACTAGCTTAGGAGCATGTACAAATGTGGCCACGTGACAAAGATGACAGTAATTTATATTCCCCGAGTTTTCTCGTAAATTATTAATTTAAATGAATTTTCAAGAGAAGCCAAAAGTGCGAAAATGGTCCACATACCTATTGCTTCTCTTGAAAATGCTTTTAAGTTAATAATTTACGAGAAAATAACTTCGAATAATAAATTATATAATAATAATTACATTTATTGCGATATAATATTTCTATACCATTATTGTAAATTTACTGCATACTTTTGCATAGTAAAAGTGTAGTAAAATTACTAACACTTCTAACAGTGTAGACTTCTGCATATCAAAGAATTTAGGCACCTTAAGATAAGAAAACACTCGTCTCCACAGCGATGGTTATTACTGTGCATAAAATCTCTATATAGTATATTAAAATAAAATCTCTATATAGTATATTAAAATAAAATTTAAAATAATTATTCCTGTTTTATTAAATTTATAATTATACGCAAGTTTTGTAAGATCTTTCAGAGTTCTGAAAAAATATCAAAATATAAATTAAGTTCTTAATTTTAGTCTTAATTATAATATTGTTATTACATTTATAGAATTACAAATATACTTAAGTAGAATAATGTTTTCAATTACTAATGGTTAAAGTTTATATATGTATTATTATAAGCTCGAGCCCCTGTTTCTTTTGCCCCGATAGACGCGTTCCAGGAATTTTCGCCGAAGGTGAGGTCCAAGGGAACGAGAAAGCTGAGATTGGAGCTCAGCGGAGTTGCGCAAGTACCGTAGCAACAAAGTGGGCAGTAGTCTAATGCGGATAATTCCGTCAGTTCGCTTCAGTTCGTTTTCAGTGTTTTGGTTATGCGTTATATATAATAATTCATAAATAATAACTAAATAAAACTTAGCAGTAAAGTAAACGTTAAAATAAACTTATATTAAAAAAATATTTTTAACTCGTGACAAAAATCAAACAGAAATAGTTCATACGGCCCTGACTTTTTTTATGTTAGAGAGACTCCCGGGTTATTTGTAAATAAGTTTCAGTAGTTTTAAAATAGATTGCTGATTAGTTTATGTTCCAGGGTTTAAAATAAATAGAATTAAGGTTCTAGACTTTTAGATTACAACATTGTAAAAAACCCATGCTGTCAGTCTTCAATTACAAATTTGTAGACACATTAAAAAAATTGTAGTGCAACTCCCTAATTATTATAAAAGCCTGAGAAAATTGTTAACACATTCTATGTTAGCTATAATAATTTTATATTACTTAAAATTTAAACATTAGGTGTAATCAATCTAGCCTGTAATTACAATTTTAAATATTTTTTTATGAATACTAATAAAACCTTTAATTTACTAATCAAAGAAAAAGAGAATTTCAGAAAGTGAAGCATCAGAAGAAGTAAGAAAACCATCAAAGAATACTGGAAGCAACTTTAAGAAGTAGACCATCAAAAGAGAAGAAGACTAAGCCAAAGGAAGAGGATATACGAGTGATAAAATACTATAAATTATAAGAATCTGTTTAATTACAAACTTAATAAATCGGTTTTAATTATATCAGTAACCATCGCCGCTGAGCTATGTTCATATTATCGAGGTGACTAAACATCTTTATAAAGTTACCTTTTGAAATTTTGATGAGAAGTTAATTCTGGAAACAAATTCTTAAGAATTTTCTAGGCTGGTCGCTCGGATGGAAGATAAAACTTGTAAATAATCCTACACATAAGTTCATCAATCAAAGACCCAATCCACCAATCAAAACCAAAAAGTATTTAAAGTCAAGCTGAACTTTCCATCTCGTGGAAAACTCAGTGATTCTCTTACAAATTCGATAATTATTCCCAAACATTTTCTTGATATTTTTTTTTTCAGGACTGTAAAAAAATGAGTGCCACTCCTAACAGGGCACTCGAGAGGAGGGGCGTTGTTTTTAGAAACGATGCCTCAGACTCTGGCTCACCGACATCTCTGTTTCAATACGAGTGCTTCATTTGCAACAATAAAATTCGCTCAGAGAAGAATGCTATCAACCACATCGACAGTCCTCACCACTTGCAACAGATTAACCGATTCAACAAGTACTTCAATATTATCCCACCAGCCAATTCACTTGGCAGGACGAGCCTCTCCTGTAAACTTTGTGATTTGAAACCAACCTGGAAAGAAGCTTTAAATCACGTTCAAAAGCACAACGTCATCCCCTGGCTGAAACCAGATGACTTGCAACGAACCTTCTTTAGGCAATTCATATCTGAACACCAGAATTCCATATACAGATGCAATTTGTGCAATTACACCTACGGCAACTGGTTCCATGCCATGGAACATATCAAGGACGCTAAACACACTAAAAGCTGGAACCTGACCTCTGCTCCATCAGCAAGCTATGTTCACTACGAAAACACAATAGCGGAATTCCAGGTATTAATCTCCAATCGAATCTTCATCGGTGAATCCAAACCATATCACTGTCACATGTGTAATCTATCATTTAAAAACACTACAGAGGCAAACAATCATGTGGAGGGAATTGAACACAAAAGTCTCCGGATGAGATTTATAACTGAGATTTCCGAGTTCAAGTCGAAAATTCCCGAAGCCTTCGAGTGGGTTAAGAAGTCTATCTTCATGGTTGTAATGAGAGACAAGATCTATTGCAAGATTTGCGATATCTATATAGTAGAGACCACTGAAATAGGTCCTCACATGAAAACTCACAAGCAGAATCATGTGGAAGCGATTTTGAAGGATAACAAGACTCAAGGAGAGCAGGGAGACTCGGATTCAGATGCTTCTGTCTCTATTATCCATCACCAACAAGGACCAAACCTTTCATTGTCAGAATGCGAGCTGACAATTCCTAACCACCTCAAGTGGGTAATCACTGCCCACAAAGTTGTTATTCAAAAGAAGTCCTTGTACTGTACAATTTGCAAGAAAACCCTAAACAATAACAGCGCTGTGGCGAGTCATTTCCAGAAGCATCTCAAGCCAAGCTGGCAAGATATGAATTTGCCAGTAGGTGCTCCGAGAAATGCTACCTCTGCTCGACTGCAGGAACTTTCAGGAAAAGCCAGCACTTCTGGGCAAGGTTCTTCAACTTCTGGAGCTACTGGAACTTTAGGAACAACCAAGAGAAATTCTGTGAGTCCCAACAACATGGAGCAAACCAAGATCCAGAAGGTGGATCACTACTCGGGTCCCAAACCTCCTTTCAAAAACGTGGGCAATTATATCCAAATCTTGCCTCAAAATTCCCAGCCAGTCAAGAATCCTCCTTCCACTACACGAGCCCCCTTGTTGAGTGCTCCAGGAACCTCTGGATTCACTAGATTCCCGGGTTCAGGCCATCAAACAAGTACAAATCACCCAGCAGCCATGGTGACCAATTCGAAATATGGTGGTCCAGGGCTTATGGGAAATCGTCCTCAACTGCTGATTCCTCCATTCCATAGACCCAATCTTATCGACTTGATGAAGAACATCCCTTCCTTGATGAGTCAGCCTGTCAAAGTAAATCCAGCAGCTAATAAAAATTCTTTGCTGTCCACTCCAACTGACAAGGTTCCTTTGAATAATCAACCTGTGAATAATCATGTGAAAAATCAACCTGCGAATAATCATATAAACATTCCTCCTATAAACAGTCAACCTATAAACAATTATTCCATAAACTTACTCATAAACAATCCTATTAACCAACCCTTAAGTCAACCAAATCCTGTGAATAATCCGTTTGCGAAACATCAGCCTCCCAAACAAAACCCACAACAGACCCTATCGTTAAACAATCCACTCTTAAACACCACGATGATGATCAAGTGGCACAAAGCAAACTACTTGTTCTTCTCAAAGAACGAAATCTACGAAATGTCTCCAGAAAAGAAGAGGAGGATAATCTTGAGTTCCCAGCTCTCATTCTTTGTCAAGTACACCTCGGACTATTTTATCTATTGTGTAGTATGTGAGAAGAGTATCCCCTACAATTTGCAGAATGTATATGAGCACTGGTGCTCTTCTGAACACAACGATTACTTATTAAAGATGGAAGAGGATGATCGGCAGTTCTCTGTTTACCCAAATCAGTTTAGCTGTCTCGCTTTATCGAAGGAGTTTATGATTGAGAATCAAAGTACTGGAATTTCTTCTGAATCTGATTTGAAGGAGTTTACCTGCTGCACTTGCGATGTCACTGTCCAGGATCAGGATTCCTTGCTCAGACAACATTTCCAGAGTGAAGATCATCAAACCAATGTTAGGAGATTTAGGAGACATTCTGAGGAGATGTGCAAGGATCTTTTTCCCTTGGTGGAAAGCAGTTGGTACAGTATTGAGAAATATTCCTGTTGGCCGTGTCAGAAGATTCTCTCAAACGAGATGCCTTATGCAGAGCATCTGGAAAGCAAGAAGCATTTGAGCATCGTGCAAGCTATGAGCCATGAAGAGAGGAAGAGATATGCTTTCGATTCTTGTGCAGTTTGTGGAATTCTTTGGTTTGGGAACGAGGATGAGTATCCGAAGCACTGTTACCAGGATGCTATCCATAAAGAATTAACGAGGAGTATTGAAGATAGGGTGGATTATTTGCCTGAGGAGGCAAGCAGTATGTGCTCTTTTCCTGATATGAATATTACAGAATTAGTGGAAGAGGCTGATAAAGTAATCCAGGACCGAGGGAGAGAGAGCGAATTGATCAGGAGTCTGGAAGTTGCTGTCAGACGAAAATTCCCTGATGCTAAAGCTTATTCATTTGGGTCTAGGATCACTGGTTTGGGTCTCGTAAATAGCGACATTGATATTTTCCTCGATTGTGGTAAGAGACATGATTATA
The DNA here is from genome assembly GCA_037177015.1 of Euceroptres primus. Classification (NCBI taxonomy): domain Eukaryota; kingdom Metazoa; phylum Arthropoda; class Insecta; order Hymenoptera; family Figitidae; genus Euceroptres; species Euceroptres primus. The sequence goes on from JBAGKK010000103.1 coordinate 79,784, forward strand.
ATGGATTTATGGGTATTAAATTAAGATAAAATATTTAGTTGTTTAAGGGTCATTGGCAAAAAGTTAAGAATTTTCAATTATGAGATTTAAAAAAAAAAATGTTTTCAAATCGTTGAGAGTATTTTCTTCATTTGATCTAATCCAAGAGAGTAAGAAAATCCAAAATTAAAATCAAGGTACATATTTTTTACAAAAATCCCATTATACTTTTTAATTTATAATTTCTAAGCAAAAGCTAAAAATTGAAAATTCTTTCCTGAAGAATTAAGAAAAGAAATGTTATTAATTAATGGACGTATAGAAAACGACTGGGACTTAATATTTTAATTTTTTTGTCAAGGACCCTTACAAATTTTAATACCTATAATAAGTTTAGTACAAAATTATTATTTAGGATTATTTTAGTTTAACGAAAAAACTAAACGAAAAGATTTAGGCCTTTAAGGTAAGTCACTTTATTTCAAACCAACAACCTCCAGCTTTGAAATCAGAGGCCCAAATTTTTTCCATTTTTTTTTCATTTGTTAGTTTCATTATACGACACTACCAAATTCCAATTTTTTTTTAAGTTAGTATTTTTTAATTTACTGGAATCCTTTACATATTTGATAGAACTCCACACGTATTTTAAGTGTACCTTAAGTTGAAAAAATATTTTATAGAAATTGTTTAAGTTGGAAAAAAATATGTTTAGATTAGAGTTGTGAAAATTATATTATCTTTATAAATTACTGGTTGTCTTGGGACAATTTTTAATTTATGAAGACTAACTGAAAGAATTAGATTTACACACATCATGTATTAAAAACACCCTCCACACAATTTCTAAACATTTTAAATCCTGAGCAGAAAAGAAACCTGCTAATTAAAATCCCATTTTTTAAAGACTCTGAGAATAAGGATGTCACGAAAAAAATCTTTGTACCGATGAAAGTTTCTATTTTTTGTAAGAAATGTAACAACAAACTTTTAATTTATTAAATACTTAATAATTTGTAAATTTTCTTTATATTTTTATAATTATAATATTAATTCGTTGATGAAGTTTTGAAGTATTTCTACTACTATTATATTATCAACGAAGTATTTAGTTTGTAAAAATGCACTCTAGAATTAAAATTTTTTTCTAGCAATATTGAATTTAATTTAAAAAAAAAATTTCTTCCAGGTTCTTCTTATAATGGTCAATTTTCTCATCCGGTTGATCTAATCGACAGAATTTATCAGTGTTTAAAGCTCGATTCGCAAGCATGGAGCGTGGAAAGTGTAATCGAAAACAGCAGGACTCCAATTATAAAAGTTTATCACAGTCACTCTCAGCTGAAATGCGACGTTTCGTTCACAAACGGACTAAGCGTTGAGAACACAAAACTTCTCAAGTACAATATTATTCAACTAAATAATCTTATACTTCAATTAAAATTTCTAAATTTCATTTAACCTAAAAAATCATTTTTTTTCAGAAATTACCTTGATGCTTATCCTCCATGCAGAGAAATGATTCTCTTTATCAAAAAGTGGCTCTCTTTTTGTGGTCTCTCAGGATCACGAAATATAACAAGTTATGCTATTTCTTGGTTCGTGATTTTCTTTCTGCAAATGAGACGAATTTTGCCCAGTGTTGCTTCTTTAATGAAGGGCAATCCGAAACCGGTGACCATTTCTGGTATGTTATTTAAAGGCTAATTTTTAAATTATTTAATTAACTCAAAAATAAAGATTTTTGAAATTCAAACTGAAAGCATTTCTTCTTTTTCAGGCTGGCCAGTGGGAGTCAGGCCATTTTCAGTTCAGAGAATGTCGCCACCACTTACGACCAAGGAACTTTTGAGGGGATTTTTTTCGTTTTATGCTGACTTTGACTATAGGTTCAATGTGGCCTGTCCACTTTTGGGAATTGTCAAGACGAAGAAAGAATTTTTGTACTTGGCACTCCTTCCGGAGGAAATGAAATCCTACGTGGAACTAGTATCAACTGAACACGATCCAGAATTTTTCCGCATCGATTCTCCAATGTGTATACAAGATCCTTACGATCTTTCTCACAATCTCACCAAAGGTGTGAAGAAAGTGATTGTCAATCGATTTAGAAAATTGTGCAGAAAAAGCGCTCAGATTCTCTCAGGCAAATAGTAAGATTCCACTTTTCTAATTTAAGCAGTAAACTTTTTATCCTTTGTACTTTGAACGTCAGAATTAAGTTTTTTTAAGACTTACGATATTACTTCTGGTTTCTCAAGTTTTGTTGTATAATTATTTTTTAATTTTTAAGTCAATTCTAAATGCTACGATTATAAAAAGAGACGACTGAAGCGTAATGTTTCGTGGTACTGAGATAATTTTGAATCTTGAGATTCAAATGCACGTAAAGCCACAATGTGATCAATTGTAAAAATAAAAACGTTATAAAGATATTTATTAAAATAAATATTTAATAACTGAAACGCCCTTGATTGGGAAATGGAATTCCTTTCTGGAAATTTGTAAAAGGTCGTGTCGAAAAATACCTAGTTGAGAAATGAAAAAATTTTATTGAACAACACTGGGAAATACGTCAGGCGTATGTGTCAAATAAAAAATTTCAATAGAGTACAATATTGTCATTACCGTAATAACACTAACCGTAATTTATTTACACGTGATCATTTTGTTCTACGTATTTCTACCAGGCATTCTTCATCAAGCTCTCTTATGCATTCACACACATGAACTTGGTTTTTGGAGTACTCGCATTTTAAAAAATCCGAGTGTAAAGTCTAAAAGTCCCAGAAATCCGCAATCTTCCGATGCGACGCACGAAACTTGCTTGCTGAAAACTGACCTCGAACAATCTACTTTCGTAGCTTTACACCTTTGTCTTTCATTAGAATCTGGCGCTAATTTCGCATCCACCAGTGGATTTGAACGCATCCGAGCACTTCAATTTTGAATACTATTTTAAATTAAGTCTTTAAATTAGTTATCGAAATCCTCCACTTGGTGGCAGATTCAAAAAGTGCAGCTACGATTCGTGAAGGCTTTTTCCTAAATTGTACAATATTTCTTAATTCTTTTCTTCCTTCTTTTCCTTGTTCTCGGCCTCGCCTTCTGGTTGGGAGCTTTGACTTTGACCTCCTTCGCGTTCTGCTGCCATCTGAAAAATTAATAAAAATTTTATATTTAAACTATTATTTAGACTATGCATTTGAAGGGGAGAAATTAATTCGAACGGTACCTTTTTGTAGGCCATCTCGAACAATTTGAGACTCGCTTGTTGAAGTTCGTTAACCTGCTTTTTGATATCTTCGGGATCGGTTTCGTCCTTCTTTGTTAGAGTTTCTCTCATCTTTGAAATCAGGTCTCTCAGCTTGTCACACTATCAAAATTGTATTAATACAAGTCAGAAAAAACGAAGAAAATATTTTAAAAGGATTAAAAATATCCCTGTTCAAAAAATTACCTCTTCCTGTGGCAACTGAGCTTTGAATTCCTCCATTTTAGCCTCAGTGTCGTGGACAATTCCTTCTGCTTGGTTTACAGCCTCTACTCGATCCTTCTTTACTCTGTCTTCCTTGGCATACTGTTCGGCTTTCTTCACCATGTTTTCAATCTCGTCTTTGCTCAGACCACCGCTCGATTGAATCACAACTGCAATTATAAATTAAAATATAAATTTAGAAAAATATCCCATTCTAAGTGTTACGTAAATATTAAAGCAAACTTACTTTGTTGTTCTTTTCCAGTTCCCTTATCTCTGGCAGAAACGTGAACAATTCCGTTTGCATCGATATCGAAAGTCACTTCGATCTGTGGAACTCCTCTAGGCGCAGGAGGGATTCCAACAAGACTGAACTGTCCCAGAAGTTTGTTATCAGAGGCCATTTCTCGTTCTCCTTGGTGGACTTTAATTTCGACTTGAGTCTGTCCATCAGCTGCTGTTGAGAAGACTTGACTCTTTTTCGTAGGAATGGTCGTGTTACGAGTAATCAGTCTCGTGAAAACTCCTCCCAAGGTTTCAATACCTGCCAACAAAAAATAAATTACAATTTAAAAATAAATTGAAAGGAATTTAATTTTGATATAAAATTCTTTTCCAAATCTTTTGATATAAAATTATATTGCAAATCTTTACCAAGAGAAAGAGGTGTGACATCGAGGAGCAAAACGTCAGTAACATCTCCAGCGAGAACGCCACCTTGAATAGCAGCTCCGACAGCAACAGCCTCGTCTGGATTAACAGCTTTCGACGGCTGTCTTCCAAAAATTTCCTGAACAGTCTGCTGCACTTTAGGAACTCGAGTCATTCCCCCAACCAAAAGTACATCTCCAATGTCAGATTTAGCAACTTCCGCGTCAGAGAGAGCCTTCTGGCAAGGTTGAATCGTTCGTTTAATCAAGTCACCGACGAGACTTTCGAATTTACTCCTCGAAAGCTTGAGATTCAAATGCTTCGGGCCACTAGCATCCATCGTCAGATAAGGCAAGTTTATGTCAGTTTGCAATGAACTTGACAACTCAATCTTGGCTTTTTCTGCAGCTTCCTTCAAACGCTGCATCGCCATTGCGTCTTTGGTTACATCGATGCCTTGCTGCAAAATTAATTTAAATTTTGTCATTTGAAGTGATTTGAATTAATTTAAATTTTGTCATTCGAAGTCATTTGAATTATGAACTTACATCTTTTTTAAATTCAGAAACCAGGTAATTAACTAGAGCATTATCGAAATCTTCTCCGCCCAAAAATGTGTCTCCATTCGTGGATTTTACTTCAAAGACTCCCTTTTGAATTTCCAGGATAGAAACGTCAAAGGTACCACCTCCCAAATCATAAACGGCGATGCTGGAATAATTCGTTTTTTATTAATAAACAAAATTTCAATGAACATACCATATGTTTGAGAATATTAGGTTTACATTTTGTCTTCGGTTTTATCCATTCCGTAGGCGAGAGCCGCAGCAGTAGGTTCGTTGATAACTCTGAGAACGTTAAGACCAGAGATTTGTCCAGCATCTTTCGTCGCTTGTCTCTGAGAGTCGTTAAAGTAAGCAGGTACAGTGATGACTGCATTCTTTACTGGCGTATTAAGGTAAGCTTCAGCAGTTTCCTTCATCTTAACAAGAATAAATGCACCGATTTGACTAGGGGAATACATTTTTCCGTCTCCTCCTTGGACCCAGGCATCACCATTCGACGCCTTTACAATTTTATAGGACACCATTTTCCTGTGATTGAATTATTAAATAGCAATTTGTTTTTTAATTTTTCAATTTAGACTAAAAATAATTTTAATGCTTAGATAACTTACATGTCTTTCTTAACTTCTTCATCTTGAAATTTACGACCTATGAGACGTTTCGTGGCGTAGAAAGTGTTGGCTGAATTTGTCACCGCCTGACGCTTCGCCGGCATACCAACCAAACGTTCTCCTTCTGCAAATCCAAAATACACCAATTTTAAAATATGCAGGTTATACAAATAGATTGTAAATTCAATTACGAAACAAAGTTTAAATTACTTTTCAGTTATCTATATGTTCGAGACACTTAAACTTTGTTAAAATAAGAAGTTTTTATCGTGGAATATAAGTTATATCTTATCCTAATATTTAACAATTATAAAGTTGAAAGTAACAAAATTCTATATTACAGTGATAATTTTATCTTTTTTGGATAAAGGATCGCAAGCATTACGTAATTCCGAACTGTAAGGCGACCCCACTCATTCATTTTCGAATTACGTAATACTTAACCGGGCCCTATCGAAATCAAAAAGATAGTGTTTTTTCTAAATATTCTGGTTATTAAAAACAAATCACAAAAATTGTATGCCAAAGTCTGGGAATTCATTTTTATTTAGAGCACTTGACTTTAAATAAACGATATTACTTTTAAAATACAAAGAACACTTCGAAACTTGTATTTTTCTCGTTTAAAAAATATTGTAGAGATTTCGATTGCAAATACAAACCTTTGGTGAAGGCAACATAAGATGGAGTTGTTCGCGATCCTTCGGCATTTTCGATAACTTTTGGATGTTTGCTTTCCATGCAAGCAACACAGGAAAATGTCGTGCCAAGATCTATACCGATAACTGCCCCCTTTACACCTTCAGATCTATTTAAATTGGGAAATAATAGAAGAAAACGTTATTAATGTACATTTACAATTTTAAAAAATATAATTACATAATAAACTAAAAATATCAGATTTTCAAAAAATTTGTTCTTTGAAAAAATCAATTCTAAAATTTTGTATAATTTTTTAAACTGGTAATAATAAATTATAAATTGAATAATAAATCATCTGTAATCTAAAAAACCTAGAATCCCAACCTAAAAATGGAATGAAACTAGAATATTCTAGAACATTACTTACTTGTATCGGTACTGATTAAGTTCGGCATTCCTTTGAGGCAAAGCCACCATCGGGACAATTCCCTAAAAATGCCAAAAAATCAATTATCCAAAATCACAATTAAAATTAAAACCATTAAAACTGTAATAACGTGTTCAGAAATGAAAAATGAACTACAAAATTGTGTCTTAATATTCTAACAATAAACACCGAGATTTCTCGTAAACCCGTGAAAAAAATATCCTCTCAGATATAAAAAAGCAAAAATTAAATAAATTCATTGTACGTACGTGCCGGTTATCTGAAAATGAAATTCTAAAGTATATATATCAGAATAATAGGTTCCAAAAAGACAATGGGTGAGAAATGAGACTTCAAATAACTGCAACTGGAAGGGTGTCAAACTACCAATCTACCAAATAAATTATGTCAAAAGAACGTAATATAAAAATATAATTTATCACTGGAAAATCGAATAAAGCGGAGGGTGATTGCAAAGCTTACATTTTTTAGGACGGAACTAAACTGTTGTCGCCTGGCGATGTCGGAAGTTACACCGGTACATCCTCGGGAAAGAAGTCTTGAAGCGGCCAGCATTTCTGTATATCTTTGTGGAATTTCGTTTAAAACTTACTCGGATAAAAAAAAAGTATTAATTTATCCACTATTTTACAAAACTTATCTTTCACTTTCAGTCGTGTAACTCCACGTGCAATGATGTGCAATGATGCAAGAGGAAAGAAAATTCGGCTGTTTCGACTAGTTCCAAACAAAACCGTTAGAGGCGATACTGTTCCTTGAAAAAATTCATTGGTGGGAAAATTTGTCCCAATCATGATTTTACGACTACGTGTACACGTAATCTTGATTTTTTAGTGTAGTTTTTAAGATTTTAAGTGTTATATTTCACTCTTTTTAAATAATTACAGCTCCTCATAATCAAATTTTGTTCGGTCATAATCGTTCTACGTCTTGATCAAATTTATTAGGAGGAGGATCTTAATTTAATCGAATTCGTTCCTTAATGTATTATTATGATTAAAAAAAGCAGTGTTTGTTTATGAAATGCATTATAAAATAGCTGAAATAAATAAAAATGTTCGTCTAATATCGAGAATGGTAAGATAATTTAGGTTATGTTTTGTTTGTTTTGGATATGTTGTCTGTGATGTTTACAATGTTCACACGTGGTTTTCTTATAAAGCAAATTTTTGAATTTATTTACTTTTGATTTTATTTTCTAATCTACGAATTATAAAGGCTGAAAATTACTTAAAATTCTAAGAAAACTTAAAACCGCGTTATCAAAAAATAGCGCATTGTTTCAAGTTTAAATAATATGAAGAAAATAGAGTGAATAATTCTGCTTCCTATAACAAGGTAAATTATGTTAATAATTCTAATTATATTATTTATATAGGTATCAGATAAAGTCACAACACGTTTCAAAGAAAAGTGATAATGAGATGACAGAAAAGTCCAAGTCCTTTACTCATTTACCTAAAGAGAAAAAACAAATTATTGGAAGCTATTTGGAAAAAGAATCATCGAAAACAGAAGTGGTAATTAAATCTCTTTTCTAAACAGATTTATTTGAATTTTTGTGTTTTCCAAAATAAAAATGCAAATTCATTTTCAAATATTCCGCGTAAATCGAAGATTCAGCCACCATTTTAGTTTCTCGAAAGTTTCTCTTTCTTGGCGGCAGGTTCAACTTCCGGTTTTTCCCAGTGGCGTAACCATAAATAAAAGGGCGTAAATATGATTAAATATTTCAGAAATTATTTTGTTACTCTTTATACAATAAAAACTTACCAAATGCAAAACCGACTTTATATTAAAATACAAAAATTAAAACACAGTTATCATTAGTGGTGTTTTTAAAATAATTTTGAAAAATAAGTTTTACGTAAAAAAAATTTGTGGAAGGGATAAATGATGACGTAAGAGGGGCAGAACACAAAGATACCAACGTAACATCCGCTCTACATATGAAATATTGCATTGCCCAGAGCCAACATCTATTGGCACTCCTTTTTTGTTTCTCCCACCATTTTTAGAAATATTGATTTTAATGTGAAAAAAACATTATCAAACCTTTCTATCAAATTAAAAAAAAATATATTCTAATTTTTAATTTATTTCTGCATTCCTCTTACTTCTTTGTACTTGAAAAAACCTAATTTTATTTGCGACAGTCCTGCCACCCGACGCTCCTTTTCAGGAAAACTTAACAAAAAATATTTTTGGATTTGAGAATTTTGATAGTACACGCGCATATTATACTTTTAATTAAAGGGGACAACTTAAATTTGCACAAATTTGTTGAAATACTTTGTTTTCATACAAATTTTTTAATCTTTTGAACCTTTTTAAATTCTGTTTTGAGGTTATGTGCATTGAGTGTTTTAAGTGTTTTAGGTTATGGTTTGTGCACAAAATCAGAATGGTGCGAATGCCGGTGCCGCCATCTTGTTCTAATATGGTAAATGTACAATAATGTCGTAGCGAGAGTTCGTTACGTGCTGCTGTTTGTCGTCGATAAAATATAAGTGCCGGTTTTTTTTTTTTAATTTGATTCGGAGATCTGCCAAAATCGCGTAAATAATTTTCAGAGACAATAGTACATTAAACTTGCAGAGCAGGTAAGAGGTGGTCCAGGAAACGAGCGTTGGAGGGAAAATTTTGATTTATTTACTGCTTTTTAAAGCAATAAACGCAAAGTTCAAGTGGTATTTATAATAAAAAAGAAAATTTGCGTTTTCGCAGGTGAGAATTTTTATTGTTCTGTTTCATGAAGATCGGTGCTAAAATATTAATGTAAAATAACAAATGGCTTGGTTTTTGTGCGCGTGTTGCCTATACTGTACAGTTGTATACGTTTGCATTGGCGTATGCGTGCACAATTTTTAATTTTAAGGTTAATGAAAAACTTTCATGATAAAAAAAGAATACATTTGAATAACAATGTTTTATAAATTTTACATTATACAGAGTTGATGCTTTATATGCAGGAAATTCAGACCCAATATTCGTTTTATTTTTTATGGAAACTTGTTTAACGGATTGCCCACTTTCTATAGAAACACTGACGTACACACCTTGTAGTTTAAAAATAAATTTTGACTTGTACATTTATGTACAATAATGATGAAACTCTTTGGTTTGTTTTATTTTTGTTACATATACTGTTTTGTTAAACAAAAGACGAATTATATAACACGTTTAGTTGAAAATATTGATTTTGATTTGTCGACATAACCTCTAAGCCTTTATTTTTTTCCTCCTGCAAGTAGAAGTTAATTAGTTTTAATATTATAAAGTACAGTTTCGATAAGACTTAAAAACTAATCATTTGGTTATTTGCAATCATGAATTATTATTAAATGAATCAAGTATCAGGCTTCTAGGGTAAAGTGTAAAGTCCAAATCTGAAAACGATGTCAGTGCCCTCTAATTCACAAAAGTTTGGAAGGTTTGAAAAACCTAAGAAATTCGGGAAATGACCAAATGACCTACTCAGTACTGATCAAACCAGAAATTGACCTGTTTTCCTGGAATATCCTATATTTTCTCCCTATATTTGAAAATTGAATTTCCTGCAATGAAAGAAAATCATAGAAAAAACATTAAACATTGTAAATATAAATCACGTTATAATACTATCGCATTTAAAAATTCGAATAATTAGATAGTCACTCATTTTTAATTTTTTTTCAGGGTCTCAGACGATGTCTAAGGGACGATTAATAACCAGGTCGGTGACAAGCATTCGACCAGCAGACATGACGCTAAATTTGGAATGTGCAGAGGAGCCATTGAGTGATGCTCAATTGAGCTTTCGGACAAAATACAAAGAAAACTTTGAAACGGTATACTTTCAAAATTGTATTTTCCACAACTGAAAGAAGATTTAAACAAAATTATACCTTTGTAACAAGATATGAAAACTTAAACTCTTATATTTATTGTGCAGGTTTCTAAAACCTTAGAGGAGATAGTAAAAGATCGAGGCGGTAAGCTAGTTTGCCAAACAGGCGTTGTTTGTGGCTACCAGTACACGTTGTGAGTATTTAAATCCTCAGTAAAAGTTTAAATTTATCTATAATTAAATTTTGAAATGTAATAACATCCTATTTAAAATCAACAGACCCAGCAATGCTCCTGCTTCAACAATTGTTACAAGCAACGCTCCACCGCAAGTGCTCAGCGTTGTAAGTATAAATTTTCATGTTTTCAAATCCATTTTAAGATGTGTGCTATAGAAACTCTTTCTTCATTGGCATTAAAAGAAAAAGCAAAAGCATTTCTTTGAGAATAGAAAATTTTCTACAAAGGTTGATACAGGGTTTTCACGAAACGCATTTGTTTCTCATCACAAAATCATTTAAGGGAAGACGACTTAAAATTGTACTGCAGTAAGAACTAAAAATGCCTCCTGAATGTAAGGTTTCGGTTTTTACGTTCTTACGAGTTGAGCTTTCTACTACAAACCAATACAGATTAGAAACCGTCATTTTCAGAATCAAGCAATACAAAACAAGGCCCAGCCGATAAAGCTGAACATGTTAAACAATGCGAATCCTGGACAGGGAAATATACAATTAGTTATGGATCCGCGTATGGGAGTAATTTTGGGAACTGTTTCCACGCAACAAGGTAGAGCAATTCTGATTGGTTTCAATTTTGAAATTACTTCCATTCAGAATTCGAGTCGATTACTAGAAAACTGCCTCGATTACAGGTTCCACGCCAACAACGGCTACTCCTATTGCAGCCACTACCTCGCAGCCGCAACCGGAAAGTGTATGTGACTTATTAATTATGACCAGCAGCGGTTTCCCCGCATGTCTTGTATTATTGAATAATTACTAGTTGTTATTCTTACTAATTTTTACCCTGCATTCCCTACAGTGATTTCATTTTCAGTGTGATTCCTGCTTATAGAGATTAGTTTCGATTTATCCTGATGGTGTGGAAATTCCTGGAATTCGTAAAATATAATTTATAATAACTTTTTTTACCTTCTCTTGAACTTGGTTTCTAATTTTTTCAGTATAAATCTCCTGCCCAAAGATCTGTTGGGCGCCCAAGGACAAAAATAATGTCTGTTACACAGCCAGATATTATAGAAGAGGTAGGTTTTTACATTTTAGTCTTGAAACAAATTATTATCGTCTGATATTTGAAATCATTTTTTATTTAATTTTTTTAACAGCCGTTACCACCTCAAGTGAGAGCTCGACCGAGACCACTACCTTCTACTCACGTTGTTGCACCTAGTAAGTTGAATAATTATTATTTTATAGCGAAGAAAGTGAATTTAATGAAATATTTTTATTATTTGAAGCTACAACCACTGCCCAAGGTGTGCAGAATCTCAGAATAAAATCTGTCAACAAACAACAAGCGACACCGGTTGCACAGCATCCAACGAGACCTACGGAAGATACTAGCATTGGTGGAATTGCAGTTGGCAGTAAAAATGCCGGTAAGAATAAATTAAAAAACAAGAAAAACTAAATCTGAATCGGAAAAATCAATTTTTCAAGAAATTTTATCATGCATGGAAAAATGAGGAGTTAAACCAATTTCCCTAATTAGCTTTGATCTTAAACTCTAAAATTCATTTGAATATTTTTCGTCTTTTGCAAAACCTTGAAGATTTTTACGAAATGACAAGTAAGTTTTAAACTTTCATCAAAATGTAATGCGATTTTTCCTGAAAATTTTTTAACCGGCTTGTTATTTTTAAATACAAATTTGCGTCACTCGATCTTGCTACTTTCCAGTTGGCGAGCATATTGACGATTCGAAAAAGCATTTGCCAGACGGAAGAGAAATAACTTTCAACAAAATAAATGGAGGAAGAACTTTCCCATCGTTGGTTGTTGTTGCAAGACCCAATCTTTGCACGAAAAACGTGACACCACAGCTGGCACAAAAGGAAAGGGGTGAATTGGGTAAGTTTCCTTTTTTGGAAGACGATATTGGGGCGATTCATTTCAAGTGAAAGAGGCAAATCACGAGTAATTATTTTTATTGCAGATATGCAGGTCAAAAGCGTGTTAATGTTCTCGGCAACAAAGTTCGCAGAATGGTTAATTCAGCAAGGTCTCGTCAGATCTGAGCAGTATTGCACGCAGCATAGCACGAATTATCAAAAGATGAAACTGAAACTCGGGATGTACAGCGATACTGGCACCTTTCCTTATTCTGGTGGATACGTTTGGGTTTCCAGCTGCTGTCCAGATCGATTTGTCTCTGTATTTTCTGGTTCCATTTTCCAAGGTGCTCCGCACACTCCCACCGTCCTGCTGAAATTAATTTACCACTGGGCGTGCCAAACAAACATTCAAAACGTCGTATCCTGGGTCAAAGTGTCCAATATCTACGTAAAAAACTTCTACACTAATCTTCGAAGTATCTGCACTGCTGCGGTTTGGGATAAGAGTAGAATAATGGGTGGAAAGAATTCGATGATTCAGGTTGGAGTTATCAGTCTTGGCACTACGTCTCAGGATGGAAATTTACGCCAGGTACATTGATTGTTTTTTAATATGGAATAGGCATCAATTTTATTAATTTATTTTAGTTTTCTAATTCAAATGTTGTTAACCTGAAAAAGGTAAAAGTCGAGGTGTTGGGCGTCTTGGATCCGGACTCCTCGGAGTTGAGATTACGAGCATGCGAACCAGTTATTGAGGGCGAAAGATCTTACAAGCGGCGATTCAACAACATCCTAAGTCCTTTGAAGGATTGGGTTCACAAGGATTCCAAGATTCTGACCGACTTTACAGTGGACAAGAGCACTCTGCAGGAAATGGGTTTCACCAACGTCACGCAGTCTGCCTTCAGCGAACAAACTCCCAGGAATGTGACGAGCAATTACCATATTATGGAGTATCTGAGGAAAATCGTTCCGAGGATGTTCCAAAATACTCTAAGTTTGCTGAGCCGACAAATGATTCAACAGTTCCTGGACGAGTTGGTTTGGAGGGAAATGTTTGGTGCGACTGCTGCAAAAGCATTCGATAATATAATTCGTCACATTGCTGAACAGACGAGATTGGACACGAGTAAGTTTATAAGTTTTGACTATGTTTTTGTTAGTAACTAAAATTTCTATCATTTTTTTATCTTACTAAATAAAATATTCTTTCAGATGACAATCTTTTGGATCGACTATCGAAAATCTCGTCGAATCCCTTCCACGATTGGTCGTATTCCACCTCGATTCCTCCACCACTTGCTCCAATGGTTACAATCCCGAAAGAACCTAGTTCAATTGTTGAGATTCACTCAAAGCAAAACGACATCAACAAGTTTTCGAACCAGGCTAACAAAAGGAACAGAAAAAGAGGCTGGCAAACGAGAAGCCCTGAGCCAGAAAGCAAAAGACGTACTCCTGATTTCTCGGCATTTGACAAGGAGAATAAGATTGGTGAAAAAGTACAACTGCAGGAATTCTATTATGCGACGATGGAAGGAAACAAGACTCACTCGCCAAAGGAACACAAGAATGCATTTTTGTTCAAGGTCAGTTGCAAAAACAATAAAACTGAGCTTATAATATTAAATCGAGAGTGTCTAGCGTCCTGGAAATCCTCGAAAATAGGGAAAAGTCCGATTTTTTTTTTACCTGGAAAAATCGGGAAAAGTCTTTGAATTTCATTCATCGCCCTGGAATTCTTATCTCTACATCTAAATTAGTAGTTTTCTTCAAATGAAATAATGAGATGAAATATGTAATTTCAAATTAAATAATTATTTATTAATTGCGTCAATCGAGGCTTCAGTAAGCTTTTGTAGAAAACTACTAATTCACTTAGTAAGGCTAGTTTACTAATTCAAGTAATTGTGCAGTGTAGAGACTTCTCTCAATTTTGACTTTTTCGAACTCGTTTTTCTTTTTTAAAAAAAGCTTAATTTTATCACCAAAATAAGAAATCAATCGGGGGAGCTCGAGAAATTAATGCCCTTTGCATTATTCTATTTAAAAAACTTGAACATTTAAATTTAACATTTTACAAATTCCCAATTTTGAGTTTTTTGATCCGGTTTTGTTTGAAAAGCTTTATTTTATCACCAAAATAAGAAATAAATCCGTGGAGGTCAAGAAATTAATATACTTTTTATTATTTTACTAAAAAAACTTAAAAATTAAACTTAAAATTAAAAAATTCTCAATTTCCAGTTTTCTGCTGCCTTCTTTTTTAAAAAAGCTTTATTTCATAATTCAAACAAGAAATCAATTCTGGGAGCTCAAGAAACTAATGCACTTTTTATTATTTTATTAATTAAATTTGAAAATTTTAAAAATTCACCATTTCCAGTTTTTCGCTGCGTTCTTTTTTAAAAAGATTTAGTTTATCGTTGAAACAAGAAATCAATCGGGGGAGACCAAGGAACTAATGTTCTTTTTATTATTTTACTAAAAAACTTAAATAAATTTAAACTTAAAATTTTAAAATTTCACAATTTCGAGGTTTTCACTCCGGTCTTTTTTTAAAGCTTTATTTTATTATTGAAACAAGAAGTCCATCCTCCTTGTGTCCCCCAGAATAATTGAATTTTTCTATAAAGTCGAAAGATATTGTATAATATAATTTATATAATTTTTAAGCTTTAAAAAAATTATATTATACAATATTTTCTGATTTCTGATATATGGAGAAATTTAATTAATCAGGGGTGCATACAAAGGGGTTGGAGGTCTTTTCGTTTCGTGGAATTGCTGTTCAATTAAATGAAAGTTTACGTACCCCCCCCCCCCCCTGATTAATTAAATTTCTCCATGTAACAGAAGATATATTCCAAAAATATAAATAATCTGTCATTTAATTGTTCCTCTCTTGATTAATTAATTTTTTCAATTAATCAGAAGATATTGTATAATGTAATATAATTTTTGTTAAAGCTTACGAATTATATTTCGCAAATAAATAAAATTTTTAAACAATTTTTAACAATAAAATTTTTAACAATAAACAATTTTTTTAAGTTCTCTAATTGATTTCTTGCTTCAATGATAAAATAAGGCTTAAAAAACACTGCAGTTAAAAACTCGAAATTGAAAATTTTTTAAATTTCAAATTTAAATTTTTAAATTTTTTAAATAAAATAATAAAAATTGCATTAGTTTCTTGAACTCCCCGAATTGATTTCTTATTTTAATTATGAAATAAAGCTTTTTTAAAAAAGAAGGTAGCAAAGAACTGGAAATTGAGAATTTTTAAAATTTAAGTTTTTTTTTATAAGTTTTTTAGTAAAATAATAAAAATTACATTAATTATTTGACCTCCACGGTTTTATTTCTTAGTTTGGTGATAAAATAAAGCTTTTTAAACAACACCGGATCAAAAAACTCAAAATTGAGAATTTGTAAAATTTTAAATTTAAATGTTAAAGTTTTTTAAATAAAATAATGCAAAGGGCATTAGTTTCTTGAGCTCCCCCGATTGATTTCTTGTTTGAGTAATGAAATAAAGTTTTTTTTTAGGCTGCAAGAAACTGAAAATTGGGAATTTTAAAAATTTTATGTTTAATTTTTAAGTTTTTTAAATAAAATAATAAAAAGTACATTAATTTCTCGAGCTCTCCTGATTGATTTCTTGTTTCCATGATAAAATAAAGCTTTTTTAAAAAAATACTTTATTGAATAACTGGTTATTGGGAATTTTAAAAATTTTTAATTTTAATTTTCAAGTTTTTTAAGAAAATAATAAAAAGTACAATAGTTTTTTGAGCTCCAGCGAATGATTTTTTATTTTTTTGATAAAAGAGAGCTTTTTTAAAAAAACTGTTAATAAATAAATAAAACCGGATTGAAAAAGTCGAAATTGGGAAAAGTCATTAAACTGCATAATTGTTAGTTAGGCTTATTGCAGTTTTAATTGTTATTGTTATTTGTAGTTTTTTCTTGTAAAATAATAGTTTTTTATTAAAGATTAGTAGAAAAACACTAATTCTTTTTAGAGATCGGTCCCTGAAAAAAAATAGTTTTTTGAGCTTATGCAGATACAGTTATTTAAGCTCAAGAATTTCATAAATCGCATAATAAACATTTTACATGGTTCATTTAATTGTGTCCATTATACAGGTTCAAGAAAAAGAGATTTTTTCCATCAAAGTTTATAGTAATAATTAAAAAATACTACCTGGAAAAATTTTGTTTGATCTGGAAAACCTGGAATTTTTTAGAAGAAACGCTAGGCACCCTGATTAAATGTTTTCTATTTTTATTTTAGTGCTTCCTTTGCCCTGCGACAATGAGATGCAACAGTGAAGTGATGGAGCACATGATAAGCCATGTTCCACGACAAGTACCTGGTCAATCGGAATCGCCAGTTTGTCGATACTGCTGCAGTGCTTTCTCTTCCCAACATCAGATGATCATTCACGTCACGGAAGCACACAGCAATTTCGGTCATTCCGACAGCGATATGGTCGTTTGTGCCATTTGCGAACATAAATTCGGTAAGTTTTATTATTTATATTATTCTATTAAAAGTTTTTAGCATTACGTACTTTATTTCTTAGAAATTTCAGGGTTTAAATTATTTTTCTTTTTCAACAGGAAATAGTTCTTTGCTGGTCAATCATTTGGCATCGACACATTATCCTTCGGAGATGCCTTACCGTTGCGAAACCTGCGGATACCGTACCTCCAGTCATAAGGACGTTATCGATCACTACTGCAAGGTCCATGAAAACGGCGAGGGCTTGCAGTGTCCTTATTGTTTGAAGGTTAAAGAATTTAAAACCTGTAAAAACAATTTAAATTGCTAGCTTTTGACTAAATTTGATATCTTTACGTTAACAGGTGATTCAATTCGTCTCGGACGGAGTTGTAAATGCGCCGAGCATTCATGCTTATCTTTTGCATATGCAAAGGCACGTTGTGAGAAGAGATGAAGGAAGAGGCAACAAGTGCACCAGGTGTTGTCTCTGGTTTAATCAAAGAAGTTCCTTGAAAAATCACCAGATCGAACTCCACGATTACGTCTCGGGTTCAAGTAAATATTCTACATATTTTTTTTAACCACCGATATTGAAAGTAATTTTATTATTTAAGAATTAATTTGTAAGTAGATCTGTACTCATAATTAATTTTTGCAGAGGTCATTCCTTATAAGGGCAGTTCAAACGGCATAATGATCACTCGTCAAAGACCTCAGGTTAAACGATTTGAAAGAATCAGTCCCAACGCTGAGGCGTCTAAAGACATGAAGAAATGGATCAACGGTCCAATTCGAGTTAATCTTCCTAGCAACAATTTCCCGTGCCAAGAATGCGAGGAGGACATCGATGAAATGGATCATTATCCGTAGGTTTCCTTTTATAAAAAATAATTCACTAAACTTATTAAGTAGAAAAAGATAAGATTTCAGTATTAAAATCTAGATCTCTAGATTATTGAAATGTTGCTTGGATTTAATTTTAATTATTTATCTTATTTTCTTTTTAATATAGAGGAGAGCAAAAGTGCCAACAATGTCGATACGTGACGTGCTGCTGGCGAGCTTTTAAGGAACATCAGCAACAGATTCACAACGAGCGTCCGAAAACAACTCTTGTCGTTCCGTCTCCACTCATTAGTATACCACTTGAAAAGAAAATGCAATGTCCTTGCAGTTTCGCAACAAACGACGGAAATTTGCTTGGTAAGAATAATTTAGATTTTGCAACTTAGGTTTTATTTAGCCCTGGCTTTCTTCGTTTTTGCTGGAGAACTATTAAATATTTTTGGCTTTATAAGTACTACAAAAGACTGGAAATTTACTCAGGAAATAGAAAAATATTTGTTCAATAATAATTTAATAAAAAGAAATTGATGAAAATGCAGAAATCAAATTTTTACTTTTCTTCAGGCTTAGATAATAATGAAAAACTTTTCCTTATTTTCAGCGGCTCACTTGGTAAAATGCAAAAGAGTGTCTGCGATCCCAGTCGAGAACACAGGACCTTCAGGCATGTTAGACAGTTTGGGACTCGTTCCGAAAAGTGTGTCAGAGGTACGCTAGATTCCATTATAAATTCCATGACATTGTGAATTAAGTACAAATCGAAGTAGAGAAGAAAACGAATTCACAGTTAATTAATTTAAAAAAATAACTGATTAATTTACTTAATTGAAATAAAGTTTCTGATAAATTCATATAAACGTAATATTTTTTGTTTTTTAATAAAAAGGAAAATAAACGTAACTGCAGTTTGCAACGATTAAAAAAAAACGAAGCTTCCAAAACACGATTTGGAAAAAACAAGCGAGACCAAAAAATTGACGATAGAAAGTGGTAAATCTCAATGAAAGATGTATTTTTGAAAGCTTCGTCCCTCTAGATCCCTCGGAACTCACACCTTTTCAATTAAGAAGAAAGAAATATAAAAGTTTCAGTCCTCTTACGCCTCGGATCTCACCCCTTTTCCATCCTTAATATGTACTTTAAAAATTCCTGGATACCACCCAAAATTCGGGACCACGAATTTTTCGATGAAAAGTATTTCAATTGACAAGCAAAAAGCCATATAAAATTTTCAGCCCCTTAAATGCCTTGGATCTCACCTCTTTTCCACCTCTAATACTTAAAAAATTCCTGGAAACTACCAAAAATTCGAGACAACGAATTTTGCGATGCAAGGTAGTTTCAATTAGCAAGAGGAAAGCTATATAAAATTTTCAGCCCTCTAAATGCCTTGAATCTCACCTCTTTTCCACCCCTAATACTTAAAAAATTCCTGGAAACTACTCAAAATTTGAGACGAGTTTTTCCATGCAAAGTAGTTTCAATTAACAAGAAGAACGCCATATGTAATTTTCAGCCCCCTAAACACCTTGGATCTCATCTCTTTTCCACCCATAATACTTAAAAAATTCCTGGAAACTGCCAAAAATTTGAGACAACGAATTTTGCGATGCAAAGTAGTTTCAATAAACAAGAAAGAAGAAAGAAATATACAATTTTCAGCCCCTTAAACATCTCGGATCTCACCCCTTTTTCACCCCTAATACTTAAATTCCTGGAAACTACCCAAAATTCGAGACCACAAATTTTTCGATGCAAAGTAGTTTCAGTTGACAAGATGAACGCCATATAAAATTTTCAGACCCCTAAACGCATCGGATCCTCACCCTTTTTCCACCCCTAATACTTAAAAAATTCCTGGAACCTATCCAAAATTCGAGATGACGAATTTTGCAACGCTTAGTAGTTTCAATTGACCAGAAAAAAGCCATATAAAATTTTCAGCACCCTACACGCTTTGGATCTCACCCTTTTTCCACCCCTAATACTTAAAAATTTCCTGGAAACTACCCAAAATTCGACAATACAAATTTTTCGATGCAAAGTAGTTTCAGTTGACAAGAAAAACGCCATATAAAATTTTCAGACCCTTAAACGCATCGGATCTCACCCTCTTTCCACTCCTAATACTTAAAAAAATTCCTGGAAACTATCAAAAATTCGAGACGACAAATTTTGCGACGTTTAGTAGTTTCAATTGACCAGAAAAAAGTCATAAAATTTTCAGCCCCCTAAACACCTTAGATCTCGCCCCTTTTTCACCCCTAATACTTAAAAAATTCCTAGAAACTACACAAAATTCGAGACCACGAATTTTTCGATGCAGAGTAATTTTAATGTAAATCACTCTTTCTCAGTCCCTAAGACTTAAAAAATTCATGGAATCTACCCAAAATCCCAGACCACGCATTTTTCGGTTCAGAAAATTTTTAATTGATAAAAATAAAGACACGAAGTTGTCATCCTCGTAGAACTTTCATATCTCACCCCTTTCCTACTTAAAAAATTCCTGGAAAGTAACGAAAATCGCAGACCACAAATTTTTCGATGCAAAGTAGTTTCAGTTGACCAGAAGAAAGTCATATAAAATTTTCTGCCCCCTAAATGCCTCAGATCTCACTCCTTTTCCACCCCTAATACTTAAAAAATTCCTAGAAACTATCCCAAATTCGAGACGAATTTTTCAATGCAGAGTAGTTTCAATTTTCAGAGTAGTTCGAATTTTGGGTAGTTTGCAGGAATTTTGTAAGTATTAGAGGTGGAAAAGGGGTGAAATCCGAGGCGTTTAGAGGGCTGAAACTTTTATGTTTATATTTTAAAATTTTATGTCTTTCTTCCTGTTTATACAAACTACTTTGCATCGAAAAATTTGTGGTATTGAATTTTGGTTTCCAGGAATTTTTTAAGTATTAGTGGAAAAGGGGTGAAATCCGAGACATTTAGGGGGCTGAAACTTTTATATTTCTTTCTTTTTGTTAATTGAAACTACTTTACACGGAAAAATTCGTGTTCTCGAATTTTGGGCAGTTTCCAGAAGTTTTTTTAAGTATTAGAGGCTGAAGAAAGGTCAGATCTGGGGCATTTAGAGGGCTGAAAATTTTATATAGCTTTCCTCTTGCTAATTGAAACTTCTTTGCATAGAAAAATTCGTGGGCTCAAATTTTGGGTAGTTCCCAGGAATTTTTGAAGTGTTAAGGGTAGAAAAGGGATGAGATCTGAAAGTTTTAGGTGGATGACAATTTTATGTCTTTTTTTTTATCAATTGAAACTTTTCCGTCGTCAATTTTTTGGTCACGCTTGTTTTTTCCAAATCGTGTTTTCAATGCTTCGTTTTTTTAAATATAGTTGCAAACTGCAGTTACGTGAAAATAAGAAGATATTATTGATAGATACAAGCAAGTTTAGAAAATAATGCAAAACTAGTGGAGTGAATCCTTAACATTTATTCTTTAACTGTCTGGATGCGTATCATTTGAATTCTGGTTTTACATGCTTTTCTATTTCATTGTTGCTTGGCTTTATGTTTAATTGTATCAAAGTGATTGTGCAGACCCAGTTTGTAAAAGTCAATTCATTTTAGGATGATGTAAGCAAAAGAAATGGTCAACGTCCGAATGCATACGAAGTTTCCAATTCGAGCAATTCAACCGGAATTGTATTAAAGAGGAAGGAGGGTTCCAACGAAAAAGACAGAGAAAAAAAGGTTGCAAAGGGTTCAGAAAAGGTGGTGCAAAGCGTAGATCTAACAGAGGAAGAATGAATTTTTGGGTTAAGACCTGAAGAGAATATACCAGTTAATTAATTTGTTTTTTCTTTATATTGTACCGTATTTACTAAGCTTACGACTTATCCAATTGCTCTCATGGATGTGTACATAAACTTTGGCACTATATAAAAACTAATCTAATAGAAAATTCTCGTCAATTGTTTTATTCTCCAGAATTCCACTCATATATTATTATGGTAAGGTAGAATTATAATATATTATACCTTAATTGTATTCTATATATATATATATATATATATATATATATATATATATAGATATATATATATATATATAGATGTGTGTGTGTTTGTGTAATTAGGAAGGTAAGGTAAGAGAACACAAAACGTTATAATTTTATGGAACCTTTATTTAGCAATCACGATTTTGTGTATGAATAATAAATGTAGCACACGATTTTTAAATTGTATTTATTTATATACGTATATTTCATATAATGCTAAATTAAATGTCGGGGGTCAGATTGCTTGAGGTTTTTTTTTCCCATAAATATACAAGTATCTATTTTTTGCATTTGGAATTTTCGAGGCAAATGAAACGCCTCTTGTTCACAGACACTAAGGACACATGTCTTGAATAATTTCGCTTACCTACTTACGCATCTGACCAGCTACAATATATGTTTATTTATATATCCTCATTTTTTTCATATTTTTTCAAAATTTTTCACTTTTTTTTGTCAAGTTTTTCCATTTTAGTAGTGTCTCTTATTCAAGTCAACACTAAAGAGCGCATTTATTAACAAGAACTCTCCTGTGTTAATCGATTGGGAATTACCAGAGTGGAATAACCAGCTCTTAAATTATAAACTAATTTTAGGTATATAATGAAATAATTATACCTCTATCAGCAACAGTAACAATATTTTATACGAAGCCTCACACACTATCCCGATATATAAGATGAATAGAAACTCGTAGATATGATTAATGTGCGTCAGATTTTTATGACTCTTGAAAACTCGAAACTCTCAAGCGTGAGTAGATAAAATATTCTTCGCAACGGTCGCCTTAAACTTAGCGAATACTTAAAGTAATACTTAATACACTTTGGGTCGAGCAAGTTTGAAATTGCGAGACTAAATGAGAAATAATTTTGTATAAAAGACCATTTTCATAAGTTTGAAAAATTCCAGAAACCGAGAATTCACATTTGTAAAATACACTGCATTATTTACTTTCAATCTGTTAGCCTTGGTTGAAAAATTATTTATTTTCTGAAAAACGTCGGACCTAAGCGTATAGCACTTATCTTCTAGATTAATAACCATAGAAATTAATAGGTTTGAAGTAAAATATATGTATAACGTATGGTGATACCCAACCTGCCACAATTAACATAGAGATTTGTCGATAATAAATTTCCTAGATGATTCAACAACCCAGTGCCTTGCCTGGATGTTGAAAGGCGGCAGCGGGATCACCGAACCCCTCCGAAATACGTGGGAAGCTTTGTGAGCATTATACGATGTCAAAGAGTAATTTTAACATTGTGTTCAAGAGAATGAATGCCTATATCCGCCAAAAGCCCGATAGTACATGTTCTACATATCTGTGACTAAGTACTTTGCCTTGCCTTCTGCTACTGCTGACTTCTCTGAAATTTAACGCCGATCATGATTTTAAGATGGTTCTTCCAATGCTGCTATCTATTTGTGGTGATCAAAGTTCTATGATGTGTGTACAAATCAAAATCGTGAACTGAAAAGTTCTCCGGTTGCTTCCTCTCGTGTTTAAAAACTGTGTAAATGGTACCTGCAAGGTTAAATTAAAATAAGACCAGGGGTAAATGATAATTAGAATTGCCAATCAAAACCCAAATAAAAATTAATTCCTGACCTTGGTGAAAACATCTTTGATTTTTTAAAGTATTCTTTTAAATTTTTAATTAAGGAGATGGGTGAATGTTTTAACCAAGGGTTAAAGGATAATGGAGATGAAATTGTTGAATACCAATTGCGTTAAATTTGAGAGATGGTAGCCGTCGTTAGATAACTACTCAACGGCATAGAGCATGTAGAGGTTGCCAGCGTCACTGCCTGGTGGAACCAAGGCGTGATTCGGTGGCAGCACCGAGAAGCCCAAGAACATGAAGGTACGCACCAGCATGGCTAAACGATAACAACAAAACGATTTAGATGATAGAGACTGATCATCGCAGTGACTTTCATCGAATTCGAAGAATGAAAATCGGCAAGTACCTCGATCTGAACGGTCTTTACGCAGGCAAACTACGATGTTAGTGCAGTGAAGAGTTTCTTCCGCATACTCTAGAAGAGATACGAAGCCCTCTTTCGAGCCCTCTGGTAGGAGACAGCTCGGCACGCGAATGTAAAGACATTTTCGCCAGATCAGAGTTTCCCATTCTACGGAAGTACTTTCTGTCAGCTGAAGAGCGAAGGTCAGGCGCAGTGACTCGTTTGCTTTTAATGCTTTCAATAATTCATCCTCCTGAAACATAAAAACATGAATTTTTAGATTTTATAGATATCGAAAAAGTACAAGAGGTTTTTGAGTGGATCTATCAATAATTAAAAAATAGAGATTTTTCGTTGATAATTTCGGTGCTTACTTGTACAATGTGGGAGCTCACAGAGAGCTGACTCTGCTTGATCCCCACGCCGCGGCTCTCTGTGTTGACTGTGGATACAGACAATGCGGCATGGGGCGCATCAGGACCACCACAGAGGCCCCACGCCCAGCGTTATACAGTAATGAGGCTGCTGCCTAGAGCCTTCTTCGAGATTGCTAGACATTTCGCTGAAAAAGATCACACTGTTATCTATTTTTGATAAAAAAAAATATTACAAATTATATTTAACATTTTACAAGCAGAAGCTCATGATTTAAGAAGGGCCAGACAAAACAAAAAGAGAAAGCAAGGTTGGATCTTTAACTTTCACGTGAAAATTTACTTTCTTCAACGTCATAAAAATGTTGACCCATTCTTACAAATTCCCAATCATCGAAAATTTTTTCCCGACCATTAAATAATAGTTTCCAATGAATAACAGTTAATGCAATGGGTTTTAAAAGTTTTTAAATGTTTTTTATTTAATATTCTGAATATACAAACATGAATTTCTTTTTAATTTAACATGAAAATAGTTTATATTATTGAAGAAGTACAAATTGAGGTTTTTCAACTAAGTCCTAGTGAATAATGTTTTTAGGGCGAACATTTTTATAAGTTTTTAAAAGTAACATTAGGCTATTTTATATAATGAAATGTCACTGTGAGTTAAACAAGAGCACTGGTTTTAAATCTATGTAATACACTCATCTCGCGTAAAGTGGCCGCTTATTCGCTGGCCGGATTCACGGTTGTTCGCGGTTGACTGTTTCTGCCCCCCCCCCCTCTGAGCGTCCCTTGACGGCCTACACTGAAGGCTATCGCTCGAATAGTCAGGGCCGTCAGAAGTTGTTTACAATCTTTACATCGTGACTCTCTGGGCATATAGTTTTGTACGTTCAGAGATTATATATTATAAGTATTGACAAAAGAATGCTCGCTCGTCGCTTTAAATCCGGTTCAAACTGGATTTTAATAGCGCTCACTAAGTGGCCGTCTACCCCTAAGGCCAGCCACTTTACGGGAAATGAGTGTATAAATATTTTATGTTCAACTAATCCCTAGTGACTAAAGTGTGATATCAAAATATATAAACATTTACATTTTGTAAACGAAATGAGATCACAGAATGTTATCGTTAAACGATATATATTTTACCTTCATCTTACGAACATTTCTACAATAATAAGTTTTATTTAGTCTCAGTTTTTTAATCTCTTGATCAATCTCTTCCTCAGTTTTTCTTGCATTTTCTAAGATTGAATTCAAGTTGCTTGCTCGCTTTGCACAAATAAGGCGGGAATTTCAAAATTCAAAATATAACATATACAAGCAAATCACCTTATGTAACACATTTTTGGAAAATTAAAATGGTTTTTCATTAAAATTTTTTAAAAATCCCGGCCATTTCCCGGTTTGCCCAGATCACAAAAAATTCCCGGTTATTTCCCTGTCCAGCGGCCACCCTGTCTAAGAAGAACTAGTAGTAGTTTTCTACTAAATAAGTTACTTAGTAATCGTTTTCACTAATCTTTAATAAAACGATTAATATTTTTCATTAAAAAACTAAAAATTCATTCAGTAAACTAACTAAATGAATTCATTAATAAGCCTTACTAAATGAATATGTAGTTTTCTAAAAAGGCTTGCTAAAGCAATTGATAAACGACTTCTCCCGATTTCATTCCGGGTTGCTACAAAATTCCAATCTCAAAATTCCCTGAATTTTCCTGACCAATTTTTCATTTTCCCACTCCGTTATCTGCCGTTATAATTAAAATTATAATTATATAATACAGGGATCACAGTGGTTCAGCAGTTCAATTTTAGGAAAAATAGGAGATTTCTTTTTCGAAAAAGGGGACTTTAAAAAACAGGAGGGAAGCTTTTTTAAAAAAAAAATACTAAGAAAGCTGTAATTCTTCAGATCTTAAAAAATCCTCAAAAATCTTAGATTCCTGTCTAGAATCTAATAAAGCACTGCTCAAATTTCTAAGAATCTTTGGAATGCTCTAGAATTTTTTAAATCCTTCATGACTTTTGGATTTTTAAACAAACTTTTAAAATCTTCTAAAATATTTTTAGTTTTCCATAAACTTGTACAATAGCCAATGAAATATTATCAACGTATTCATTTAATCTTTTAAAATTCCAAATTCTCTACAATCTAGATTTCTAAGTGTTTTAGAATGCCTGATACTTCCAAAATCTTCCATAGAGTTCTAAAATCTTCTAGTCTCTTCCAGACTTTTTTTTTTTGAAGACTCAAAAAGTCTAAAGAATTTTAGGAAGATTCTGAAAACAGTCTAGAAGATTCTTCAAGATTAGTCTTTTGAGATTACACTTCAGAATAACGTGCTTGAAGTTCTGAAAGTTCAAATGAACGAATTCTTTATTTGATTTCGTTTTAAACTCAAATTTGTTCTAACGTATTGGTTTATTAATAAAGAAACAATGTAATGATAAAGAAGCTCATGATATTTTTCTTTATTTTCTAAATTGAAGGATATTTCAAGATAAATTTGAGTTATGAAAAAAAGTTCGTTCAGTTGAACGTTCAAAACTTCAGGTACATTTCAGGATATTCTTGACGATTCTAGAAGATTTTAGAAGATCATGGAATAGGTCAGAAAATTTTAGAAGATTCTGGAACTTTCCAGTATATTTTTTAGAATATTAAAGAATTTTTCAGAATTCTTTAAGTTTGAATAAGATTATTATAGATAAATATAATTATTACGAGTACAGAAGGTTTGAAAAGGTTATGGAAGAGTTCAGAAGAATCTAAATGATTGTAGATTTTAAAAGAATTTAAAATATTTTTGATAATTTTTACAGATTTCAGATAAGTTTTCAAGATTCCAAAGAATTTGAGAGAATTTCGGTAATTTTTTGTAGACTTTAGAGGATTCTAAAAGATTCTGTGGAAAATTCTAGAAGGTTATGAAAGTATGTATTCAGAAAATTTTAGAAGAGTCTAGTATATATGGTAGAAAATTGAAAAATTTTGTGATATTATTTTATAAGATTATTGTAGGAGAACTCAGAAGATTCTAGAAGAGTCTTAAATATTTTGGAGAATTTTCAAGGATTTTAAATACTAAATTCTAAAGATTCTGGAGGACTTTAAGAAATTTTAGGAGACTTTCATAGACTTCGAAAATTTGGAGATTATGGGATATTTAAGAAAGCATTAAAAGTTCTGGAATGTCACAAGTTTCTATTTCTCATGATTTTTGGAAAATTATTCGGAAATTTAAATATAAAAAGAGAAAAAATGGAGAAAAAGGAATGAAACTATTTTAAAAAAGTGATTTTAGGGGATTTGTAGAATAAAAGGGGAAAGGGGGACAGACTGTGATCTGAATAAAAGGGGAAATAGGGGACAGACTGGGATCCCTGATGTTGTAATATAACTATATAATTATAACAATTGTTAAATTATAATTATAACTATTGAGACATATGTAATTATAATTTATTGAATCAAAAAAATTCTCTGACTCTTTGAAAGTTTTCCCTGACTTTTCCCGATTTTCCCTGACCATTTTTAAATTCCCTGACTTTCCAGAATTCTCTGACCTGATGAAGCAAGCCTGTCATTTGAAAAAACCAACTCATTCTTTAGAGAGATAAGAATTCCAGGGCTATGAGTGAAATTCAAGGACTTTTCCAGGTTTTTCTAGGTAAATAAATTCAAGGACTTTTCCAGGACTTCCAGGACGCTAGACACCCTGATTAAGTAGATAATATTCGAGAAATATTTTATGAGATAAGACTCTTCTTTTCAATATTTTAAAAAAATTATAGACATGTACTTTCCAATAAATTAATAATTCGCATGCATTTCTGAATTATTTTTATAAAAGCGATGATTTTTAAAGAATCCTTTCAAATTAAAAAAAGGTGAAAATTCGCTATATGTAATTGTGAATTTATGCAAACCTGGAGTTTGCCAAAAAATACAAAGCTGCTCAATAAGGTCTATTTTTCACCAAACTTCGATTGAATTCCGATTGCAATTGGAAATAAGAAAGTGACTGATAATCACTCCATCTATTTATGTTTACTTTAATTTCTCTGCCCCTCGGCTCATGAATCGATATTTATAAGCCTATATTCTTTTAAAAACAGATTCTATTTTGATAAAGTCATTAAAAGTAAGCAAAAATTGGAAAAGATATTAAATTAAATAAACAAAAAGTTTAAAATAATCTTTAAATCAGAATTTACAGCTTCAAAAAAGTCGCTTATTCACGATTCAGTACTACGTGCCAAAAGTACAAGCTGGGTTCAAGTGTAAATGTAAATCCAGTTTGAGGTCAAGGTCAACACAAGTTTTCAAGAGAAAAAAATCTCTCTTATTTGAATAATTAAATGCCGCTAAGTATTCAAGAGAAATATGGAAAAATTAGCATTTTGTAAAGCAAGAGCTACTCGTCATTCTATTTTTAGACCAGAGGAGCAAGTAATTATAATTTCTTGTTTCTATCTACATATATAACTTATGTACTACATGTATAACTTATGATTCTATAGCTTCGTCAAGTTTGCACTTGTTTACCCCCACAAAAGCCGGATCTTAAAATAGAAACAGGAAATACTTCCAATTTTTAAACATTTATGCCTTTAGTATTTGGGAATCGTATAAGTATTATTCAATTTGTGCATCAAAACGGATATTTAATTTCGAAATCTGAAGAAAAATGGTCTTTTTTATTATCGAGATTTTTGCTGTAATGAAAATTTACTTTCCATTAGATTTATTTTAAGACTTGTATGAGTGGACTAAGTACCTTGGCCTAGGTGTCATTTTCGTTTCTTATTTACGTTGGAAACAAAGAAAACTTGGTTCAACAAACTTTTTTAAAACGCACTCCGATTCTCTCTGCCCTTGAGGGCAAAGAAGACGCCACGAACCCAAGTGATTCGAAAAAAATGTACATTCACAAAAGATTTGCCTCCAAAATTTTTGGGGCAATGTGTTGAGATTTTCTTAAACTGAATTAAGTTGAATGCACAAGGTAACTGACAAATGGTATTGCGAGCAGTCTCGATTTATAAAGCCTGCAAGTGCGCACAGAAAGATTTTGCTAGACACTTCAGACGTCATTGCACGTGGCACTATGCCAAATCAAATGAATCTGTTTTGGTTTGGAGAAAATTTTGAACATTTAGTCATTTGCAATTGTTGAATAATTATTCAATTACAGATGAGACTATTGCAAAAGATTTGGCTCTTGTTTCTTATTATGTGATTTGTTCTTTCATCTAGGGTCTTGAAATAAATTAAACAATAATGAAAATTAAAATAATTCAGTAAATAAAACTACATGTCCTTCAAACCTGATATTAATATTTGGATTAAAATCTTCCTAAAAAATATAGCTTGTATCTACGAACCAAAATTTCGATAATCTATTTAATTATTGTCTCATTCTATATGGTGAAAACATGTTTTTCTCGAATATTATCAGGTTATAACTGGTTTGAATAGATTATATCTATATTCCAACACTACATACGGAAAATTTCAGTTCAGAAATAATACTCCTGATTTGATAAGATCAAATGACTCAGCTCGCAAGCAAAGATTTTTATCATGAAGATAAGGCACTATCAGAATGTATTGTTTTAACGCTCTGATTTATTTCTAAAATGAAAATATTACGTTCAATTCAGTATGTAACGTAATGTGTTGTAATTCAAAATCAATTTTGTAAATTGATGTTAAATTCTTTAAAAATTGTGCAGTATAAACGAAAAGATTAGATTTCTGCACAACCTATTGTTGAGGAATAATAATGATTATAAATATTCAGGTGTTTACAAAACAATTTATCTTCTTGCTACGAAACAAAGACTTTAAAATAATTATTGTTCATTATCATCATAAAGAAAAGCAGCAGCCATTTTCAAGTATGTTTCCATAAAACAAATGATGGAACACCAATATTTGTTGAATTACTTTAAAAAAAAAAACTAATCGATTTTCCAGTTATGTTAAACAGTCATAAATTTCTTAGAATAAAGAGAGAATCCTCTGAATTTTCATAAGCTTCAAAAAACTGAATATATAATTTTACGATTTACATTTATGAAATTGAGATGAATATAAAGTGTCTAGAAAACTTCAAATATAATATGAAGATAAAATAAAAATTATTAATTTAATTACGAGTAATTACATTTTCAAATTAAGGAAATTTATTTTGGAAAAAAATAAACAAATCATTAAAACATTTTCTTGAATCTGAACAACTTTATTTAATTTAAAGGAAGCAGAATAGTTTTTACTTCTTGATACATCAGCGGTCAAAGTAATAATCGTGAGGATAGAGACACGCCTGAAAATTTGTATGAATTGAGTGCATATAAAGCTGTTATTTAATTTGAGTTCTGCCCAATGGTAGAATTCCATGTGTGACGCTTACAAATCGCTTTTATTGTCACAGTACTCAATCCTAATTTGATGCCTTCCAAACACTCCTGTGTTTGTGAGAAGAATTTTTAATCTGAGTTGAATAACAAAGATAGGGATGAATAAGAAGCACGTGGTTAGTTGTTCGTCAAAAATTATCTTGTCTGTTCAGAAAATTCATTTTTCGATTATGAATGGTTCTTTGTCGTCCAAACATATCTTGTAATTATTACTTAATAATATTTACAATATATTTCTTCAATGAATAATCTTTAATTTGTTTTTAGTCAATAGAATTCTGAAATCATTATTATAGCTTGATAAAAGTATTTTATTTAAATTTTGAATTCCTTCTTTTAATTATTTTTAAATAAAATGTGAAAGTTTAGAGTTTGAAGTACATACATACTTGAATCATAACCTATAAAATTGTGCTTTTGATTATTGTGCAATTATGCATCAATGTAAAATTTCTGAAAAATTCACTGAAATTTGATTTTATAATACATACAATAAATTTATAATTTCACAATTTTAGATCATAATATGATTTTGGAGTACTCCAATTATTTTGGAAAATGCTCCGAAATGAATTCCCTACATCTAAATTTCACATCTATAATTAGTACGACTGAAATAAAAAGCTATTAAGACAAAAGAAAATAAAAGAAATAGAATATTTGTGTTATCAGTGTTGAACTCATGTCAAAGAAATGACTGGAAAGATTGTTCGAAACGCTTGTGTTAACATTGGCTTGTCATTTTTGACATTGTTGCAACAAATAAACAAGTTTTCAGTCAAATCAACGCGTACACAAGTATCCCATCCGACGAGTTTTTGTAAATCGATTTCATGCGAATTAAAATTCATGTGCAATGGTGACGCGACGATTCAGAAATAAAAAAATGCATCGTAGTTTTTGTAGAAATTTCCAGTGAGGAATTCCATTATGGTTCATTTGCTTATTATGTCAAAAATATTTAATTTACAAAAAGATCTTGATGTTAAAATACACGAGGAGTTAAGTAATAAACCACCTTTTGCATGGAAATTTACCAATCGCTAAAATTTACAAGATGGCGATGTAAAAATAAGTCAAGTTAAAAATGGCGTAAGTGCCCGTGCCATCTATACTTACCAATTACTTGAAATTAAACTCGGCATTGTCTCGAACTTTTTACTTTTTTCACAATTACTTAATAACAGACTGGAATTAAAACTCATACTTCTTCTTTCGTAAAATCTTGACGACTTTTCTGTACAACACAAGTAGAAATTTCCGCTTTCGCGAGAAGAGATGTTACGTACTTCCGTTTACTTTCGTGGAACCAACTAACACGAACAAAAGCAAGGTCCGAACTGAACTAACTGGATAAGCACACGTTAGAAAAGTCACGTATATATCACCAGAGAATCGATTTTTATTCACTAGGTGGCAGAACCTGCCAGTTATCAATTTCAGCGGGAAATTCAAATTTGTTTACTGCAACCCGTTGTACACTAAAGTTACTGAAAAAGTCCTTGAACAAGAGCCTTCTTACATTCAAGAGCTATTTATTTTGTTTTGATGAATAATTTTTACAATCTTATGTCGATATTGTTGTTTTCTAAACTTTCAATAAGTTTTGAAAAATACTACTTTTTTTAATGCTATTTATTTCATTATATATTATTTTTATCTGTTTCCATTTATTTATTCCAATTTATTTTTTATTTTGTATTATTAAAAGAGTCTTATTTTCTCTTATTTTGCAAAATAATTTGTAGATTTCAGTATAATTGTAGCGCAAAAATTCTCAAACATTTTATTCTGCTGTAGACTTTTTAGAAAATAGAATTGACTGTTCTGCAATTTTCGAAAAGGATTAAACGTTCAGGTTGAGGTTTTTGATACATAAATACGACTTCCTTTTATCCAAAAATAAATATGAATAATTTAATTTTTTTCAGTAATTTAATTAAATTTAAATTTCACAAGTGAATTTTCCTACTAGAATTTTTTCTAAAAACTCTGAAATTAATTTAAATTAAATTAGAAATATGTAATTTGTTCAAAATTTTTTGTTTGGTGTTTATCTAGGTATTAAAAATAGTTAAATACTGTTATTAAATTTGTAAAATGTTTAGTAAATTTGTAAAATTATAAAATGTTCTACAAGATCCTAAAAGCTTCTAAAATTTCAAAAATATTCTGAATTTGAAAAATATATAGTTTTATGTATTTTTAAACATGCGCCATTTTTTTCAGTCAACGCGAAGTAGTCTACGTGGTCAATTCAAAAATCAATATACACGTAGCGACTTACATAAATTAAATCACATGCAAATGTAAGGAAAGAAAATATTATGTAAGCGCAAAAATCCCTGTATAAGGACTTTTTGCTTGTATTGGTGTATGTCTGGTAGCATTTTGCTCTATGAATGAAAGCCATTACGTGTCCATCCTGTATATTATCCACTTTATATTTGAATGTCGTGCTACTTTTCAAGGCAAATAAAAATCCATCTAATAAAAAATAAATATCTCGTAAAAGCCTATTACTTTTTTATAATAATGTCCATTTTTCCAAAATTAATTAAAGAAAAATAAAAAAACAGAAAGTTGAAAAAGAACCTTGTCAAAATAATTAAAAATCACAACTGTACAAAAGTAATTTTTAAGGACAAGTTTTATGGAATATTCAGCTATTTTTTTAATACATTTTTTTGCTTTACAAATAAAATTTGGAATAGCTGTATTAAAAATAAAAAATAAAAAGAGGAAACATATTATATTTTTATATCACGTTTCTCTATTTATGAATAATAAAAACGATAATTAATTTATAAACTAAAATAAGATATTGTTATATATAATAATAAAATATCCTCAAAATCAAAACAACTATAAAACTTAAATAAACTGCAAGGTAACGAAAAGAGTCAAGTTTTGTCTTTTAGGAAAAAAAATTAATCACATTAAAAATCAATTTAAAAGCAAATCTCATTAGAATCCTATCTATGAAATATAAATTAATGAGCGTGTACTAATTATTTTGCCGCCAGTTCGGGAAATTTATTGTTAACCACGTGTGAAATGACGTATTTTATTTGCACATGTAAAATATCGATTTGCTCTCTGTTGGACATGCGTTGAGCGCTTTAGCTTCATTGTGACAGACGACTCAGACCGGGTATTTTGCTTTCCTCGATTGATGCAAAAAATGTTCTCAATGAAAACGTAATACCGAATGCGAAAATTTTTAATTAAAAAATCTAATCATATGCTATAATAAAAATGAAACTATTCATAAAATTGATTGGTTTTTTATTACCAGAAGAAAATAATTAATACTCGCTGTGCCTTTACAACATGTGCCTTCGCTGAGTGAGTAAATCAAATTTATCATTTTGTATATGAGAATAAAACAACGTTTCTATTAATATCTGACATATTAAGTGGATATGAGATCAATATTTTTCTATTTACCGAATAAAAATATCAACTTATAAAGACAAATATTTTTTCTTGACATTATTTATTCACATTTCTCAAAGCTTTCTAGATTCTCGACCAGAAAGTTTTGTAAAAAATCTGCTGGAAAATAAATTTAAACAAAGTCTCCAAAATAATTAAAGTACTTGTACAATCTACCCAAATGATAATTCATAACTCTTTAAAAGCACTTGTAACAAATATTGTAAATACTCAATACATAAATATTTTTTAATCCATATATTTTATCTGTACTTTTTAAGGCTATTTTAATTTTTTATGTAAAGTAGAGAAGTCGAAAATTATTAATTGCATTTTTTGGGTAACATTAAAATTTTAGAATTAGGGAAATAGTTTTTCAAGGAATAATAGTATAGAATTTTTATTTTTTGGTATTGTTTGCTGAATAGTGTTAATATGTTTTTTATATTTCCTGCAAAATAGATACAGACAGAAAATTAATTTTTCATTAAAAAAAAAAACATGAAGTAGGTAAATTTCGATGTTTACTGTTGATAAGAGTTACAAGAAAAACAACTTTACTGACCTAGTTTTTAATAAATCGAGTGTAAACATTACTATCGAGAATTGTTAATGTAAATAAAAACCTTCTATTCAGTATTCGTGAATAGACATTTAATAACATTTAATTGTTGAAAAGTGAATTATAAACTACGGAAAAAAATTCGAAACATTTTATTAGCTTATCAATTATCATTTTAAATCATGAGAATATAATTACTGAAGAATTTTCAGCAAAAAAGATAAAAATTTGCCCATGAAACTGAGCTTTTAAGCCCTGAATAAACAATGACTTAAAAACTTCGTAATTTGTTATTTGAAGGAAAAGCAAACATAATAAATTTTAAAATCGTGAAGAAAGAATAATAGTGCACTGAACTATTATAAAAATTGGTAATAAAAATTATTAATTTTAATATACTTTGTACATTAATTCAAATTAAATTACACGAATATAAAATTTGCATTATATTATATTAAAATTCATTTGCATTCGAATATTAAGAGTATATCAAATTTACAATTATTTCAGACAGTGACAAGCTTTAAAAGAACAATAATTGAGTGTCAAACATAGAAATCGAGTTTCACTTTAATAAGTTCAACTATAGATAGTATCAAATATAGTTTCTAAGTATCATTAACATATGACTATAAGTCATCGCAATGTCTTTAGTATAAAGATTTTATATCAAGACCTTCAAATTCATATTATTTAGGGTTTGTGATACATAATGACGTCACGAATTACCGATCGTTTTTTTATTTTACATTCAGCGGGTTCATTAAGGGCATGTATCGAGATGACCACGTGACTAATTGTCGGTAATTTCTTTTAACTCGGATATTTCCTGAAATAATAAATGTATTGGGCTAAAATTTAGGGATATGGTAAAGGGCACTGGGAGGCACCGTCCTCTGGTGCGGTAAAGATTTTCTTAAAAAAATTATTTATGGTAATCATGTAGAATTAATTTTTTAAATAAAAAAAGCTGTACCACACCAGAGGGAGGTGCCTCTTAGTGCCCTTTATCGTATTCCCAAATTTGAGCCCAATATTTTTATTATTTTAGAAAATATCCGAGTTAAAAAAATTACCGACAATTAGTCACGTAGTCACCTTGATACATACCCTTAAGAGAGAAATGCAAATATAATGCTAAAATTTTGGGAAATAATAAAGAATATATTTAATCATCGATGCCTGGTTTCAGTGTCAGTTTCATTTCACTTTTTATTTTGAAAAAAAAAATTTCAAAAATAATTTTTTTTCAAAATAAAAATTTAAACGCACCAGACATCGATTCCTTGATATATTTCTTATTATTTCCTCAAATTTCAGTATTATATTTGCATTTCTTTTTTAACAAACCAATTGAATGTAAATGAAAAATCAATCGGTAATTCGTGACATCATTATGTATGACGTACCCTTAATGAGCTTGTCTTTTTAATAGAACCCCTTGCAAATTATTCAAAAATAATAGAACTGAAAATATATATTGAATTTTCGAATTAATATTAAATTCTCAAAATAATTTTCTTTTCGTTCTTTTCTTAAATTCTATCTTATACAGAATAATA
This sequence comes from Euceroptres primus, assembly GCA_037177015.1. NCBI lineage: Eukaryota > Metazoa > Arthropoda > Insecta > Hymenoptera > Figitidae > Euceroptres > Euceroptres primus. Next base: position 115,787 of record JBAGKK010000103.1, read on the forward strand.
GCAAATTTTCAAAAAAAGGAATGTAAATATATGTATTTCCTTTCATTTTATTTCCTTTTAGTTTGTCTTCACTATACTGAATGTCCTTTCCATATCATATATTGTGGAAGGAATAGGACTAAAATATTTTTTATTTAAATATAAATTTATCCAAAAAAATTATAGTACATAACTGCAAACTTTTAAACTGAGTTGCAATGAATGAAATCGATATACGAGGAGACCAAACTGTCTAAAGTTGCAGTACCAGTATATTATTTACTTGAACACATATATTACGTTATCATTAGTCCATTCGTGCCAGTCATGTTCTTTACTCCTTTGAATTTTACACAAGCTTTTACTAATTCACTGGAGCCACGTTCTCCTTTATATGAAAATCATTAATGATTTCGAGACACTTTTATAGAATAAAAACCAATTTAATTGTTTCTTAACAGGCTTCACATACTTGACACGAATCAGTTTATAAACAGCAGTGCGTTTGTGTGAATAATTAATAAATATTGCAAGCGAGAGATTTTTTGTCCAGTGGAATTTTAATTATTAATAGTAGCAAAAAGAGCTGACGATATAACCTGGATATAAATTTCTATAACTAAATTATTTATTATTAATTACACATAACATAAACGCATAAACATAAACGCATGCGTTTGTGTGAATAATTAATAAATATTGCAAGCGAGAGATTTTTTTTCCAGTGGAATTTTAATTATTAATAGTAGCAAAAAGAGCTGACGATATAACCTGGATATAAATTTCTATAACTAAATTATTAATTATTAATTACATAAATTAAAACTAATTTGGCTTGTACAGTTTAGAAAAAACAAAATAAAAAATGTTTTTTATTTGAAAGTATCAAAACGTGGTTTTTGAAAAATGGATGAGGCTTAATTTTGGATTTGGCTTAATTTTTCATTCATTCATTCAAGGGTATTCGTGTCATTAAGCGACCATTACCTTTAATTTATGACCTCATTTTGCTATATTTACGTTAAGCCTAATGAAGCTTCAAAGTTACATTTGATATTTTAATATCTTCTTCAAACATTATGTCCCTTCCATATGTTTCATAAATAGATATATTGTACATGTACATAATAAAATAGTATCTTGCGTGGCATCTAATATTTTCTAGTACAAAATACACTTTCAAATAAGAAGTCGCGTGCAAAGGACTGTTTCGAGGGTGCTTATTTTATACAGTCCGATTTCATTTTAATTTTTACTACTTCTAAATTGGATTTAATTACATAATAATTGAATAATAAGTAATTAACTATAAATTAGTATTGACTATATAAAACTAAATTTAAGAAAGTAAATGTTTTATTCATAAAAATTATTTTTTACAGATATACTATGAGTCTTAGATATGGGTGCACTAGTAGGAGATGTGCAAGCTTTGCAGAGTCTTACGATTCACACTAGTGATGTAAACAGCATCGACTTCGCCAGTGATTACATTTTAGTCACAGCATCTGGGTTAGTTAAAAAAACATTTTCTCCGAGGGGTTAACCACTTGCAATTTTGATATACGTACCTCTGAATTCAAGATTTAAAGAATTCAAAAGATTTAAAAGAATTCGAAAGAATTCAAAAGTTTTATAAAAATTTGAAAGAATTCAAAGAATTCAAGATGAATTCGAAGAATTCAAGGTGAATTCAAAAGAATTCGAAATAAGAATACAAGATGAATTTAAAAGAATAATTCGAAGAATACAAGATGAATTGAAAAGAATTAAATTCAAAAGAATTCAAGGTGAATTCAAAGAATCCAAATAAGAATACAAGGTGAATTCGAAAGAACTATTCGAAGAATACAAGATGAATTTAAAAGAATTCAAAGAATAAAAGGTGAAAAATAAAAAAAGAAAAAAAATTCGAAAGAATACAAGGTAAATTCAAAAGAATTCAAAAGATTTCAAAGAATTCGAAAGAATTCAAGGTGTATTCAAAAGAATGAAAAAGAATTCAAGGTGAATTCAAAATAATTCAAGATGAATTCAAAGAATTCCTGGTAAATGTAAAATAATTAATAAAAATAATTCAAAGAATTCAGAAGAATTCAAGGTGAATTTGAAGAATTCAAAAGAATTCAAGGTAAATTTGAGAGAATTCAGGGTGAATTCAAAAGAATTCAAAATAAGAATATAACGTGAATCCAAAAGAATAATTTGAAGAATACAAGATTCAGTATAGTGGTTAAGCCCTCAATTTTCTCTTAATTTTTATGAAAGTTTAATTTTCTTCCTTTTTGCTAATTTAATATAGAGATAAACGAGTGAGAATATGGGAATGGAAAGGTGGAGAGGGGTACGTCGAGACCCCATTTTCACCCCTTTTGGGGCACAAATATGGGGTGACTTGTGTCAAAGTCAGTCCCCAGTCCACAATGTTAGCTTCGTCCAGTATCGATGGCACCACTCAATTATGGAATCTCAGGGTGAGTTTTAATTGAATTGAAAATTAAATAATAAATTATTTCAACTTAAATATAAATTTTTTCAGACTGGAGCCAAAATTCATACAATGGTTCAAGTGGGGGGTGAAACTGTAAGAGTTTGCAGATTTTCTCCAGATTCTTCAGTACTGGTTACTGCAGGTGACAATGGACAACTTTGTGTTTGGGACCTTGTTCGTCGAACTTTAATAAGGTAATTTTTTAAAATTATAATAATTTATTTATATATATATATATATATATATATATATGTGTGTGTGTGTGTGTGTAGGGTTTTCATAAATTATTAAAAGTAAAAAAGCAATTTAGTAATCAGTGAAAGTTAACTTAATTTGTAGTAAAAATTGACTGAAAGTTTTGTATAAACTTAATGGATTTGCAGTAAAAAAAGTTACTGAAATTTCAATGAAAAAAATTAACTGAATTTTTAGTATCAAAATAATCAACGCATTTGACTGAAAGGTTTGTTGACTATCTAAATTTGAATTAGGACAAATTTTTATTAATTTAAATTAGTCAAAATTTTAACTGATTCAAATTTAGAAAGAAAATCATTTTGATTAACATTATTTAAATTACAATGGAATGAAAGAGTCACTGACTTTTTGTGCTTGAATCAACAGTTTATTTAGTCGATTCAGATTTAGATTTAGAGAGTGAGTTGCATTTAATAAATTATTTGTAAATTAATAAATAGACGATAATAAAATTGATTAATGAATTCTGAGTTAAAAAATAATTTTCTTTTTGTTTCTGTTGCAGATGCTTTCAAAAACACGAGGGTGCCATTCAGGGGGTGAGTTTTACACCAGATTCGTCCTGGCTTCTCACCTCTTGTACTTTTGGGGTCCTGAATTTTTTTTCCACCAATGAAATTATCGATTCTTGCGTAACAAGTGATCAAGAATTGACCCTATTCGCCACTGTAGACGATGCTCATGACTTAGGTGTAGTTTGTTGTGAATTCTCTTCCCGTGAAGAAATAACTGGTGAGTTTTTTTATCTTAAATATAATAAAAATTGTTTCTCGTATTGAATCAATTGAGTAGAAGTAAAAATAATTTATTATCATTTAATTATCACGGAAAATTAATAAATATATGGGTTCAAAAATTGTCGATTTGTAACCTAATGAAATATACTTCATATTAATAATTATAATAATAATTAATAATAATTATAGTAATTATTAATAATTATTAATAATTATAATAATAATTACTAATAATAATTAATAATAATTTCTTATGTATACAGTACTTTATAAGTTTAAAAATTATAATTAAATTATAAAATTAAAATAAAATATAACAGGTAACGAGCCTTTCGCAAAACTTTACCAGTTGGTTACTTGTGGAAATGATCACAATGTGAAATTATGGGAGGTAAGAGTCGTGCAAGAAAAATGTGACACTCGAGGCACAGTAGCTTCGATAAATCTTTGTAGAATAATGGAAAAACATAGCAGTGCCTTAACCTGCGTTCGATTAAGCTCTAATGGAATGTACACTGCCAGTTGTGGCCTTGATAAATCGACCGTCATTTGGGAAACGGTAAGATGCCATCAAAAATTTAAAAAAATAATAATCTACATTTTAAAAGTTATTAATTAATTAAAATTGATTAGTAATTATTATTGATAATGTGCTTTTAGGATACCGGTAAAATAGTTTCAGTGCTTAAAGGACACAATCGATATGTTGCTTGTTGCGCTTTTTCAAGAGATGGTATTCTGCTAGCTACGGGTAATTTAAATTGTATTTTTCAATTTTTTTATTTTTCTGCTTGTGAAAATTGACAAAAGGAAACAAGATTTTAATTTTACTAAAATACATATCTGCCAGGACACCAATGTATGTATTTGTTTTGGATTTAATATTGGTACTTGAAGTAGTAAAAACTTAGATATGGCCAGGCAGACGGGTAAAAATCGAACTTTACATTCATAGTGTGAAGTATGCACTATACTAAAAATAGAAATACTAGCAGATATTATTACCATTCTCTTATTACTATGGACAAGAAAAGTTTTGTTCTTAAAACAATTTTTAAAAATTATTTTCATATTTTTCTTCTTTGATATAATATGGGGATCGTCCACAAAATATGTGATACATATTTCAGCAATTACGAATACCCCCCTCCGCTCCGTGTTACTTTGTCCATTATTATTTACATTGAGAGTGAAACTTTGACATACCGCCTCCCTCCCCTAAACGCATCACGTATTTTGTGAATGATCCTATGGTTTAAAAGTTGAAAAATTAATGTTATAATCAGAAATAATTGTTTGCTTAGATATTATAGAAATTATATTTAAAAAATAAGAAACTATTATACAATTGGATATAAAATTGCAGGATCCAATGATAAGTCTATTATTGTTTGGGACTTAACTGGAAATTTGACGTTGGATTCCGAAATTCGACATGGCTCTCGTCTACTTCAATTTTCAGAAAATGGTGAATCAGTGAGTGGAAAAAAATATTTTTACAAATTTTACAAATGCAGAAAAAACGAAGGATAAAGAAGGATAAAAATTGTCTGTAACAAAAATTAACTTTACAGGATAAATTTTACCCAAATATCGGTTAAATTTTCTTTTGTATTTTCATGAGAACACAAAAATGTATTTTGAAAGTGAAGTTGTCTGAATAAAAATTTATTCCTCTAAAAAATTATCTGCAAAATTCTATCGTTAGTTTTTTCTGTGACATAATGATTAGAGTAAATAATTATTTTTTGTAATTATCTTTGTTTTTGTTCTTTAAACAAATTGTTCTCTCAGGGAATAGTTATTTTAGAGCTTCTACTTTTTAAAATAGATAATTAGAGAAACAGAGAATATTTTTGAAATGAAAATTTCAATTAAAATTTTATAGAATTCTCTGGAGGAACGTGAAGTTGTGAATCATGCAGAAAGAAGTACAAATGAAGTGAAACTCATCCACAGAATAGATGCTCACAGTGGGTCAGTGAATGGAGTCTCTGTTTTTAAAAACAATTTAATCGCTTCTGCCTCTGGGTAAATGAAAAATTGACAATTAAAAATTATTTTCTTAATTTAAAACTTATTTTGTTTCTCATTAAAAAATTAATAAAATTATAGGGACAAATTGGTCCGAATATGGAGCATTGTCTCCGGGGAAATTGAAGACGAAGAAATTACATTTCCAGAGAAAAGTTTCAGTCCTTTGGATGGGCACAAATATAGTGTTCATCATGTGGAATTTAGTCCCTGTGGAACAATGCTAGCATCTTGTTCTTTAGACGGTACCACTATTATCTGGGATACAGAGGTGACGGTATAGCATAATTATTTTGTATACCTAATACTTTGTTTGCAGAATTGATGAAATAGCATTTCTTAAAATACGAGTATTTTGCGATGATTTTTAATTTTAAGAATAATTAAAGTAAGGTTAGTAATGAATTGAGTGATCACAGATTTAATTGGTTTATCTGTCACCATTCTGGTATCATTTTCAAGTGTGTTAGCGCTCATAAACATATTTTTTTAATTTGAGCTTTATTAGATATTAAGAAACAACAAATTTCTATTTAATTAATGCTAACAAAAGTTCTTTGTGATTGAAAAAATAAGCTCTTTTTGTACATTTTTTCGCAGTATGCAGTGAAGCGAAGTTGAAGCTTTTTAAAAATCATTTCATTATATGTTTTTAATATTGATGTGAATATTTAATAGAATGGAGGTCAAGCGAGAGCTTCATTTATCAGTTCTGGATCTGGAATTCGTGTCTGTCGTTGGTCTCCAGATGGTAAAAAAATTGCAACAGCTGGGGATGATGAAAAAGCAACCCTGTGGGATATTGAAACTATGGAAGAGTTGAAGTAAGCTCCTTTATATTAGTAATAATTATTAATTAATAATATAATTATCTGTTTTATAAATATTATTTATAGATTAAACCTAGTTACTTATATTTCTCTATAGAGAAAATGTAAAACTTTATCAGGGGAATTGTTTTTATGCTCTTATTCTGAAGCGTAAATTAAAAATTTATGTCCTTTGAATATATGAGTTTGCAAATGAATTAACAACTTATTGGCATCAATTAATTTTATACCACATTAACATGCTTAAAGAGCCTTGGACTTAATAGTCTTTAATTATAATTATTACATTTTATTATTGAAAATTTGATATATTTGATATTACCTTGTACTTATACTAATTTATAAATTATTATATTTTGAAAATCATTTATATTTTATTTCTGTATTTTGTATACTTGTTCTATGGTTTTTAAAACGATTTTATAAATATAATAATTATATTGAATAAGAGCAATATGTATATTAATTCTAGTCCATCTTACAGTATTTTTGAGGGTCAAGCAGATACCATAACTGCAATAGCTTTTACGCCAGATTCAAAATTTTTGGTCACTGCATGTAATGAAGGAACTTGGGGACTTTTTGATATCGAACAAAAAATGAGTGAAGATCCCCTGCTTTCGATGTTGATATTTTGTAAAAATGGACACGATTTGGGTGTGCAGGGATGTGATTTCAGTCCCACGACTGGATCTTTAACTGCTTCTGGTACATTTTTGAAAATCATACAGTTTATTCTACAATTGAAATCAATTATTACTATAATTTTTAATTTTTAAAAATAAATTATTGGACACATTATTAACTTTGTGAATTTCATAAACATGAACATTATTTCTATATTTAATCAAATTTATAGAATTATCAGACATTTCTTTTTACTTTTTTATTTAAAAAATAAGAAAATGTTTATTATTTGTTTTAGGGTCATTTGCAACGAATACAAACGGAGACAATCAATCGTACCTTTTAGCAACTTGTGGAAATGATTCTTTCGTCAAATTATGGCGAATCGACATTTCTGATGACAGAGAGGATGAACCAAGAGGCTCTAATGACGATTCAATTTCATATAAAATGAAAAAAAAATTAACAGGCCATGGGGGAAATGTTATGGATATTAGATTTTCTCCTGTTCAGGGGGAAATTTTGGGAAGTGTTGCGACTGACAAAACTGCTCGAATTTGGAGTGTCGTATGTATTTTTGAAGTTTAATAAATTATCTAAAATTAAATTAAAGTGAGGTTAAAAATAAGATATAATTATTAATTCAAATCGCTCATGAAACAATTTTTTTTCTTTTTTTAGTACACAGGAGTATGTTTACACGTACTCGAAAATCATCGAGGTCTTGTTACTTGCTGTGCATTTTCCGAAGACACCTCACTCTTTGTCACAGGTACAATTTATTTTAAAAACTATCAACAGTTTATAAAAAATGGTAACATTCTTTACTTTAAAAACAAAGTTATTTTACAAAAATTTTAATTAATTAATTAAATTAATTTTTAATTAATTCTTTCAGGCGCTTTGGACAAAACTGTTTTAGTGTGGCAATTGCCAGATCAACTGGTTACCCAGTCTGTTTTAATAAATAGACTCAGAAATAGCAAAAAGAGGGTAATTTAAAAGTTCAAGCACTTTTTAAAAGTAATTATGAAAAGGAAGAAAAAAATGAACTAAATGTATGATGATACAAAAATGCTTGAAAGTTGGATTGAAAATTTGTAAACATAATCATATACGCAAACATCAGTGAAAATAAATTTTCTTTCTTCATTATTAATAATATCTACTCAGGAAATGCATGTGACTTATTTCCACAATTTTTCCTTTTTTCCAAAATGTTTTTTTCAAAATTGAATATAAGAAATATAAAAAACTTTCAGTAAATAAAAAATGCAATTGATTCAAAAAACGATATGGAATTTGAAAATTTTATCTCACCTCACAATAAAGTCTTCATGATTTAATCGCGTTTTATTTCTATTTTACGTCATTGCATTTATTTTACTCTCAAGGTAACTGAGTGGAAAGTAGAAGAAATATCGAAATGGTTAATGGAAATTGGATTACCTAATATCGTCAAACATGTCCAATCGACATCAATTACTGGCAGACACTTACTCCAAGTGCCTGAAGATGAAATAATCCATAAACTTCGCATTAGAGAAGACGAAGAAGTAAATTAAATATTTGTTTTGCTTTATAGATAATTTAAAAAAATACTCTTCATTAAAATTTAAAAAAGGCATTCTTGTACATATTAAAATTACTTGAAAATATTTTCTATTTACAAAGTCAAAGTTTTAAACTTACTTTCCAGATAATGCACTTTTTAACTTGATTATTTCACTTTTTTCAGACAATGGAAAATCTTAAGAAACAATTGTATTGGTTAAAGCGTGAAAATTTGAACACTTTGGAAGCAATTGACGAGGCTGAAATACCACATGAATTTTTCTGTCCAATAACACATGAATTAATGAAGGAACCAGTCCAGTGTTCAGGTACCTTATTGTTAAAAAGAAAAAAAATTAAGAAATTGAAAAATAGAATTGTAATTTTAGAAGATATGCATGTTTTAATAATCTTTAATCAAAGTTAAATTTGTTTTTTTTCTTGAATTGTGAAATTCGACAGTATGTATTAAATTTACCCGAAAAATAATTCTCTTTCAGATGGTTATACATACGAAAGAGCAGCAATAGACGAATGGTTTCTTTGTGGAAAGTTTACAAGTCCAATGACTAATGAGCCTCTACACGACAAAAGTTTTACCCCAAATATAACATTAAGAAATGCCATTTACGGTTTTCTTCATGGAGATGGACCCCGATCATAAAAACACTAACTTAAAAATTTATATAAAACATACATACTTTTCTTGTTTGTGCCACGCACTGACACTTGATTGAGAAATGTTATTGCCTTTTGTATATGTGAGTGCTTTTAAAATTTAATTCTAAAATCACGATACGTTTAAAAATGTGACTGCACCGTGGAAGTTTGTTTATACATTAACTGTATAAGGTCTAAAGACAAACAATGCTGCGAGTGGACCAAGCAGACTATTTGTTACATATTCCCAACATTATATGTAGAAAAAGTGGCCTTAAAAATCATCAAAAGGAGCAAATAGCTAAAAGCAATTTAGAATTCTGACTAGGACATTATTTACAGTAGATTTTTATTCATCTAGGATAAAAATTAATTTATACGTGTAATAAGTAATATCGAGTTTAAGCTTTCAATGTATAGGAAAAATAAAAAACATTTTCTAACGACGACTGATATTAAACAAAAATACAGTTTTAAATATTGAAACTTTTGCGAAATACATTTTGGGAAATTCATTATCCCTAAAAATATGGTATTCATAATATAAATATTAAACGTAAATCAATTTAATTCAGAGCAATAATCTTGATTCATTTTTTAAATAAATAATAGAACTGCTATAATGTATTGTTATTTTCTTTTTATAGTTTCACCAATGTTGTAAGGTATAAATGCATTCCCAATTTTTTTAATTTTAGAAATTTGTATTTCAAGTTACTGTTTAACAAATTCGTTAAAGTTATGTATTAAATATTGTTACATTAAAAGCATGTGTATGCAGATAAGGAATGGCGAAAATATTAGTGCAACTAATTGACGAGTTTTGAAAACAAAATATTGTCAGTGAATATATTTAAATAAGGGTGATAATTATTTATTATTGTATTCACAATAATATTTATTGCAGATCGAAAGACTGTATAGACTCTGCTAATGATATCTGTTTAATCTACACAATTATTTTTCCAAGTAGGTACCTTTTTCAGTGTAAATTCTAAATAACGCGTGATCGTCAAATTCGTAGTTTATACATACATATATATTATATAATTTGAAACAAAATATTATGATTGCATTCAGATCAGGCTAATATCTGACTTTGTAATATATACTAAAAATAAATGTGAAATTTTTAGAAAATAGGAGCTATTTTTACCGAAGCCTATTTTATTGTTTTTAATTTAGAAATTGAACATTTTAATGCATGTTACCAGTAATAATAATTTTTCAAATATTTTAATTCTCTTCTACTTATTATTAATTAAGAAAGATTATTTTTAATTTATAAGTTCATAATTAATTATTAAGTTTTAACTCAATTAATAAATTGTTCGATCTGTATCAACTTAATGAATCTTATTAAAATAATAAGACTTTGGTACTGTTCAGAAAATTCATTTTTTGATTATGAATGGTTCTTAGTCGTCCAAAAAAATCATTAGGTAATTTTTTTCTTGATACAAAAAATACAATAAAATTGATAAATATTTTAATTTTTAATTTAGAATTTGTAAATTAAATATCTTTGTACATCTTAATTTCTAGATGTTAATGGTTTCGTTAATATTTCAATTTTTGAAAATTTAATAAGCAAGCATGTTTATTCTTAATTAATAAGTTATTAAAAATTGAAATATTAATAATTTTGAATAATATTATTTTTAATTTGTAATAAAATGCCCAATGATTTCTAATGTTCATTTCTATATTAAAAATTAAAATACTTATTAACTTTGTTATATTTTCTTATAATTTTCTTATATTTTTCTTATCAAGAAAAAAAAGGCTACTGATCTTATTATTTTAACGTATTCCAATTTTTAAACTAAAATAAGTATCATGAATTTTTGACTCAGCGTAGAAATTCGAATTTTACATAACCTATTAATTACAAACATTTCGCGAAAACTATAAATGAAAGTAGAGAAAATAACTTTGTTTTGGCTTCAGAACACCAATAAATCAAGCATTTAATTACTTCCGCGTTTTAAAAATACATAAAAATGTGGTTTTTAGTCTCTATTTTGACTCCAATGCCGAAAGAACCAGTTTCTAACTTGATTTCTATAATTTAGATCATTCCTGAACTTGCATTCTATTCACCGTTTAATTTCAGAATTTAAAAAACTAATGAATCCTGAATTTAATAATCGATCTGTATTTTTTGCATTGAAAAAAATATAATTAGAATTAAAAAAAGAGGGAATTTCAACTGAAATTTGACACCGCTGTCCATCACTGCATACCACAGCATGACTCACTTCCGGTTTAGAGACTACACAAGTCACGGACAGTCAAAAGACAAACGCGAACGGAACATAGGTTAGAAAGACAACGGACGTCAAAGGATAAAATGGTTAGTATTTTCCGTTTTTTTCTCCAAACTTTTCGGTAGTAACGAGTGTTTTAAAGTGCAATCGTTCTTGATTTTTGCAGGCTTCTTATTCCGAGGATCAGCTGGCCGGTAAGTGAATGGAACACAAAGAGTAGGACCTATGTATCAAAGAGGGGCACTTTTTTTTTCTGACGTTTAATTCAGGTCAAGAGTATCTTTGCCTTTTTAGACACACCTCAGTACAGCATTCGCATCAGGGATTACCTTTTATGGCCTTCTATTTGAAAGTGAATGTCGGAATGCAGTTCACGGTCCTTCAACAACCATTCTTGATTTTTTCCAACTTTGCCGATTTTAGTCGTAATTTGACATTCGATTCGCAATCATCTTCCCCGAAATCTCCAAAACCATTCGTCAAACGAAAACAATCGGTCAATTTCACCCTGTTTTAGGTTTCTGAGTCTTAAATTATATTTGTGTTCGAAATTTTTAGGTTAATTTTTCTTTGTGGAGTTTTGTTTTGTTCAGTTTAAAGTTTCAAGAAAAATTGTGAAAATGTACGGATACAGTTATCAGGAGTTGGCAAATCGAATGATGTCATCGATGGATGGTAAAAAAAAAGAGTGATTTATGTGTATTTTGTAAATTTTCGTTTTGATAGTTTTAAAACGTAAAAATCGAACGTGTTTGTCAATTTTTAACTTTCAAAATGAAGAATGAATGAATTTAAATGGATTCTTATTGAATTTAAATGGATTCTTATTGAATTTAAATGGATTCTAATTGAATTTAAATGGATTCTAATTGAATGCTTATAAAAACAAACATTTTCAACATTGTAAAATTTAAAAATCTTTAAAATTTCTTTTTAAATCTGAAATTTGCAGTAGGTAAAAATCCGAGACATATTATTTCGAGATGTGACTAATGCAATGATGTCATCTCTGAAATCTTCCAAAGTTGGCTCTTTTCAATACTCCAGAAGTCTTGACACCATTGAATATCTCAAAAAGTAATCTAAAAGTCCCCTTCAGTTTCGGAAAATTATTCCATGAAAGAAATATTATTGACAGTAAACCTCTTCTTTTTACAAATTACTAATTTTAAATCCTAAAGAAAAAGAAATAAGATAATCGATTTATTTTTCAGAATTCCAGGAGGCTTTTCAGCTTTTCGACAGTCGTGGCGATGGAAAAATCCACGTGGCACAAATTGGCGACGCTCTGCGAGCCCTGGGACAAAATCCTACTGAATCAGACGTGAAAAAATTCACACATCAGCACAAACCTGACGAAAGAATCAGTTTCGAAGTCTTCCTGCCTATCTACCAGGCAATTAGCAAAGCACGCACATCAGATACTGCTGACGATTTCATTGAAGGCCTGCGTCATTTCGACAAGGACGGAAATGGTTTTATTTCTTCTGCTGAACTCAGACATCTCCTTACAACGCTTGGTAAAATATTTTTGCTCAGAGAATAAAATTCCTCTAAACTTGACTTGAACATAAATATTTTCAAGATGACACGTTAGTAAATTCAGTAAAACATGAATTTTATCTCAACATATTTAGAATATTGAGGATTGAAATATCTTAGCTTATTTGCTTAATTTAAAAAAATATTTATTTTTAAGGTGAGAAGCTGAGTGATGAAGAGGTTGAGACTTTACTTGCGGGTCACGAAGATTCGCAAGGCAACATCAACTACGAAGACTTTGTTCGTCAAGTAATGTGCGGTTGAAAATTTAATTAATATTTAAAAAAACATTATTGTCGAGTTACTTATGTATTACATTTTCGGAAAAAGTATTTAAATACCCATTTGTCAATATTTTTTTTATGGAACGGCAAAAGGGATATCTTATATCGGGGGGAATAGTAGTTTCGAGATGAAAATTCGGTTGCGTAGTAAAGCGTATAACTTTTTTACAGAGAGAAGTAGTTGAAAACACTTTTCATTTAGTTGACAAACAATGTAGCGAGTTGTGCCTTGACCTTCATAAATTACCTACATTTGGAAACGTCAATACCCATATCTGTGAGCAATGCATATTCACTAACATATTATATTTCTGTATGATAGAGTTGAAATACTTTATTATTTTACCAACATTCCCAAATAACAAGTCGCAATTGTAAATTGCTGAACGCTCCAGTTCTTTGGCCATGTACTTGCATTTAGAGATTATAGATACTGATCACTCCATATTTATTGCTTCAATCATTACTTCCTTCGAGAGGTAGAATGTGCATTTTGTCATACAAAGTTCATATCACAGAAAATCGTGTACATATAATATTTCGTACTCTTACTTCACATTTATCACACAGCACTCATTCAAATCTTTGTGAAAAAGTATTTCATGTTGTATTCTTGAAATACTTATGTAGAGCAGATATAAAATCAGTTTATCAGTTAATAATTCGTTGTGCATATGCTGAATAATTAGACACCTAAAACACTTAGTAATGAACGTTTGAAATTCTTTTTAGAGAAATAAAAATTAATGCATCAAAATAAGAAATTCATATAATCCTTCATTGGTTTTTTAAAAAATAAATGTATTCTTCCTTACTTAAAATCTTTCTGTCCATCTATTGTAAACTAAGGACAGTAGTTTTCTAGAAGTTTTTAAAATTAGTTTTAATTCACTCCAAGTAAATCTGAAACTATCTTTTATTCCTTCAGACTTTGAACTGATGGGTTGAAGGTAAGCCTCGCCTTCCCTTTGGAAAAATTGCACTCAAACTGAAATCCCTGCAAATTCCTACTTTGTTTTGTTGCTGTTTTCTTGCCAGGAGGCTGGAGTGTCCCAGGTGATGCCATCGTGTGGCAAATTGGAATTAATATAAGGCAGCAACCAGGCAACGTACCATCGGTCACCAAAAACTTCCAGTATATTCTGTTTCCACCCTAGATTATACGTAAACCTTTTTTTGTCCTTTTCGTTCGCTACACACCCGATGAAAACCAGATGGAAATGATAAGCACAAAGTGCTCCAGTGAACAACATTCCTATTACAGTGACAATGTAGAGTAGCAAATAAAATTGTTCATTCGATCCGTCGAAACCAAAGACGAATATCGCCAGTGGAAAGATGATCTTTAAAATCGACATTGGGAATTCAAAGTGGATCTTCCCCCAGATGAAGAAGTTATTGTAATAAAAAGCATAGGCCGTTCCAACGAAGAGATAAAAAATAAACATAAGAAAATACCGGTGATTCTTGTGGCCAACGCAGCACGCCGTAAAAATGCAGTGATGATCTCGTTTCAGAATGCAAATGTTGCACGTGTTGCAATGCCAGGATCGAGGAGGTGCCAAAGCTTCACAAGTGGAACATAACCTCCAACCATTCTTCGTTTTCGCTTCATTCGATCGCACCATAATATGTCTCATACTTGTATCGCACAACACGGTATAAGTAAAATTTCCCACTATGTTTAGTACTATAAAGTTTCCTAAAAGGAAGTGGAAAAAGTAAGGAAATGTCCCGTACGCGTACAAGTCTGGCAACACTATCCAAAGTTCAAACCAATAAAGGAGAGGGATTATTGTTAGTATAAATACCACTGATAAAATGTCACTTGCAGTTCGCGGTAAGATATTTTTTCGAACAATCATTTTCTGGAAATCACGATTTTGTTAACACTTGTTCAGATCGATTTTCATTTACCTTGTTTACTTATGACAATTTTTTTTATGAAAACAAAATTGATCTCGCCGCCAGATGGCGTTCGGATGCTTTAATTTAGCGGGGAAATTCAAATTTGTTTCAATCTTTCGCTAGCGGAGGATTAAAAACGCAATTAAAAAAACTTTATTTCTTAAAAAAAGAATCGGTGTATTTAATTATAAGGTAATGTTCGTAAAGATTTTTTGATACTAAAAGCAAGATTTTTAACTGTTTTTAATGTTTTACTGAGAAAATTGCCTATTCACTACAGCGCCATCAAGGAGAGAAATTGAGAATTTTCTTTGTTTTGAATGGTTATTATTGTCAGAAAATCATAAAAAATACTTTAAATCATTTAAATAATCTGATTTTCATTATGTTCACCAAAATTGACATAAATAAGTGTTTTCTATTTACTTAAAGTGTGAGTATATATTTTTTATCTAACACTTTGATTTTTTCGATTTTTTATGTTTCTAACCTCTAAAAGCTTCAATCGATATTCATAAATATTAAAAATACTATATGTATATTAATATCTTTCACATTTTGTAGGTATGTAAAATAATCGGCGTTTCTCCTATTTTCAGATAGTTCTATAAAAATTTCTCATAAACAAAATAGGCTTAGTGAACAAAATATTCAAAACACTGTTGAGAGCAATATCAGTCTAATGAGTTTAAAACTACTTCATGTTTAAATCGAATCAGTTTAAATAAGTAATCACCATAAACTATAAAGCTGGAGGTATAATTCATATTTTTGTAAAATAATTATAATTTCGTAAAACGTACTTGTACCTATTAAAGCTGCAAAAATAGAACGTTTTGCAGATTAAACTTCGAGGGACGATTGCCGAAATTTAAATTTAAATTAAAATGTCAAACATACCTCCCGCCGGAGGCAGAAATAAGTATTCCTGTAAATATCCAGGATGCAGCTCAAGGTATTACGCGCAAGTCACCGATCCCAATTACCAGAACAAACGTTTCCACAGATTTCCAGCTGATGCCCAACTTTGCAGTAAATGGAAACAAATTTGTAAAATGAAACCATCTGATTTTTGCGTTAACAAATATCTTTGCGAAGATCATTTTAAAGAGTCAGATTTCATGAATTTCTTTAGAAAAAGACTAAATTGGAATGCTGTCCCTTTACCGACTTCGGCCGAAGAATCGCGTGAAGAAGAAAATCCTTCAGATGATCCGCAAAGAAAAATATACGTCTCAAATGAAGATAACAATGAAACAGATTCTCCAGACGATGATTTTAAAGTGCAGAATTTGATTACCACCGACGTCACAAAAACAGGTGAAGGTACCACGCAATATTTGTTTGAAGATTCCTCTAACTGCGGTAATGTGTCAGAATTTCACAATAATGAAGCGGATTTGGAAGACCCGTTTGATATTCCAATTTCACTTTGTTTGGAGATAGAAGATATTTTAAAAGCTACTTCGGATTCAGAAAATCTAGATCATTCACTTAAAGATTCTGTAGAAAATGCTATGCATGGAATCGAGGACGACATTGGATTCGAAAGTAGGGAGACAGCTAAGATGTTTGCAGTACACAGACTCGTCATTACAAAATTCACTAAAATTCAGGACAAGTTGCAGAATAGAAAGGAACACTTTGCAATTATAAGCCACTTGTACAAAAGCGATAAGTTTTCGTTAATCGAAGAGGATTTAAAGAATCTATCAAAGGAATTTATTCACTCGCAGCTCTCTCATGTTAAAAAGGAACCCACAGATCACAAGTGGAACCTTCAAGATAAACTTGATGCCCTCTTGATAAATAAACAAAGTTCTCGACTCTACAGATATTTATACGCTTTTTTCATCATGCCTCCTAAGCATTTGCTGAGGAGTCTTTTATCAAAGATACCACTAAATAATGGTGAAATAAATGAGACGATGCTGCATCACCTGAAAGAAAAGGTCCAACAAGTGGATGTACTTGATCGAAGCTGTGCTTTTTTATTCGACGAGATATCACTCTCTTTGCTTAAGGAATCCCAGGAGAAAATTGTTTCATTTTCGAATGAATCAGACTACACAATTCGAATCATTTCGAAAATGAAGAAAGTACTTATCATCATGATTCGAGGTGTGCGGAAACCCTGGAAGCAAGTGATTTCCTATTATTTCTCAACGAATACCTTGTCACCTTACAAGAAGAAAAGTATTATTCTCAAAGTTATATCACAGCTGCAGTCCATTGGGCTTCGGATTCTAGCAACCGTTTGTAAACAAAGCCTAGAAAATCAAAATACTATCTCTCTGTTGTGCGAGCAGCATTCTGAAAATCAGAACGAATTAAGAACTTTTTTTACTTCTGCAAATGGAGATGAAATTGTAGTTATCTTCAACGTGCCTCACTTGTTGAAGAGTACCAGAAATGCATTGCTCCATTGCAACATTCAGTTCGAGGATAATAAATTTGCTAAATTTGAATACATCGAGGCTCAAGTTGCCATAGATCAAAAAAAGATGTTTAAAAGTCTGAAGCTGGGTTCGGAAGATTTCAACTTTGGAAATCCAGATGTTCTTGCAAAAGTGAGAGGAGCTGCTCGTCAATTAGGACACCGAATGGCGGCAAACCTGGAGACTTATGTCGTTGCTGGTAAGTTGCCTGAGGAAGCAATGCATACTGCTGAATTTTCAGACAAAATTGCTTGTCTCTTTGATTCTCTGAATGGATCCAGTTTACATCCTGAAGCTGGAGAGTTATTTAGATGCGCAGTTTCGAAATCGTCAGACCATTTAAAATTCTGGTTTGAGATACTAGAGGAGATTCCAAAATGGAAATTAATCAATTTAAAGACTCGGGCAGATGATACTTGGAGATACTCTTTTCTCAAAGGTTGGGTGACTACGATTAAATCTGTAATGTATCTGTGGTCCAGTTTACAGAATAAGGGGTTTAGATTCTTGAGCTGCAGATTCCTGACTCTAGATCCTCTTGAGAATTTAATTTACATGATGAAAAAATGCGATCCTTCTAATAATAATCCCATGTCTAGTCAGTTCACAACTACCTTGAAAACAATCGTGCTTAATAATATGACGTTGCAGATTATTAATGGAAATTGCGAAAGTGACGAGTGTTTTCAGCTGGATAATTTAAGGGATTTCCTCAAGCGCGATTATGATGATGGTGATCCTTTATTTATTCCTTCTGGATATTGAAACTTCATATTATTTATCAATAGTATCATAATTTTTTCAATTTCTTTAAATTTTATTGAAGAAATGTTTGAAAATAACAAAGTTAATCTATTCATAAAAACAAAAGTAAAAGAATATTTTAAAAACAGCAGTTTTATAAGCATAGCGATAATTTGCGTTTTGAAAAGTTGCACAGAATCTGTAAAGTATGTACATTTTGATTAATAATAATGTACAGTATTCACTTTCATGATTTCTATTTATTATCAATGTAAATTATTTCTCTACTGAAGTACCTTATTGAATAATGATTGTTTGCAATTTTTCAATATCATTTCCCAAAGTGACTTCCGTACATAGAGTATATTTTTAAAATGCTCAGGCTCTGTTTTTTTTCTTGAATATTGATTATTCGATTTATTATTTATATGTAATAATTTTCAACAACTTTGGAAAAAATTATGAAAACGGCATTGAAAATACACAATACACATGGCGTAGAAATGCCGAAGGTTAAAAAAAATGTATTGATCGGAGGTGAAGAGATAATAGAAATTTTTTGAATTGCAGATACTCCTTTCTTTTTCTTTAATCTAGAAGTTTAAAAAATATAATGCTTCTTGCAACATTTATTTAATTAATATAATTAATATAATGCTTCTTGCAACATTTATTTAATTGGAATATTAATAAACAAATAAATGTTATTAAAAATTAAGTTTTCACTTTACCAGCACTTACGACAACTTTTATCTCTTAAATTAATTGAAAATAGGTAAGAATTTATTATTTATGGGTAAAACAAAATATTATTCTTAAAGCAATAAATGTTAACACTGAGTCCCTTTTCTCATAGTTATTCCATTGTTTTTAGAAGGAACAGAAGGTACACAGTAAAAACGAATCCCTAAAATTATTACACCTTAAAGTTAAATTAACTTAAATTGAGCAAAATTTGTCTGATTATAAGAAAATCGTTCTGCATTTATAAGACCTCAATAGATGAATTCCAGAACTTTATTATTGTCCGTGAATAATAATAAAGTTCGGAACAGTTGTTTTCATAATTTTTAGGATGTCTAGGATTTAAAAAAAAGCGCCGAAAACTCTGCCTCCTGGTTGGTGCGGAAACGAGATGTATAGTATTGAATAAAGTAAAATAAAAAAAAATGTTTATAATCCACTTTCCATTCCTTCTACAAAGAACAGAATAATTAGGTTAAACAGGATCCATTCTTAAAATTTATTGCTTTAAAAAAATATTTTGTTTTATTTATAAATAATGAATACCTACCTATTTTCAATTAATTTACGAGACAAATAATAAACATAAGTGCTTAAAAAGTGAAAACTTAATTTTTATTTTGTTTTTAGTTATAAACATTTATTTGTTTATAAATATGTTTCATTACTCATGAAAAGTGACGAATAAACCATTTTTAATTAATTTCTGCGAAAAAACGAATGAAAAATGTGCTAAAAATGAAAAATTAATTTGTAAGAAAATTAATTAATTAAAATATTTATTAGTTTATTCATAAGAAATGTGTAATTGATTATTAGTAATCATTCAGTGCATTATATTTTATTGCATTAGTAGCTTGCGATCTATTGGACCTAGAGGGTTGTTCTTTATCTTAAATTAAAGATAATTATGTCTACTTTAAGTCATCTGTAGACATTTTTGGCGTAGGTCAATCGATTATACAAATTCTAAATGGTTTTTTGAAAAGTAGCGATTTTTGGGCAAAAATAAAAAAAACAGGGTTTTTCGAAACGCTGTATCTCGGAAAGTATTGGTGTTAGGACATTATTTTTTTCCGAATTTCTCAGAATTTTGTCTACTTTCTTTCTTCTCTGTACCTTTTTTCGCTAAAATCCATATGAGAGCAACAATCCAAGCATATGTCATGTTTGGTCCACGAGGGATGGGGGGAGGGTCAAAAAGTGGTGAAAAATTGTCCACGTGGTATATGGATGGCCCCAAATAAAATGAAAAAAAAAAATTTTTTGACATTTCAAGATTGCTATTTATTAAAAAAAATTTTTCTTTTACCGAAAATTATTCACATTGAGGCGAAAACTCATTAAAAATGATTTCCAGTAATATTAATTTTATAAAACAAATATTTAAATTGTTATAAACAAATTAGTGAACAAAAGTTATATCTTCTTTATTTGCCACATTTAAATGCACTAAACCAA
>JBAGKK010000103.1:154244-166905 GCA_037177015.1 Euceroptres primus
TGTAGAAACATTTATTTCTTTATTTTTTGTAATTAAACTTTTTCAGTACACGTTTCATTTGATCTTTTTGAACATTTTCTTCAAAATTTTAGAAAAAATCAAAAACTGTACTATTTTTGCAACATTTTCTTATAGAATTGACAAAATCTCTTCACCTTGGAAAAGGTGAATCTCCAGAGTGAATCTTCATAGTAATTCTTTAGAGATTTTTCAGAACTCTTGATATTATTAGCGGAATCCGATTAATGGTTACCGTGTTCTAAAATTAAGGACGATTTCAGCATAATTGTTCTTTTTTAAAAACTTTGGCTCGTTCGACTTAAATAGTTCAAAAACTTCCCTTTTTATTTCAGAAAACAAAAGTTAATAATTTTTGAATTAGTGAAAAGAATGAATCAAATTTGAACTATTAAAAATAAAAAGTGGGTGGTCTGAAACTCGGGAAGGGTCTCGTAATTAATACTTGCATTTTTCACTTAAGTACTTAAAATAAGATGAATTTTCTACCATATTAGTATATTACAATTTATTTTTATTATTCTTATTTTGGAATTGATGAAAGTAATATGATTGAGAAAGTAAAAAAAAAGAATGTAAAATATACATGGAAAAATCCAATTGCTATTTAAATGGAGTAAATTTTAGATAATAATTTTTTGTACTCAATTCAAGTACACCATAAGGAAATAGAAACTGCGTCTCTTTATTTTGCAGAAAGCTTTTTCGTGTTTACCAATGGTAGAAAACTAGCCTATAAAGTACTTTAGTATCTTATTCTTGTTTACGATCCAATGTACTTTGAGTTGAAAGTCATAAATCTAATTTTTTTCCCTTAAATATAAATCATTTTTATCAAATTGATCATTTAATTCGTTTTTAGAGGTTATATTCTCTTTGACAGTAAAATTTCTAGAACTATTATAATTTTCTAGAAAATTAATTTGTATTCTTCAAAAGAGTATAAATTAAACAGTTAAAAAAAATAAAAAAGAATTTTCTATGAAGAAAAATGTTTCTTTGAATTAAAGATACTTTTCTCCAAGTGTAGGAATAAGTATAAAGAACTTTTAGGGAGAATGAATATCAATTACGAAAAGTGGTACCGAAATTGTATCCCACACGCTATTTGGCTGATTTTCCTTGCTTGGAATAATGCTTTAGGTCAATTTGTCAAATTACTATGTTGTCGCATCACATATTTCATGGTATCGAAACCGAGTGTCCAAATGGAATGTAATTTAGGAGCGAGTTGATGTTGATTCGTTACATGTAGGTGATTCGCATCCAATTTCGAAAAATTAGCGTTTGAAATTGCAATAATAATGTTAGTCACCTGTGATTAACTCTACTTTCTGGTGCAACGAAATTGTTGTATTCAAAGCATAAATCGAAAGCTAATTATTCTATAATTTTATTTTAATTTTTCGAAATAACTGTAATTAAATTCAGAATAATTATTTGACATTAAACTTACCATAACAAAAAGGATATTTACAATTTTTGATAAAATAAGTTACATCTATTTCACAGAAATCTGTAAAACCAGACTATATAGTCCCTGTTAGACAAAAATTACTTTCAATTTTCTTTTTACTCTTCCACTAACTTCTTTCAATAGAAATAACAGATTTATCTGCTGACTGGGTTCTGCTTCGCGTACAGATGAGGTGATCTGGCTCTGTGCCATTTCGCTCTTTTTTACCAAGTGTATTTTTTCTATATTCTCTTATGAAAAAGAAAATTATTTTTACTCTACTTTATAAGCTTTTTAAAAATTATGTGTATATAGAATTATGCTTTAAATTATTATTCTTTAGAGTAAAGTTATACTGGAAAATTTAAAACAGAAAATGCAATTCTTGACAGTATGATAATAAATATTGGAAGCATAATAATTTCAATGAAGCTACAATTTTCCAATTTTTAAATAAGGAAAGATTTTTAAAATATATTTTATTCATAGGGTGTAATTCTTATTTGTAATGCGAAAAATGTGGATATTTTAAATTCAAGAGATTTTAAAGGAAGGATAGAGGGACATCGATCTCTAGTAGTCAAATATCACTGATGATTTTCTTTTTTCTTCTTTGATGGCATTTCCGAACGAGTGGCTTCTAGTTTCCGGTTTTCGGCTTCATGTACCAGCCCACCGAGCTTTACGGAATTCGTAACTGGAGATTAGCATGTCATAAATACTAATAGGACTGGAAATCACAAGACATATATATTTCTCATTTCGAAAACGTTTGCTCTTTCTCCTATCTAGGCAACGTTATTAAATCTGTGTAATTCAAAATTTAGAAAAAAAATACAGAATCTAGAAAATGTTCTTTTTGTGATTATTCTTAAGTTAGATTCAATAATTTAATTTAATTTTAAATTACATTGAATATTTTCAAAGAATAAATAAATGATATATTTTTTCATAAAAAAATAAAACTAATATGTTAAAAATTTCTTCTTTGTTAAAATTTTAACTTTATTTTAAATTTTAATTATAAAACCAAATTAAAAGCTTGTTACATACTAAAAAATCAATTTCTCTAGTTCAACTAATAATATTCATTTAATTGATTTCAAAGGCAGAAGGAAATTTTCAGTGGATATTCTGGATCTAGATAAAGGATTTGAAGGAAAATAAAATCTTGTTAGAATTAAATTTTTTAAATTTATTTAGGAACTTCTTGCAATATATGTATTGGATTTTGCATCACATTCGCTATCTTATCCGTGCACTTAATATACCTATATTATGTACACGCATATATTTCACATATCATAAATATTTGCTCCTCATTTTAAATGTACGGTATTTATAATATTCTATTTATTCGCTATGTATATTTTATGCGCTTAAAATCAAACGGAATTACATGAACATAGAAAAATTTAAATAATAAAAAATATATACAACATGTCTCAAACTTCGTTTTTTTAAATTTGTAAAGCGACTGAACAATAAATAATTAATTCCTACAACAACAGATATTTATGTTTGTATGTGTATTTACAGATACTATCTATTGGAAAAAAGATCACACAAATTGTCTTTAAGAATTGAGCTGTTTTACTAAAAAATTATCAACCCAGGATCAATAATAATTAAAGGAAGAATTCAGGAGGAAAAAGCTAATGACCAGAATTTAATTATTACAAGTAGAAAATAAACGATGATCTATTTTATAATTTTTAAGTGTGACTTTATAAACGATTTTAATAAACAAATAAAATCAGATCATTCTCCACCTGCTCTCTTCATTTATTACACATCCTTCACCATTTTTAAACAATTTTAAATATAACTATTGGATCTGAAATCAAACGAGATTTTTTATGTACACTTTAAAACTACGAACTATTTATTTACATGTCTTTGGATTTTGCAACGACAATATTGAAATTTTATTAATTTTTTCTTAATTTTTTACGACAGTTATACCAGAATATTTTTTCTTGGCATTAGTTTGAAAGAAACAAAGAATATTCTTGAATATATACAATATTCAATAATATTTTTTATTAAGAATTAAAATTCAGTTGGATGGAGAATATAAATTCAATTTGTTTCTATCTACTTTCATCTTTGCAGCAAAGTTTTATCGTTGTTTATTTTTTATCTCTTATACAAATAAATTAGCAAACAACTTCTCCAAATCGAATATTAAATTAATTTTACTTTGAATGAACTTTAAAGTCTGCATTTGAGAACATTAAATTTCAATGGAATTAAATTAAAATGGAACTGAATTTAAAACAATCTTTATTTTTTACCTTTTTTTCTTTAAATAAAAATATTTAAAAAACTAGAAATTAACAGGAATATTAACCATATATTTATGACACTTTTTACGCCAAGTTTTCGTTATTGAGCACACATTCATTATCATACATTTTGCTACACTGGTTTATCAACCGAGTTTTTTTATAGTTTGTTGAAATTTTAACTCTTCAAACAATTTACACAACATAAGGACGATAAAGCGGTTCTTGAAGTTCCGAGATGTTTCTCGAATTCTCCTGGGAGATTTCTCTGGAATCTTCGGTCGTTCCGGATACATTTATCGAAACATCATTTCCAATGTCACGATCCGAACTTCGCGAATTTCCGGTATCATCAACTTTTCCACTCGTTCGGGGCTCTTGCTGAGCTTTTTTGCTTCGTTTCCACTTCATTCGTCTATTTTGGAACCAGATCTTGACCTGTAAATGACAAATTTTTATTTACGTTATTATTTTTTCCAATTATTTGTATTAAATTACAACATTCAAATATAAAAAGTAAAGGAATCTCTTTTCAATAATATACATTTCCATTGAAGCCTTGAAAAAAAATTTGTAGTTCAATCAAATTGTATCATGGAACTAAAATTAATTGGGCTGAACAATTATTTATTGAGTATCTACGAAAGTTTAAGAAAAAAAGTGTTTTGTAGAGAAGTTACAGAAGTAATAATCTAAATGAAATATTTTGAAAACTTTTTGATACGAGAGAAAAAAACCAAAAGTTTTTTTTTCAACTTCTTGATGGTTTCTTTGTTTTTATTATTAGGAATGCTTATACATATAAGATCGGAATGTGAGGCGAGAAAAGGCATAAATCAAAGAGACGGATACAAGAACTCGATTTTCCTCCCTTATCCGAAAGATACGATGTAAATCTTTTGGACAACATATCATGTCTAAGCCAACCCCTATCTCATCCCCGACTCCATTTGAATTACCTTCACCCTTCGAATATGTACCTTTTTTCGCACTCGCACGAATACGAATGAGAATCATTCAGGGGTGCAATTCCAAATTTTTGTCCATAGGTGAATCCTCCTCTCAATCGTTAATCAAATTTTCATACTTAAATTTTCTTTACTAATTATTATTATTTATAAAATATATTATGGAACAAAATACGAATAACAATAAAAAATGTACTTAGCATTTCAAAAACCTTTTCTACAGACATTCATCAATCGCACTTTCTAAAATTTTTTTTCTAGTCTCTTCCTTTTATTGTGAGAACTAAATTACAAATTACAAATAATTCCGATTATAATTTTTATCTTATCTCTTGATCCCCAAAAGTTGTTTTAATTAACAGATAAAAAATCGGACACAAATTATTACAAGACTCTCGAACTTTTCACTTAAGTATGTACATAGAGACTTTGAAACATAGGCCATTGAACACATTATCGATAAACCAGTCTTATCACAAAAAATAAATCGCTTGACCGAATCAGGCACTTAATTGGGTGATTAGATCAAAAGCATGATTCATGTTAATGGAAATATCGTATCTTTTTATCTCTTTAAACGAAAAGGCTAACTTTAGCGAAATTTTTATTCTGCAATTGAATTTCATTTTCTAATTAAAAATTAACTTTTTTAAATATATAATACGACTGGAAAATGTGTGCTGAAGTTGATTTTCATCCCCTTTTCATGTACACTTTAAACCTCTCTTTTTCTGTCTGATTTTGATATAGGTATGCTCTTCCGCCCTCGGGTTCCGCAAACGAAGGCGAGGAAGCCGGAAAGGAGGAAATCGATGGCTTCACACTCGAGAGCTCGAAGCAGAATCGGTAAAATATCGAAACAAATCAGGGACTGAGCCGCCATAACTCAGACTTTTAGGTCTGTTTGCCGAGCGATCCGTCAGTGCTCGTAAGCTTCGGAGTTATGTTTAAGTTGTTGAACTATGCGAGATTCGGAGGGACGGATTATTCCAGGATTTCTCTCAAGGGTCTTTTTCCCTCTGCACATCCCTGTTCCTCTATCTAGCTTCCCCCTCTCTTTCCATCCCTCCAGGAACCACCCCCATTTCCCATTCTATTTTCACTCCCAACCTCCTTAAACCCCACTTCATACCTCGCCAATTTTCATACTCTCGGTATTTATCGCCTGAAGTACTTCATTTTGCAGTGAGTGCAAGAGTGAACAGGAATTGAGGCGTTTTGGGTAAACAGAAGATAAATCAATTGAAAAATTTTGAGAAAACTAAAATTGGATTAATGATGGGTTTCATTGAACTCCATTGATCAAATGCATGTAACCAGTATTGGATCACTTTGCAGGAAGGAATTGAGACGTTTTGTGTAAAAAGGAGTTAAGGATATTCACCTCTTATCGCACCTCAAATTTTTAAAATAGATTTATAAAAGCGAGAAAAATAACCACATTGTTAAATATAAAAAACTTTAAAAGAGAAATCAAAGTGATTTGATAGAATAGAAAAAAATAGTTGAATATATAATATTGTTTAAGTTATTTGAGATTTCCTTTTGCATTAGAAAAAAATCGTAATGCTGATTCAATCTTCATGGTTCAAAGTGTATTTTGGATACATTACTTTAAAATATTACCTGCAATTCTATCTGGATGAATTTTATTAAAAATTAACTTTCTGGGTAAATAGATAGATTTAATATGAGTTAATTAATAATTTGTTTTATGCAAATTTAACTGTGTTTTAATAAAATTTATCCAAATAGAATTGAAGGTAATATTGTAAAGAACAATTTACACTATCAATGATAAGGATTGAATTAGAAATGTGATTTTTTTCTAATGCGAAAGAAAAAATACAAAATTTTAAATAACTAAAATGTCAAATAAACAATTACTGATTCAACTATTTTTTTCTAAATCACAATTAGATTTCTCTTTTAAAATTTGTTATATTCAATAATGTGGTTCTTTTCCTTGATTTTGAAACTATTTCAAAGACTATTTAAATTTGAGGCTCGATAAGGGGTCAGAAAACTAAAATTGGCCAAATGCATGAAACCAATGTTGGATTAAGAAACTATGAATCTTCACTCAGTAAAATTAATTAATCTTTGTCAAATTTGAAGGCGTCAGCAGCAAAGGGCCATTAGTTTTTAAAAAATTTTACAGGAGAGCATAAAAACTTGCGCAAAAATAAAAAAAAAGATGTTTTCTTTTAATATTGACCAAGTTTTAATTTAAAAAAAAAATCATACTGGTTTTTAACCCACTTCCAAATTGACTTCACTCATGCACATTAAAAAACGGTTATGCACACGTTTTTGTTTTTTAATTTTGTAGCCTATAAAACGCACTTTTGAAATTTAGCGGAATTTTGAAACTCAAGCTTATTGTATAAAAAAATATGTTGAAGCAAAATTATTTATTTAGAAATAATTATTTAGACTTTTGCGATTTTACTTCCCTTTCAAACAAATGTCTTAATTTTTATTCGGTTTAATGAATAGTAAAAAATCATTATGACCCTAGCTATTTAAAAAATATACAAAAATTAAATAAAACAAATTTATTTAATTATTGAATATTATACGAACATTGTCCTTTTGTTATGAAATAACAAAAGTTAATATTATTATAAAATAGACCAAGGGTATTTTTACGGAAATGTCCGTACAAGTAGCATACAACACAAAGGGATCGGAGGCTAGTATGACGGAAAATTCCGTAACACTAGCTTTAGCCCATGCTATGATGCGTGCCAGTTGTACGAAAATTTCCGTAATAATAGACGCTGCTTATTAAATAATATTAATTTTTTGCAATATCTAATGGTAGTTAAAATTTTGAATGTCGCTTAAAAGACTGTAAACCCAAAAAGATATTCTAAACAAAATTTTGGTTAAAATTAAGTGATTCAAAAATTATGCAAGTTTTTTAAAATTAAAATTTACCTGTGTCTCAGTTAGCATTAAGGAGGTGGCAACTTCGAACCTCTTCGGTCTACTGAGATACTTGTTTTGCCGAAATTGTTTCTCCAACTCCAACAATTGTTGTGACGTGAATGCTGTCCTGGGCCTTCTGGTTTTTCCCAAAAGTGCGTGTTGGGCAGCACATCCTGTAACAAAATAATTTTTGAAATAAGTCTAAATGCTTCTATCTTCCCAATAAATATTTCATTCTTTTAGTTACATTCTTTTTTATAATCCTTATAATTTAATTACTACTTTTAAGAATATCACACTCATCACATATCCATTTAATATAAAAATAATATCTTTAAAGGCTATAGAATACATTTTATTTTCGAGTTTTTCTGATTTTCCAAAAGTATTGCACATTTCATGAATGTCCTAGATTATTTTGAAAGAATAGAAAGATTTTCAATTTTGTTTTAAAAGTTGTGTAAAAAGTAACTTGCAGGATGGTAAAATTTAAATGTAAAAAACACCTTTTCTAAATAAAAAATTAGATTTTCCTTTATTCAAAACCGTTAAATCAACATTCATAAAATGTAACTAAAGAATAAAATTGGGGTTGGGCAGGCCAAGCCTTGGAATTAATAAAAATAATATTTCTGCAAAAGAATCATGCTTCCCAGTTCCTTCCACTTTCAGTAAAAGATTAACATCATTTTGCAGTTCTCGTATCGAAAGATCAGAGCACTGAACGTTCATTAGGTCCATTCAGGATGATCCAATAAAAATCATTGAATGCTAATGTAATTATCGCGAGCACAAATCCCTCCGGGTTACGAGGGGGATGATTTGGGGTTAGGAGTAGAGGCAAGGGAGCAAGCCGCCCCTGCAATTAGTCCTGCCAATGACTCTTGGTCAGGGGTTCCAGTCGACTTCCGCCTCGGCCCCAATACACCCAATAGCATTCAGTTAAGAGACTAATATTTGTGTCTTCGATGCCATTAAATCAATCTCTCTCATTACGATTAAATTTACTTTACAAGACTCCTTTTGTTTAATTTTCCTATAAAACTGCATCAGATCTTTCATCTTTTTTAATCTTCTTTACTTTCACTCTCCAAACGTTTACATTTCAATTCACATTTCAATTACAATTCAATTCCACTTAATAATGTGACTACTGTAGTGTGTAAAAAAATATTTATATTTTATTTACATTTTCAATGTAAATAAAACTGAGGGGCCATTCATTCTCGAATCAGCCACTTTTAACAACTTTTAACGTCTGAAATCACAGAGGATTTCAAAGGAATCTAGAGGGGATTCAGAAAGGAATCGAGGTAGCGTTGCGCGAAAAAGTTGCGCAGTGGACTGCGTTTCACACAGTTTCACACTTTGAAACTTTGGTTACTTCATATATGAAATCAGTATAGTTTACAAAGAATCTGAGAATTAATGTGGCGCAAAGGAAAATCTGTTGCATTTAACAGCAAGATGATGAGAGTCAACGGGAATCAACAGGAGTCGAGATGGAGTCAATCATCGCCAAGCGCCAATAGCGATGGTTTAACTAGTTCAACATTGCAATCGCAGCACAAAAAACGGAATCAAGTTTTCATTAATATTACACAAGGAATCAGTTGAAATCAGTGGAAATCGTTTGAAATCATTTGCTAAGATTCCTCTGATTTCAGAGTAATAAAAAAATAAAATAAAAAAAATATATAAAAACGAATAAAACTCATTTATCAATATTTTTCAGAAGAGAAAGAGAAAAATCCGTTTGCAAGGGGCTCAACGTTCAGATAAATAATATTGTATAAATGAATAAAAGTAATGGGATAAATAGAATAGAGATATGAATGAATATCAAAAGAAAATGTTTGGTTTATTTTGATTAGTAATTAACACATTATTTTATTATTTCGTTTATTTTACCGATATTGGGAGAAGTTTCATATTCTTTGTTAATAGTGGTCCTTGGGGTGTTGCGTCATTGGCTTAATCCACCCCCTAAGTTAACTAGCAAGTGCGGGACCGGCTGTCAGTGTTTGTACACATGGCATCGTTTAGTCGAATGCATTCTCGGATTAATGCGAAAGTATGAGTCACTTAGCAGAGACCAGGTATCGTTCAGACTTTACTCATGGTTACAAGTTATAAGGGGTTCCCTGCCCACGATATTTTCATTTGGGGGCGCCAATTTCACGCCTGATAAACAAATATTACACACCTGCATCCCTCTTTCTACATTGAATATCTGGCACGTTTCACGAACCCTTCTCACTGAATTCAATGAATCTGGATCCTTAAGCAATCAACCGTGAACCTCATCATGCCAAACGTTTTGGAATCATTTCCAAATTGAGAAAAATATCTCTTGTATAGCCTTGAAGCATAATACTTTATTGCCAATATTATACAATTACAGTTTTTTATTTTGAACATATGTAATTCTTCGATTTATCAATTGCAGTAAAAAAAATGTTGAGATCGAATAATTTGTAAATGCTTTTACCCAATTAGCGATCTGACAAGATATTTGCATCATAGTCAAGATAAGACTATCAGTTTGATAATTGTGTGGATTATTGCGTAATGGAAAAACGTCATTAAAATCCTGATTAGAAATTGCAGACCTTTACAAAAAGTATAAATATCTGTTTCCTTTGATTATCTGGAATCAAACTCTAAATTTTTATCAGTAAGGAAGACTTTTCTTTTAATTATACTTCTGATTATTCATTGTTTATAGAAAAAGATAAGAAGGTAATATACTTTTCACAAAATTTTATAATGCAAATAAAATTCAAGACTTAAAAAACGTTTTGAGGTTCATATTTTTTGGGGGAAATTATTTGGAGTGGTTTTTATTTTTGAACCCGTTCCAAAAACAAATTTTATTTCCACTTTTGTGACCCTGGATTTTGAATTATGAGTGATGCGCCCTTTCAGTCTTGGACAAATAGCGAATCGTTTGATATTTGTCGCTTAGCGTTTAGTGTGTAGCATTTAGCGGGTATTTATTGTCGAACTCAGGGTGGTTACCCCCTGCAGGGCACATATGGCTCCACAGTTGATTTTCCTGCCGGACGTCCCGGGACAATTATTATATTTGGATCGGTGCTTAGAATCCCTTTCTGCTAGTGATATATTTTTATCGCCTTTTTTTCCGAGTTGGAACTTTCACACACAAATGCGAAATATGCCAACAATTCACTGCACTGCAGGACTTTTACAAAAAACTGCAAAAGTTATTTCCTTCACAAGAATGTCCCGGCTTTTAAACAAGTGCAATAAATTCATTTCAGTTAAACAAAATAAATACAGTGTTTATAATTTTTAAATTAAATAATAATAAATACATTTAATAATCTAATAAATTTAATTTCAATGTGCTAAATTTACGACTTTATTCACTCGTTAAAAGGATCTAAACCAATTATCGAATCAAAAAAAGGTGATGATCAGGGGTAAATGTGACACATGAATTGCATGGATGGAAATAAGCGGAAGGAGCATGAAAGCACGCTGCCGCAAACAGTAACAGATGTCGGTAAACAACGGAGGCGGCTTTTATCGAGGGTACAATTACTATTCACGCTCTTATTCGAAATATCCACGCACTAACCACGGGGTGCCTGTCGGCGACTCTTAACTGGTGAGAAGGGGGGTCGAATAGAGGGGCAATTTTGCCCCACCAACGCACCTCTTTTATCATGATAATTTAATTTATTTGGGTTACCATTAGCCGCTTGAAGCCAAGCGACCCTTAAATCGTTTCGATCATCGTGGCGGTAAACACCACCCATTATCTGTACTCAACGCTCTATGTTACCCTCCATCATAGTTCCACCCCCTCGAGACCATCGATTCTTCAACTATCGACACGTGAAGCGTCACTTTTGACGCTCGTCCTTTGACAGTCTCGAGTCTTTGAAATTCTAATGTCAATGTTATTGTAAGTCCATCAGTGCCGACCGCCAGAAAAAGAGACTTTTTTTGTTTTTCTTTCCTTTGAAATGAGATTTTTAACTACAGAAGTGTTTGGAGAACTAGGAAGGTTCTTGAATAAAATAATTAATTATCATCCTAAAATATATTAATAATGTTACTTAACGCATATTCTAAGAGAAAAATGTTCACTTTAGGAGGAAAAAAATTGAAAACATAGTGATGCATTCAAGCGAGATCTCGTCTATCAAGATATTGTCTGAATGTTGTCTTGTCATTATTAAGAATCTTGAAAAAATTATTGAATGGCATTAATCTATATGTTACCATGGTTACCTTAACATTTTCACCCTACACGGTGGGCTTGGATTGAGTTCAACCCAAAAGGACTTGCAACTCTCGTTTTTCTTCTGAAATAATTTCAGTGATGCCTCGCGAATATTTTGAGACCAAAAAGAAAAAAATCGCTGGAGGGATTGTTGAATAAACTTAATTTTTTATTTTTATTTGCAGGTTATTATGTATATTTCCATAAAAATAACTCCAAAGTGGTGCTTTTGCAGCTTAAAGTCTGTAGTTGGACATCGAAAAATAGTATCCAAACATTAAACATCCTTGGATATCCGGGACCCATTAAAATTTTGGAAAAAGTGTGAAAAATTGCAGTTTCTATCAGTTTTTTGAGTATTTCTTCATTTTCCAGCATCCTAATTTAAATTTGCCACAATAAAAGTTAAAGTGAATTAAATTTCCTGTAAAAATAAAAAGAAATAATAATTTTATCTCATATAGTTTAGGAGATACAACCTTTAAAAGTTATATTTTTCTCAAAAATTTGACGAAAAAAAATTTATTTCTAGTTTTTGTGAAATAGCATATTTTCTGTGCTCGGTAGTCAAAAATAGACTGAACATGAGTTAAAGGAGACTTAATTTCAAGCAAATCCAAAAAAAAGGAAATGTTATATCTCCCATACATACAAAGTTATAGCGAGTTGAAAAATATCCACTTTTATGAAAATTCGTAAATTTTTTTGAAAAATCGCGTTTCTACTGCACTTTACGTTAAAA
>JBAGKK010000103.1:167005-189910 GCA_037177015.1 Euceroptres primus
TCTAGAGCGTATATATATATATATATATATATATATATATATATATATATATATATATATATCCAGCTATCCACATTCCACCCCTATCCTCTAGAAAACCCCTGCCACGCGAGAAGTTAGCCAAGTTTTATCAGGCTATTTTCCTTACCCGGAACGGCCAAATTTAATCCCGAACTCGGCTCACAGGCCGCCACAAATCACGCCATAAACATTCGCGATGTTACTTGTTATTCCCGGGAGGAATCTTACATAGGAAAGCGTAGCAAACAAAATATTACTCGAATCAGTAGCGAAAAAATGTGCACGTAGTCACAATCTCTCAAACATATAAAGTTTGTTTAATAAAACAGAAAGAATAGTACCTTATTTGTATGTGAGCTTAGCATTTTTAATGTAATTTTTACATTTGCAATAATAACATTTTTAATTTTGCGGTTGAACACCAATGTTACATATTTTACAACTCGAAAAGTAAATTAGTGAAACTGTAATGTAACAAAGAAGTAAATAAAAGTTTCTTTAATTTACTGTTCGAGTTGTAAAATATGTAACATTGGTATTGCTCAACAGAAATATTAAGAATTTTATTATTGCAAATGTTAAATTGACATTATTAAAATTACTAAGCTTACACACAAGAAATTAAAATCTGATGCACAAGAAATTAAAGATATCAGGTAACAATTGAAAACAAGTTTGAATTGCTTCTTATTTTTCTGCACAGTTTGAGGATGGTTTTTATTATTCTTTGTTAGAATATACATAAAAGAAAGTAACCAAATGAAAAATTGTGTCAGAAAAATGTTTTGGAAAAATAAGACAGTTGTGCAAGGAAATAATGTAATAATAATAATAATATTAATATAATAATATTGGAAAAACAAGTCAATGCAATCTTAAATTGCTTTTTTTCTATTGCACAGTTTTGGGGGTAGTTTCTATTATGGTTTGTTAGAGTTACGAAGTACAGTAATTACAGAAAACGGATGTTTTGTATTTTTGTTTCGAACACGTGCAGAAATGATTTGCAAGTTAAGAAACAAAACTATTGCACAAGTATATGTAAGAATATGTATAAAGATATTGAAAAAACAAGTGAAGACAATCCTGAATTTTTTTTTTGCTCAGTTTTAGGGGTAGTTTGTATTATTATTTGTTAGGTTTACGAAATACAGCAGCTATAAAAAACGAAAATGTTTTGCATTGTTTTCAACATGTGCAAAAACGATTTGCAAGTTAAAAGCAACAAAACGAATGTACAAGAAAATAATGTGATGTTCGAAAAACATTTTAAGAAAATCCTGCACTGCTTCTGGTTTTCTTACTCAACTTAGAAGTATTTTTTATTATTCTTTATTCAAGTTTGTTGGAGCAACTACAGAAAGCGGAAATGCTTTGTACTTTTATTTTGTAAACGTACAAAAATGTTTTACAAGTTTCGAAATTAGACAATTTAGCATAGAAAAACTTTTGAAGATGTTGAAGCAACAATTCAAGACAATCACATTGCTTCCGATTTTTCTATAAAATTTTAGAGGTTGTATTTTTCATCTTGCAAGTTTCTTATGCTTTCATCTAATTGAAAATTAATCTAAAGGTTATTATTATAGAAAAATCTTTGGGATTGATTTTGAGTGAAGATTGAGAAGAAGTTTTGAAGGCTAATGAGTCAATTTTGTAAATCGGCAATGTCATTGAAACTAGCAGGCAGTAGTCCATTAGGGATGGTTCGATCAGTGGTCAGTCCTGAACTATATGTACACATGTAATATAGAGAGGACTCTATGTACACGTAAAGGTATACGCGTCGAGTAAACGTGGCCCGCACGAACGCAACATGGGATGTTACACATCGGGTAACCAAGATCTGTTTGCTTGCGGATGGCCAAACTAGCTGGCAGCTAATTCAGAAACGCCATTACCACCTATACGCCAATCTATAGGTAGACCGCCACCACTGCGTTTGCATGTGCGATTTTACGTGTGCAACCTGAATGGCATATATACATTTATATATGTATATTTATACCTATATGGATATATATTATATATATATGTGTGTGTGTATATGTATGTATGTGTATATTCATGTGCGGTTTGCATTATAGGTGCAGGTAGTCGCGATGCGAAAAGTTTACAGAGAGAGAAAGAGATTTTATCGGAATCGATCTGCTACAATTTAATTCAATTTTATAGGAGATAATCATGAAAAATTTATTTGATATGCATTTCGTCAATTATTGACTTCTTTATTATATAAAAATGGCTTCATTACTGTTTTATTTTTAGTTATATTATTTAATTATTTTGTAATTTGTAATCTCCTTTCGATATTTTACTATATTTTACCCTTTTGTGTATAATATTTTATAATTGTACTATCTAATATTGTACAATTTCCTACATAATTTTTTTTTATACAAATTTTGCCCATTTCCAATTTTCCTGCATCAACTGATTTCAAGCTTAATGTATAATGACAATTATTCTTATCTTGAATTTAAACACTTCATGAAGTATTTTAGTTCAATTTTTCTCAAAACCTAATTCCGAAACTACCCCTTATTGATTTTTTATATATGTTTGTATTTGGCAATTTGAAAAGAAACTTGTGGAATTAAGGGTATGTGATACGTAATGATGTCACGAATTACCGACCGATTTTTTATTTTTATTCAGTGGGTTAATTAAGAGAAAAATGCAAATATAATGCTGAAATTTGAGGAAATAATAAGAAATATATCAAGGAATCGATTATTGGAGCGTTTAGTTTTTATTTTGAAAAAAAATTATTTTTGAAAATTTTTTTTCAAAATAAAAACTAAAACGCACCAGTTATCGATGCTTAAATATATTCTTTATTATTTCCCAAAATTTCAGCATTATATCTGCATTTTTCTCTTAATAAGCCCGCTGAATGTAAATAGAAAATTGGTCTGTCATTCGTGACGTCATTATGTATGAAATACCCTTAAAGAAGATTTCAAAATAATTGAAAAAATGTAAAGCTCTCGAAATCAAGATTTATAATATTAACATAAATTATGTGATTTAATAATCACATATTTCATGCAGCATTTTTGTGGATTTTCTGCTACTTTAAGGGAAAATTTTGATGTTGCAGATGTTTTAAATGAGGAAAAAATTTCGATCTCTAAAAAGGTGGTGTGTTAGTAATAATAACTCTCAGTTTATCAGCTATTTGATATTGCAACTTATGTTATTTTTTATTGCTATTTTTCCCTCAATCTTCGATTGTTAAGAACTATTAAGAAATAATCATACTTCAAATATTATTATAATACATATAATTTTAAATAATTATTTCTGGAAAATCACGATAGATAAATTGAAGTTTTATAACTTTATTGATATTTTAAATAATATATCATTCTTCGAACATTATTATACATACAATTTAAAATAATTATTTCTGGAATAATTATTTAGGTTATTTACAGCAAACAAAATGCAATAAAATCCACCCGAAACCCGGATTATGAGTACCATGAGCACCGTGGTTGAATTAACGTGAATACAGTGAATCGCCAACAAATATTGGTATAATCCCTCGCAATCGGGGCCCCATATGCCAGCACGATATCGTTTTTCACAATATTTCACTTATGATACTTTCAATTAGGGATCAGTAAAGGGGTGAAAATCACTGATCCTAAATTGGTAACCTAAGTTAAATTAGATCCAGATGTCCCACCCCCCCTCTCTCTCTCTCTCTCTCTCTCTCTCTCTATATATATATATATATGTATATATATAAATGAAATTGATATGGATATATTGAAAGGAAGTTGAAATGAAAATAGTTTTTGCGATGATATGTTAATTTTTAGATAGACAAACGTGTATCACTGATATTAGTTCAGATGCATCCGAGGCAGATTATTTAGGCCTGTTTGTCAATTTGATTTTTCCATGGAGTGGTTATTTTTTTTCCTCTTTGGATATGGAGAATTTGGTTTTACCAGAATATCCATAAGCCTGTGGGGTTTCTATGGCAACGCTATGACGATGGAGGAGGTAACTGGTCCTGGAGGAGGGTAAAGGGGATGAATGGACGGATGAATGACGCACAATTAACTAATTAAATCATCTACCAACCCTTCGCGAGCTCTGTCTCTCGAGTATCATCCCCTTTTATTGGCAGACTTTCGGCCATCTCTACTTCTCCATCGTTATTTCCCCCGGATACAAAACATACAAAACGAAAGTAAAGAGGTCTTCAATTTTTAAGGACGACTTTTGACCAATATGTTTTTTTTTTTAAATCTAAGCTCTACTTTAAAAGAAAATTATAAAAGTTTCTAATCATATCTAATACCCTCTCACAGTTTGAAAGATTCTTAATATTTTTTACTGTGAATATCACAGTAAAAAATATTAAGAATCTTTCAAACAGAATTTTTCAAAAAAAAATTATTTACATATTCGACTAAATATTTATAAGATTGTGTCTGTGCCAGTATTTATCTCGACAATTTATGTTCATGCATAAATTCTTGAAAATTAGTCCTTAATTTTAAGGTCCCTCTTTGTGGCGCCCTTAATTCGAAAATGAAAATAATTCCGTTGTTAATTTCGTTTACATTCCCACTTGTAAGCACGCTCTTAGTCTGAAAAAATAGGTTCGCAGTTCCAACCTCCATTAAAGGGGAATCCGTAACTCGATTTCCATTTACATTTCCATTTTCTTGGGTTGGAGGCGGAAAATGTCGCTTTCAGTTGGAACGTATTCCATTAGCTTCGACCATAGAATCACAACAGATTACCTTTGCTTTTGGACAATTTATTCGTTCCGTATCTCATTGGCAATCTTATCACGAATTAATTTAAAATTTTACACTTAAAATTACAAAGAATCTAAAAGCTATTCTAGAATCTAGTTAGATAAATGAGATTAAATAAAATGTCGATACAGTAAAATGAAATAACAGAAATTGCTTAAATTAGCTTTTGCATTTAATTCAAACAAAAAAAAGTTTCTAGTTCTCATCAAGCATTATTTATTCGTCAAAATACCAGTTGAAAAAAAGCAACCAGTCTAAAAACAATGATCTTAAATGCCTTTGAAAACATTTTTTTAAAAATTTGTCACTTATTAAATATGTAGTAAATAATGCTGCAAAGAAAATAATTGTTGTCCTTTTATTTTGTAATAATTTTACAAACGATTTTTTGCACATATCTCCAAAATGGAATTTAAAAATACCCCCAACAGTTACATTTAAATGCACCCATAATTCGTCCAGCTTTGATTTCCAGTCACATTCTCCCATCAATCAAAAATGTAAAAAATGAACTATAATCCATCAAACTCGATGATCCGCGGGTCGGAAAAGCACCTTGCAAATATTCAAAACGGAGTCGCGTGCGGAGTGAGCCACAGGCGTATTTTCCTCAAATAAAAAGCCATGCTACACCAGTTATTTACAAACTGGCGCGTTGTTGGCCATTTTTAACAATTCCCGACCGTATTTCGCGGATTATCGTGCACACAGAGCTCGTTGTGATCGACTGTATTTTTCGGCAGGGAGCCAGTGTGTTTGATTTTTTTTTTTGTTATTTTCAACAGTGGATAGCTCAGCAACTACCAATCAGGATCATCTGACAGGGAATACCCCGCACACCTCCGGTCATTCGTCGTTTTCGATACCCAACCACCCACCCCCACCCCCACCCCCACCTCCACCCCCTAACCCCCTTGCACCACTCGTCGCGTTCAGTCTATTCGTTCACTGACCAATTTGTTCGATAAAAGCCCTCGACTGATTGGCCTGACAACGGCCACTGCTTTTTTTTGCGTGAAATTCACCGTGACATACCCCCCTCTCCCTCCTCAACCCCTCATCCTCGAAAACTCCCTCCACCCCTTCCGTCAACAAAACTCGTGGTACCATGGATCTATTTTACCTCATCTATCTTTGCTATTGCTGATGGTAATTTCATTTCGTGTTCAGTGAAAAAAAACATTTGGAGGGTTTTATAGTAGCTGGTGATAAAAGTTTGTTGGATACTCGTACAATGAAGTTCTTTTTTTTGTGAGATTAAAATTTAATTTAAAAATAAGATTATAATTTTAAAGATAAACTGGATGTTTCTTGGAATACTTTGATAAGACTGTTATAATGAAACGGACTAAATAGAATAATAATCACACTTAATCCTGAAATTAGAAAATGCATGCAAGTTTATTTAGGAAAGAATTTTGTTTATTTAATTATTTTATTTATTTATGAAAAATTTTGTTTATTTAAAAAAACTATGTAGTTTACTGCTTTTGGTTTATATTACAGAAAAAAACTAAGGATAAAATTTGTGGCAGGTAATTTTTTAGAGGGATAAATTTTTATTCAGACAATTTCACGTCTTTCAAAATACTATGTGTTGTTATGGAAAAACAAAATAAAATTTAACCGATATTTGGGTATTTATCTTGCGAATTTAACTTTTGTTGCAGGTAATTTTTACTTCGGAATCAGGGTAAACTTTATCCTTTGTTTTTTCTGTGATTAGAAAAAAGTTGAGTTAAGTGAACACCATTTTTTAAAAATAGTTTGCTTCAATCAAAGATTCTGTTGATTCAACTAGATAATTTTTGAAGTGCACTGTGATTTCATATCGTACTTTGGAATTTTTGAAAATCAGACATAAGCGAAGAATTTTATAAGTCACGTCGAGCATTCTTTTCAATAAGTCATTTGTAGCATAGTTTCCTAATATCAGTTGTGGATCAAATAAAAAATATTACCTATTTAGGTATAAAATTAGATTTAATGATTTAGGCTTGAAGGTTTCAATACGTACAAAGTATTCATAAACATTTTAATAACTTTGAAAAATTTGCCAAGAAATAAGAAATTGCAATAAATATGTTCACACTCTCGAATATTTCTATCTAATTAAAGAATCATTTTATCAGTTTACCATTTTAAAAAATCTTGAAGCAATAAAAATCATATACTCTAAAATAGAATACATTTATTCATATTCACACTATTTACTTGTGGAATTTCCTGACAAGAGTAAATTTCATTAATCATTTTTTTGAGCTATATTTTCTAATCTGAAAACTTTTCCAATATTTAGTCTACAGTTAGGAATAAATAAGTAGCATATGGGTTCCATATGTCTGCTATTCAATTTTAAATCGATAAACCTTAAATCGATTTTGCACGTATATTTTTTATCGCTCATAACTGTCGTATGGAATAATCTTTGGACAACAAAGTTTGCTGGGAAGGGCCTTATCTATAACCCGAAATCCAAATAGCCAGCCAATATTATGTCCATGCTGTGAGGTGCATTAGGTATGTCAACAATTTTTTATCTATTCACCAGTCTGGCAATCTATCTTTCGAAGCAACATCACTTTGGGTCTAATAGTCAGTAATAGGTAGCTATCAAGAGCTAGCATAACACCTATCAGTCTTCGCAAGATTACTGCTTAAAATGATAACACCACTTGCTCACCTGCTTTGAAATTCACTATTATCGTAAGTGTATTCTCACTTTGATCTTTGGTAAACAAAAAGAAATTTATTGAACTTTGTACAAAATGTCATCGTGGATTTTCAAATTTCTGCACTTTTATAATGATAGGGTTCTTAATTAGAAAGGGTTCTTAATTACAGGGTAATTAATTAATTGTAAGCTGGTATAAGCTATTATTTTAAGCCACAAAAATGATTTTTACAAATAGTTTTCTATTGTATTGATATTTTTATGGATTTAACTTTCCAAAATTTGATAAAAATACAAATATTATTACAGTCAATTTTGTTAGGGTATTTATCTAAAATAAAAAGAATTACAAGTTCAACAATTCATGTATTAATTTCCGGTAAAATATGATTTTAAAATCTAAAGCATTACTTTATTACTTTGTGAAAGAACATTTGAAACGGATAACGATGAAATATAGCAAGAGAGGCATGACATTTTCAATCGAGTCATATTTATAACAGATTTTCTATCGCGAAAAATCGTTGGAAATAATCCTACATTCTATCACTACTTCCGGTGATGGGTAAACTTGGTGTTTTGGCACACATGAAGGATACTTTTCTGGATAAAGAATCGATTACGTGGTGACAATCATCGGATTTTAAATAATATTTTTTGAAGCAATATTTACGATTTTTAAATAGCGATTTGTTCAGCCTGTTCTCAAAAGTCATTTATGAGTGCAATTAGGCGCACATTAAAACAATTTATTGTCCATAAGATAAAAATCAGCCTGATTGACTTTTATCAGGCACTCAATTTCTCTTTAAATTGCTCATCATGGCGACAATTTATCAAGTGGGTTTGGCGATTTCAAATCATTGAGATTAACTTTGCGATTATATGAATTTTGGTACTCATAACATTAATTAGGAAAATTACTGAACTAAGCCACCTTTCGGTATAACGATTATTTTTTATCATCTAAAAATTGGGTCGTATTTATGTCAAATTTTCAATATTATATTTGTTCCCTTTTATAAAAAAAGATATGGTAAAGAAATAGTAAAGAAATTGAGTGGTTTAAAGAATTTAAGATTTAATTTTTAAGATTTAAGTTTTTGAAAGTTAGCAAATAAAATATTTTATGAAAGAGTAAATATTGGTTCTGATAAGAAAGCTCAATTTGCACTTAAGAACTCCCAGCTTTCCAGGTTTCATTAATAATCCCAATTCATAAAATTCAAAAAATTCTATTTTTGGAAATTAGAATTCTATTATTGTACCTCATAGAGTCAGATCATTTTTTAATTTGAGTCTAAAGGTCAGGGAGATGATAAAGAAGAGGGAAAAAACGACTCTGGACTATCAGGAATGTGTTTGCCAAAGATAAACATTCGTGAGTATAGTGAAGAATTAAATAATAAATTTGTTATCTGGAAAGGGGAGAAAATTTGAGAAGCAGTTTCGTCTTGACTTAAATAAAGTTTTTTTTGATAAGAAGCAAAGTAAACGATTCTCTATCTTGTTTTTGGTAAATGGTCTTTATCAAATAATTTCAGATGAAAATGATTTCAATCGAAAATAACTAATTCATCTACTTTTTTGT
The DNA here is from genome assembly GCA_037177015.1 of Euceroptres primus. Classification (NCBI taxonomy): domain Eukaryota; kingdom Metazoa; phylum Arthropoda; class Insecta; order Hymenoptera; family Figitidae; genus Euceroptres; species Euceroptres primus. Next base: position 176,076 of record JBAGKK010000103.1, read on the forward strand.
AAAATGTTTGCTTACGGAAAAAATACCAATGGTATTTTCAATTCTACATATGATAAATATTTATAATTTTGGGATTAAAAGAAGAGAATGAACAATACATCTCCCTTTTTAATCAGTTTTCATCAATACCTTCTAATTAGATATCTGGTTTATATCTCAGATTTTGGTGTTAATTGGGTCAATCGATAAGTAAATTTTAATTAGAGTAACAAAATATTTTCCTGAATCAAAAAATGGGTTTTATGGTGCAAATGATAAATAATAAAAACTAGAAGTTTATTATAGAGTCGACAGTGGATAATTTTGTTTACTAATTAATTGGATCAGAAATTCAATTAGTAAAGCCCTTGTAAAGTTTTATGTGATTTATCAAACATATTATAAGAATGGAAAACAACTAGAATAAGCTTCTTTTTTTATTAAAGGAAATTATCCACTGTGTACCATGTATCCCACCGTTAAAAATAAAGAAACAATTTATTTTTTCTGGAAAATACAACAAACAAGAAACCGTCAAAAATCAAACCACTACAGTACCCCAATGAGAGGCTTAATTTAATTGTAATGAAATTAGGATGCAGTGGATAATTGTAGTAATTATAGGGTACACAGTGGATAATTACTTTCACTAATTTATTATGGTCAGAATGTCAATTATTGACTATGTTATAAAGTTTTATGTTTATATGGAATATATGAAATAAAAAAATTATAATAAGCTTACTTCTTTATTATTCAAAATTTCACTGTGGACCATCTGACCCAACAAATAATAATTAATAAAATAATGAAATAAAGAAGCAATTTATACTTTTTGGAAATATAACAGGCAATGAACTTTTCGCCCTAAAAAAATCAATCCAGTACCGTAAGTCAACGTGAAACTTAATCTAAATATAATGAAAGTGGATAATTATTTTTTAAATTAAATACAGTCAGATTTTTAATTATTAATCAGATCATATAATTTAAGGAATATATTCAAAACGAAAATTTTTAAAAAATTTCTCACCTTCAAACTACAGCTATATGTTTATAAAATTTACTTGAATTGAAGACATAAGAATGACAACTCGGTAAAGACCATTTGAAGTTGGCCCCTAAATTAGGTTATTTTAACTATTACTTGGGGGCCAACTTCAAATGGTCTTTAACGAGTTCATTCTCATGTTTTCAATTTAAAACGTTTCTATTTAATAGTTTAAAAATTAAATTTTTTTTAAAAATCTACAACGGTAAAGGCTTCAAAAATATTTAATAAACAAAAAGAGATTGATTAAAATCCGATAATTTATAAAGGGCGTAAGCTTTGAAAACTGTATAAAACTTTGACCTACAATAATTGTTATTAAAAATTACATTTTTTATGTTTTAAATTTTTTTCCTGGTAAAGTGAACATTTTTCTCTTAGAATATGTCTTCTGGAACATTATTAATGTGTTTTTTTTTATTGAGTCACATGTACAAATTTTGGAAAAAGTTGAATATGTTGAACCTGAGATTTCTTCAGCTTGAACCAAAGAAACATGTTATTATTTTGATTTTTCAAAACAAAAAATTTTTTCATGGTGTTCGAAGCGTTTCAATATTGTAAATTTTGTCTTATTAAAATTATTACAAAAAAAATACTCGGAAAAAATTTTTTTTCAGAAAAAGCAAATCATGTTTCTTTGGCTCACGCTGGAGAAACTTCCAGGTCGACATATGCAACTTTTTCAAAAATGTGTGCATACAACTCAATCCAAAAAACATGTCTTTTCACGCAAATTTCCAAAAAATTCTGAATTAAACAAAAAAATTTTTTTGAATTTATAATTTTTTGTTATTGTTCACTAACAAAAACTGTACATACAAAAAATTTTCCATAATTTTTTAACCAATAGGACATTTTTTTGGAATTTTCAAATAAAAAAATGAACAGAAAATGTTGATCGATTTCAAATTTTTTTTACTTTTTTCGAATGCCAACTCACAAGTTTTTTCCCCTTTTCTCGAACGATTCGATTAATTCTAGCATTTTTACTCCGCCCTTCTGCACAACCTCCTTAATTCTTCCCCGAAATACAACAAACAATGAAACCTACCGCCGTCAAAAAATCACAGCAACACAATCTTACAAAAAAAATAATGAAAAAATAAAACGCTCACCAGCAAGATCAGCAGGCAACCTCGGATACAGCATACCGGTTCTCGCTAACCACTCGAGCTGAAGAGGATGAAAGTGATGCTGAGGATGAGGACCGCCGGACTGAGGATGGCCCACGGGCTGTCCCTCTTTGTGTATCGAGTGAAAAGCGCTACCACCGGCCGGATGATAATACAATCCCCCGGGATGTATAAGAGGACCTCCAGGATGTATCAACAAACCCTGATTTTGTCTCACCACTCCCGCACCCACACCATAAGGATTACCAACCATATTCTGATGATTCAAAATCCCATTTCCTGTAGGATCTTCCGATCCTGGCGAAATTGGAGGACTAGAAGCTGGACTCCGACTCGTATTACTCCCTGGACTTGCACTTCCGGTTCTGGAAGGATCAACCTCAGCATCCACATCCACAGAAGTCTCATCATCATCCATTCTATTGTTCCTGTACCTCCCACTATTATCCCCAGCAACTGGAATGGACCGAAACTGATTCCTCGAAGTGGAGTCATTCCTACTCATTATCAGGGATTGTCGATGATCAGAATCACTCCGATTAAGATGTCTCCTATTTCTCAAATCATCATCTGATCTAACAATATGCTGCTGAACAAACGGATGCAACGGATTTCCTAAAGAATTTCTTCTTTCACCACTTTCTTGATTTTGGAGACTAGAATTACTTTCCTTCTCGTCAACAATATCTGATCCGATTCCTGGTGATCTGTGGTTTCTAGACTTGATCTCAAGGTCATTTTTACTAGTCACCCTTCCAAGAAGAGCATCAATGCAGAAGGAATTCTTTCCAGAATTGTGTTGTTGGGTCGGTGGAGAACTTCCTGGTGATGATCCTGGATCACGAAACCGAGTAGAGGTAGAAATATCCTCCATGAATTTCATCGTCAAAGGTTCTTCTTTAAAGACAGCTTGATTCTCCACAAATCTTTTTGTGAAAGCTAATCCTGAGTCCGAATTTTCTGGATATCTAATCCTTGGTTTTTCTTCTAGAGCTGGGGAACTTGCAAAGTGAATTTCTTCAGGAGATCTGACTCTGGTTTCAATTTTGGGGGATTTAGGTTCCTCGGACCTGGGGGATGATCCGGGGTCCTGGAGTCTGTGCTGGATGCTGTAGAGGTGTCTCGAGTGCTGGTGCAGTTCCTCGGAGACCATCTGAGCGTTGTAGTGCATGGCAGCCATTGGAGGATTTAGCGCATTTTTTTATATTAATTTTTTTATCACTCACTAATTTCTTTTCTTGAAAGTTCACTGGATTTAGACAGGATTTTTGACAGGATTGTTGAATTGGGATTGAATAAGGGCAGATTAGTTAATGGAAGATGAAGGATAGATTATTAATTTTCTAATACAAAACACAGAGCACCATCACTTTCTCGATAGTCGAAAAACTTTTTAGAATCGATCAGAGTTTCTGATGAAGAAGCGCGGATGAATTTCGCGTCATCAATCGAGAGTTTATCGGTAAACGAGAAGAATCAAGAGCTATTAGTTCGACGTCGCGTCGCAAAATGAAATCATCGGCACCGCGTGTTCGTTCGAGCGTTCCAAAAATCCTTCAACATCGTAGCTCGCGATTTAATCGTGGCTTGCGCTCCGCCTACGGCTCAAACACCCCCATGATGCTTTCGATGATCAAACCACGCCCCCGTGAATTCTCTGGAGTGACCAAAATCCTGTGCTGCGAAGGAAGATAGAATCAGGAGAGAAGTGTTGACCTGAGTGAGATGAGAGGAAGAGTTGGAATCAAGGGTGATATACCCCCAGTAGTGAGACCCCTGTTTCTCTATCGACGCGCGCCGCCCCAGGAATCTGACCAATAGGGATGAAGGAATATCTGTTGCGAGCGGGATAAGCAAGGTATCAAATGCACTAGGTTCTCTGCTGCTGTGAGAATGTTAGGTAGCTCGAGTCTAGAAATAGTGAGATGGGACTATCAGGAGAGAGAATTCTGGATTAAAGAGAGGGAGAGAGAGAAGGAGAAAAAGAGAGAAAGGGGAGAGAAGACAATTTCGTGTCAGAGTCAGAGACTTCCGGATGTGAGGCAGGATTACAATCGTCGTTAAACGGGCATTAATTTAGATAAGGGAAAATTATAGATGAGAGAACATTTTTGTAAAGTGAGATTTTTGGCTGAAGTTTAGATTACCCAAATTAATCATTTGAAGGGTGTTTCGTCAAAACAGGCTAACTCAAGGAAATCAAATTTTTTAGGAAGGACAAAAAACGATTCCAAAATTGTATTTTTGAATTTGATAATAAAACAAAAATCTACACCCGAGATACCCCGAAGCTGAATTGGCCTGCGAAAAGATTTTTTAAAAATCTTGACTTTCCTCCTAAAAATAAAGGTTCAAAGATTTAAAAAATGTTATAATAACCTAACTCAATCACTCGCAATAATTTTTATTCTACTTTTTTCGACAAGGTTATGAAGACATAATCTTTTTAAAGTAATAATTCCTCTGAATATCAGTTAAACTATAATTAGGAATTAATAAACTGCTCATAATTAATTCCTGTATTTTATTAATTACTTAATTTAAACTATTTAAAGTAATCTGACACACAAACCATGCCAAGGAAATTATACATAAAAATTGGGGGTGATCGAAATTTTTTTTTAAATCGAAAACGTCTGGGGTAGGAAAAGTTGTGGATTGGTACCCTTATCACCTATCTAAATTTTTATGCAAATCAAAAAATATTTTTGGGTTCCACCAGGGCCGTCAAAATTCGAAATTTTGTAAAGTAAAGAAAAGAAATCTATGGGTTCAAAAAATTAGGACGAGTTTTTTTATGTGGATTTTTTAGTAACAAACATTAAAACAAAATAATTATTTAAAAAATTTGTCTGTTATGATTTTTTAAAATGAGAAAAAAATTATTTTTTTACATTTTTAAATATATACCCATAGATATTTTGAAAATTGAATATGTCGACCCTGAAATTCTTTCAGTTTGAATCAATGAAAATAAGCATAGGGTAAGTGAATTGGTCTCCGGATATGTATCAGTGGTCGGACGAATATTTATTTTCTCTGAATAAAATCTGAAGACATTTCAAGGTCGATATATTTAATTTTGAAAATATATATATATATATATATATATATATTTAAACATTTTTTTAAAAAGCTCCTTCTTTGCCCATTTTCAAAAAATCATAACCAGAACAACAATTTTTTCTTTTAATCACAATTGTACCTAAATTTTTGTTACTAAAAACTGTAAATTAAAATAATTCGCCATAATTTTTGTATCCATAGATTTATTTTTGTTTAACATTTTTTTAAAAAGCTCTTTCTTTGCCCATTTTCAAAAAATCATAACCAGAACAACAATTTTTTCTTTTAATCAAAATTGTACTTGAATGTTTGCTACTAAAAACTGTAAATTAAAAAAATTCGCCATAATTTTTTTATCCATAGATTTCTTTTTGTTGATTTTTCAAAGTTTTGAATTTGACGGCCCTGGTGGAACCCAAAGATATATTTTTATTTGCATAAAAATTTAGGTGGGTTATATGGGTCCAACACAGAATTTTTCCTACCCTATAGGCGTTTTCGATTTCTAAAAGAAATGTTTTTCGATCACCAATATTGTACAATAAATACGCTTGTTATTATTAAATGTGAGATAGGTGCTTTTGTCATAACAATTTATTTAAAAACCTATTTCTAAATTTTTTGGAACAAACCGCTTCACTGGGTAATGTATCTCGAATTTAAAGGATTTCTTAGCAAAAAAACGATTTAAAAAATTTTAGGGGTTACACTGTTTTGACGAAACACCCTTCATTTAAGTATTGCAATTACATTTTTGTTAAACGGGGCAAGTTTGGATCAATCTTGATATGGATCAAACTTTGATCATTAGTAACTTCAAAAGAAATTTGAATTTTTGAAATTTTGAATTTTTTTTCTATAAGTGCGTAAATTATGGCAAAATTTGTATTCACAATTTGCGGCGGTGATTAATAATAAAGAAATGAACAGCAATGAGTTATGATTTCTTGAAAATTAAAATTTTTAACGAATTTGAAAATTAAAATTGGAACTATTTGGTTTTTCTGTTTGAAATAATTCAAACATTAATAAATATCCAAGTTCTCACAACAGGAATAATATAATTTCCTTGAAAAATTATGACTGCAATCTTTTCCAACGTGATTTTTGTAAGAATTAAATGAACCATAACCTAGTATATCTATTGCTTATTTCTTAAAATTACTCATTGTTTCTTCAGTTTACTATGAAAGACGTGGAATTATTATCATTGAGTCGTATTTCATCATTTGTACCGTACTTGAGTGATATCGACTGGTTTTTCACGATGAATTTTTAATTCGTAATAGGATTTGACTTATCTTACGATTAGTTGTCTGTAGGATTCAAACGATTATGTTCCAATCTCTTTAATCCCTTTGTCAGAGGCCATGCCTTATATTATGTACATTATTCTCATGAATGAGGTTGTATTTGACCTGATTCTATTTGTAATTTAATTTTATGAAAAATTCTTCTAAATTCTTCTATCTTCTCAATACTTCTAAATTTCTATAAATAATGTATTCGTATTTTGTCAAATTTTCTACTTTTTAAAATCTGAAGAAATATTAGAAAGTTTTTATCCTGTAATGAAAACGAAAACATTGCATATTAAGTTCAAATATAAAGAGGTAGTTTCATAATAATAAACAAAAAATCAATCCTTTTCTATCTTTTTTGGAAAGAGGCAGCACTCGAGAAATTCGTGTCGCACGTAATGATGGATCACCCAAAGTTCTGTGACCGGTGCTCTTAGGTGTAAGCAAATAATATGAAGAGTGTTTTTTTAAGGATCCCAGCACGACTGGTACACAATTTCATGTCTTCTTGGCAATACTTCAACTTACACATCCCATACATTCAAATTTTTTAACATATCTGTGAAATGCCCAATATTTTTCTGACGTTGTCTCGAGACAAATAAAATATCTATAATGTATAAGATAATCAATTTTTAATAGAGACATGAAATAACTTCATGATTAAATCTTACTTTAATGATTTTATTGCTATTTTTATTGTAATAAAATATTTAATCTTATAGATCACAAAAATATTTTCTTTTATCAATGCTTTCGATGTCTTACAATTAGAAAAAGAAAACATGGTGCCTTGACAATTTTATTTATAGACAATTTTGCCGTGAAACTGACATATATTATCGGCATCTTTAAAAAATATCGATTTAAGGCTTTACTCGCGATTTATTACGCGACTGGAAATCTAATCTTCTTCATTCGCAAACCGATGCGATACGTTAATAAGTCTTCTAATTGCCAGATTAGATATATCCTACAAGCAATCATCGCTCTGGTCAATGTTTTTCAAGAAATCTTCACAAATATCGTTTTGACAATTCCAGGTACAATAGTCTTTATCGTCAATTTTCCTCACATCAACGCCGATAAAAAAATACAATCCTCGATAAGGATATATTTAATTATGCTTTTCGAAAAAATCTTCTTATTACTTAATAGTACATTTTTCATAAAAGTTTTTTAGTTTTTAACTCTAAATAAATAATAAATACAACATACAACTGAATTTTTTGTGACAAAGTTATTGAGAAATTAAATTAATAATTACCAAAATAAGAGATTAGTCTAACAATTCGTAATTAATTAAAAGTCCTCTCTGAAATAATTTTCAGTACTTTTATCGACTCTTTTTCTGTTCTGTCGCCAGACGTAAAGTTTTGTGAAAATAATGGAAAGCGTTCTTTTATGTTAGAGCTCAGGAATTTTGGAGTACTTTGTTGAAAACAATTACGCTAGTTTCGCCGCTTAAAGGATATCATTGCATTCCTGGATCGCTCCATTGTATATTCCCTCCACTGGGGCACCCTTATTCGCCATGGAAGTCCTCTTACGTAATTAGAATCTCCCAGTCTCTATGGGACCACCACACCAACTTTACCCCACGCCAGCCATTACTTTTAATGGCCTTGTTAATGAAACTAGGTGTCGCCAAATTAACCTCTCATTCTAGAAGTGCTCAACCATCGCCATAAGAACTATCACTGTTGCAACAACTATTTCAATTTTAGTACCCCTAAAATATTTATCACCCAATTCCCATCAACTGATCACCAATTACTTCCTTTATATACGTCCTAGAAAGTAAAATAGCATCAATCAGGGAAAATAAAAAAAAGATATCATTTCAAGAATATTACGACTAATTTTGGTTAATCTTGTCCCATACGTATTTTTAAAAAATAGAGGAAATAAATATTAGATGGCCACCAACCAAATCCCCTTCCTTCCTTTCGCCTTTCTTATACAATAACATCATGCAAACCAATTTAAAACCATATAAAAACAACTATTTAAAAAATTTTAATTCATCAATAAGATCAATCATCAAACAATAAAATTAATATCTTGTTTTAAATAAAAAAACGGTTAGTTTGATTTAAAAAAGGATTGATTCAGTCCATATATTTATTTTGAAAGGACATAAAAATTATGTGCAAAAAAAGTCAGGAAAAAACTACTTAGCATATACTAATAGTATATGCTAAAAACCACCCCTAAAAGTGGTAATTAGAAGTGTGCATTTCTCAAATCGAATTTTCAATGCAAATTGGTACTTTTTTGGCCACAAATTGGTAGTAATTGGTACCTTTTTTGCCACGCCTAGAACATTTAATTTTTGGAAATTGAGTTTACTTCAAGAAGAAATTTAAGTTTCTAAGCTCTCTTAGAGTGTAAGATTTCTGGAAACTGAAATAATTGAGTTGGTTTTCAAATTATATCCATCTAACATCACGATCGAATTTTAGAAATTCAATCGTTACTTCAGTTGGATTCCGTTTCAAAATTTCGATTTCAAGAAATTGCTTAGATTTCTTCTTGAATTAAACTTAATTTCAAAATATCCAATGTTCTAAACGTGGACAAAAAAGTACCAATTTGCATTGAAAATTCGATCTAACAAACTGCACACCTCTAGTGGTAATACTTCTAAAAAAATACTTTTATTAATTTTTAGTTATTCATATACTTATTTTTGAAGAATATCAAAATTATATTTAAAAAATGTTCAGAAAAAACTACCCCCGACCGTAATAATATTCCAAAAACCACCCCTAATTGTGGCAATACTTTGAAAAACAGCCTTTATTAATTTTTAGTTCATATATATTTTGAAAGGACATAAAAATTATGTGCGAAAAAAATTCGAAAAAACTACTTCCAACCGTAATAATATGCCAAAAACCACCTCTAACAGTGGTAATACTTTTAAAAACAGACTTTTATTTTTTTCAGTTCATATAAATATTTTGAAAGGACATCAAAATTATGTGCAAAAAAGATCCAGAAAAAACTACCCAAATAGTAACAATATGCCAAGAACCACCCCTAACAGTGGTAATACTTCTAAAAAAAGACTTTTATTAATTTTCAGTTTAATAGATATTTTCAAAGGACATCATGAATATGTGCAAAAAGATCCAGAAAAAAACTACCCTCGACAGTAATAATATATCGAAATCCACCCCTAAATCTAGAATATGTTTTCTTCAATTCAATTCAAGGTAAAATAACTAGAAATTGGTATTTAATTTTTCTAATTTTGATGGTAATTTTTCTAAATTTAGGGATGGTTTATACGGGTAGTAGTGAGCGATAAGTTTCTGATGATATACCGACGTGCTCCGAAATACTTATTTTTCAATTTAGAGTCGTATAAATTATATATTTATATTATATATATTATATGATATATATTATACATTATATATTATATAAAATATATTATATATTATATATATATATATGTTATATATATATATAAAATTATATATATATGATATATATATATATTATATGATATATATTATATTATACATTATATATTATATAAAATATATATGATATATTATATATTGTATATTATACATTATATATTGTATATTATATATTTATATCTAAAAACTTAGATCCACCATGTGTCGAGTGTGTTAAACCATTGCAAAAAGTCGGTGGTTAAAGGGATAATCTACATAAAATATCTATATAAAATTAAAATATTGTCAAAAACACTAAGGTTATGTCGAGTAAAAGAAAATAAGGGGAGACTAACAATAAGTACAATTGTCACATAATATTTGAATCTTTATGAGAAGAATAATGGAAGAAATAGAAAATATGATGAAAATTGTTTAAGAAAAGAACAGAAAATTCTGTGCGATTTAATTTTTCTTCTTTTTCGTCTTTTTTACACAGTTTCTTTTAAGTTGATGTGACAAATTTCCCCCTACAGAATGAAAATTGTCTATTCCGAGGGAAAATCTGTAAAATGAGTAAAATTAAAAGAAAAAGAATAAATGACAAGATTGATATAAAGGAATAGAATGAAAAGATGTTGAATTCGTGGGAGTTCGGAAAAGAGGTTTGAAAACCACTGGACCAAGCTGATTACCGCGGTAACCACCCCCCGAGCGCCAATTAATCTTAACTTTTACGGGGCAAACGCTTTTCATTAAGCCCTCCCCTGCCCCCTGGATCCCACTAGTTTACTTCTCCAGTGCTCCCACCCTCGACTTAGTCTTCTCCTCTCATCCCCACCATTTTGCTAGATTTCTCCTCTTGCTGCCCCTTCTAGCCTAATTCAAACTGCCCCAACCCCCAATCCGCCTACCCCAGTGGAGGAGAGGCAAGGAAAATGGCTCCCCAGACAAGCGTTTAATCTGGCTCTAATTAGCAACTTAGCCTTCCCTCCTCATCTCCTTTCCTTCAGCCAATTCACCCCTGCACACTTCACAGAGTTCCAACACATTCAGTATAATACTATATCTTTCCCTCTCTTCCGCTCAAGTTCCCTTATTTCTACAAAACGCTTCCTCTCTTTTGTCTTCCTTTTACAAGCAAAAAATTTCTTCTCTCTCATTTGTCCACGTTTCTTAGGCTCTGCCGCCTCTTTTCTGTTCTTTCCTCATTGTCTTTAGAGGGTATTTGTAGTAACCTTTGACCTCTTGTTTGAAAATAATGCTGGATGAGAGGTGCAGTTTGATAAATGTGAAGGGATATGATTTAAAATGAATGGGAGAGAAGATAAATTGTTTATGGGTAAAGTGATAATTGTTAATCGTAAAGAAAATGTTGACATAGTGAAAAATTGTGTTTAAGGTATTATAAGCGTTAGGGTGGCACAGTCAAAATCATGTATGCCTTCCTGCGCAAAAGAAAAAAAAATTAACTTTTGCAATGGTTCCTTTTCTTTGCGCAGGAAGGCGTACATGATTCTGACTGTACAAAAAAGTCTATTTCTTTTTCATTGGCCGCTTTTTCCAAAAATTGGAAATTTGGCATTTTTCCAATGGTTGATGCTTTTTTTCTAAGTTTACCGGTATTTTTGATAGATTCTTCCGACCATCAAACGTTGGTTTGTAACAAGGAAACGCGTATCGAACATCCACAACAAAGAAAAGGGAAAATTGTTAATTTGTCATTTTTGCAATAGTTTCTTATATTTCTAAGTTTACTGGTATTTTTAATCGATGTTGCCGATCAGTAAAAAATGGGGAGTTTTTCATTATTGAGAAAGCTATTATTGATTTCTTAAGCAACTTTTTCCAGAACGTGGAAATTTGTCATTTTGATAATAGTTTTTTATTGTAAGTTAGTATCAGTGATATTAAACTATATAAAATATCACACATAGTTGTCGATGAAATAGGAATTTTAAGAATCGTGGGTTGATAATCATGTGGCGATCACTGCCCTATCTGTCGCGTAAAATGGAAACTGATACTTAATTCTGATTTCAGAAGAAAAATCGAGTTTAGGGAGACCTGTGTCCTTAAGGGGGTGTGATACGTTATGATGTCACGAATTACCGACGGGGTATAAAAAATATTCGACAATCCTATTTTAAAACAAACACATCTGTTATGTGTCATTTTTTCAAAATTTTGAAAAAAATTATTTTGAAAAACATTTTTATTCAAAATTTCCCCAATTCTCGCTCTAGTCATTACCCCCCCCCCATGCTGCGTTAGTTGCTTTTTGTATCTACCATAACCTTGATATGTTTTTTGTAATTCCCACCTGCAAAAAACCAAAAACCAAGATACTTAAAACTATCCACCACTTCAATGTGTTCCCCTCAATACTATAATTTTCCTGTTTCCCCCTCCTGCCTCCCTTTCTAAAAATTACAATTTTGGTTTTCTCAACTTTGATTTCTAATTTGCTCCGATTCACATACCCCTCCAGCAATTTCAACATTTTTCTCAAGTCTTCTGGAAAGTCTGCTACTATCGCTATATCGTCCGCAAATTTAAGGGCAAACATTTTTTTCCGACCTATCACGTTTCGCGCGACCCCTATTTCCTCGATAGTAATATTCGAAATATCGATGCAAATACTCCAAGTCAAATTGTAGGTTAAAACTAGAAATCGCAAAAATTGGGCACTATTCCAGATTGAAAGATACAAACTTTTTATTGTTATAAAATATAAGAAAAAATTACTTTTCGCGCAACCCCTATTTCCTCGATTGACATCTTCGAAATTTAAGTCAAATTGTAGGTCAAAAATAAAAATCGCAAAATCGGATACTACGGCAGGTTGAGAGATAAAACTTTATATTGTTATTAAAAGAATAGAAGGAAAAAAATTATGTTTCGCACAATGCTTATTCTGACCTAAGCGACAATGTCGCTCGTGTGAAGGCCTCCTTAGTATGGCAGAATAGGGGTTACGCCAAACTTAAATTCTTTTCTTATATTTTTTTTATAACAATATAAATTTGTATCTTACAACGTGGCATACTGCCTTATATTTTTGTGATGTTTATCTTTGACGTAGAATTTGACTTGGAGTATATGCAACGAAATTTCGAAAATTTCTATCGAGGAAATAGGGGTTGCGCGAAACGTAATTTTCTTTGTCATATATTTTTAATAACAATATAAAGTTGTATCCTTCAACCGGGAAAAGTGCCCGATTTTTGCGATTCTTATTTATCACCGACAATTTGAGTTTAATTTCCGCGGAGCGAACTGCGCCGAGTTTATCGCTTAGTTATTGTTAAAGAAATTAATTATTCACATAGAAGCACTTTATTATGCATCACTTATGCTTATCTACCTAATCTACTTTTTTTTTGGTTGGAATTTGAGAAATTTGCATGTCAGGTTTTGCATAAAATGGTTTACGGAGAAATGTAAATTATTTTTAAAAAATTTTTTGATATTGTTTCATAAAAAACTTAGAAATGGCACATTCCGGCTGACAAAAGAAGCCACAACTTAACAACCCTACAACGGAACGGGATGAGGTGAAGGGTAGACGGCAGTAAGTGGATTGGGCAAACTTCTGTTAAATTTCCCTGAATTTCCCTCTTACCGTCCTCTCTTGGAAGTCTATTTTTGATGAAGTCTAATTTAATAACAATTTATTTGCAGGTTATTCCAACTGCTTTATAAAGAATGAATCTATGTAGTTTTGTGAATTCTTGAAAGAATCATTGCAATTCGAGATATATCAGTCTTCAAAATCGCCCTTGTGAAAATATACACCAAGTTTATACCACTTTTAGACCAGGAATACACCAACGTATGTCTTATATATATATATATATATATATATATATATATATATATATACATC
>JBAGKK010000103.1:201740-218940 GCA_037177015.1 Euceroptres primus
TAAGATTGCTCGCTCGAAAGCATTGCATCGAGGACCGTCTACCCCCGAGCCCGGTCCTCAATTCAGCGACGAGTGTAGTTGGTGTTTCTCCCATAATGCCCTTAGATACCAGTCGTTTTCCGATAGTGACAACAGCAACTAGTCACTTCGGTTACCGAATATATGGTTTCCGAAAAAACGATGTAAAATTAAATTAAATTTATTGGAAATGTTCGGCAACGAATTTTATTAGTGCAATAGTGATATGAGGATTTTCTTACACAATTGCTAAGGTTAGTAATAACATATAAAAGACATGAAATTCGACAAGTTCTGGATATACTATTGTAATTTTCATTGATTCCATTTATATACTTTTATTTTAATTTTCATTATTATAATAAACAAATGTAACTGTAATATAACTATAATAAACAAATATAACTGATGGGACGTACACATTTTGATATCAATGTTTTTTTTTCAAAAAATTTCTTCTTTTTAATTACATATCTGTTATTCAGAATGTTTAACAACATTTTTTCCTTTACAATTGTAAACTTTATAAAAAATCTTTAAGAATTTAATTTTATAGATAATGTTTTAATTCTATATATTTCTACATTGTTTATTAGTATCAATCAGGGTGTCTAGCAGACCAGCAAATCGGTAAAAACCGGGAAAAATAAATTTCGGAAATAAAAATGAACATTAACTTTTATTTTTGCAAAAATTTTAAAAAAGTGTATAATTTAATGTTTAATATAGCGAAAAATGCTAATGTGTTTATTTCGTGAGAAATTATAAGTCATCGAGGATAATATATGTGATATACATTTATATTCATATTCTTCAGTTTCGTCCTTTTTTTCAATTTTATATGTATTTTTTTTCTTGTGAAAGGTCAAACTAATAAAAACATCTCTTAATATTGACAATTTCGAAATATTTCCTATCAATACTAAAAGATGTTTTTATTAATTAGACCTTTTACACGAAGAGAATATACATAATGTATACGTTATTGTAAAAAATGTAAAATTGGTCGGGAAAATGAAAAATTTGGACGGGAAAAACCTGGGAATTTCAAATAACCTGATCGCTAGACACCCTGATCAATTCATTCAGGTATAAATGGTTGAAAAACAATGGTTAAATAATAATAATAATAATAAAATAAATATAATAATAATAAAAATAATTTAATAATGGTTAAAAAATGGTTTAAATTTTTTTATATTTTTTCTATAATTATATACGTTGAGTTTTAGTATGCTTTCATATTACTATCACTATGTTACACTTTATAATTGATTAATTAATTAATTAATGATAGGTCGTGAATTGTTTGTAATTAATTGCAACTAATTATATTTGATTCATTGGTATTATTTAATTTATTGTTTATCATAAAACTTATTATACAAAATATATATTTAAAAACAAAAACTGCTACAATAAACAGCGTTATAATTGCAATTTAATTTCTATAATTATATAATTTTTTTTCATTGTTATCTGTATCAAAAGTATATTACTGAAAATGTAATTTCGGTTTTGTTTAGAAATAAATCACTGAAGAGGACTCCCATAGGAGTCGAAACGTTTGATTAAAAAACACAGTTTTTTTTATTATTGGACCCTAAAGCCAATACAAAGAAACACCAACTAATAATTTATAACATTTAAAACTTAACTTATAATGTTCAAAATCGAGTGTCACAATATTAAAACCTTAGAGATTCAGGGTCTTCTAGAATCTTCTAGAAATTTCAAAACTTTTCCCAAATTTTCTAAAATATTCTAGACTGACTCTAAATCTTCCGGACTCTTTCAATGTCTATCAAAATTTTTTATAATCAAATCTTCTAAACTCTTCCGCGTCACATATAAATCTTCACAATTTATTCATTAAGGAAGTGCCAACCAGCCTGCGATTAATTATCATCTCATTATAAAATCGATGTAAGATCAACAGTTGATCAGAGAACTTTTTTATTTGCAATTATTGAGAAATTCAGCATCCAGATCTTTCCCTCTGAAGATCTTCAAATCTTATAAAATATTCTTTCTCGAGAGGTGCTGCAAGCTGAAGTTATAATAAATTTTCAAGGTGACATAAACTATTGTAGGTAGATTCTTAGTCTTTATTATGAATGAATTCAGAAATATGTTGGCAAAGATTTAGGCTGTTGCTAGGTCGAAGAGCAAAGTAAACTTGATGATTTTTCTCAGCCTCAACACTTCCGGATTTGCTGCATAGGCGCCTTCAGGATCCAATTGGTTAACGTATATTTAAGGTACCTTAACAAATGTCGATAATCGTGGGTTAAAGGAGCACATAGCAACGGAGTTGAAATGGAGACTTACAATTACAAGATACTTGAGTGACAAATATGTAACCATTGAAATCTTGAAGGCACTTGGTGCTGCAAATCTGGAAGTGGTGAATTTGAGCAAATTCTTCATCAATACTCAAGTTTCCTTTACTCTTCCACCTGGAAACAGCCTAAATATAAATCTTTACCGACACATTTTCTAATCACCTCCAGTGTAGAAAGTCGTGGAAAATAGGAAGACACTGCCCAGTTGAACTAATCACTTTCAAGGCACTTTAAAGGTGAACTTCAAAGTTACTGGCATTGTTTGTTCGTTTGTTCCGTTAATTTCGCTAAGTTATTGTCCAGCTAAACTGCTCATGTCCTTTCCAGTAGTACTGTAAAGTTACTGGACAGATAAAATATTCAGATTTTTTAAAAATTATTACAAAAAGGTTTTTACTTATTTTTGGAATGAAGAAATGAATTTCATGAATAAAATTTCATTCAATTTTATTCATAAAACTCAGCTATTCCTTCCAAGAGCAAGTAAACAATATTTTTAGTTATAAAATCTATACAATTCCTTACAATAATGAGTTATAATATTTAATTTATTAAATGATGTAATCATATACATTAACGTTTATTATAAAATGCCGAAGTATATAAACTAAAGATTCTTCAGCTTATTGGTGAATAGGGTCATTTTAACGTTCATTATAAAATGCCGAAGGATATAAACTAAAGAATCTTCATCTTATTGGTGAATCCTCTTCTTGCAGGAGTGGATCCTCTTCAATGGCTTCAGCAATTGGTAAAAACCATCCAATTTTAAACTGGAACTAATAATAAATATTTATTTCTTTAAAAACTTTATATTACTTAGTACCCAAAAAATTATTTTTATATATAAACAATGATTTCCAATCGCAAACAAATATTATTTTATATATTAACCATAAAGAGGTTATGTTAAAAAAATATGTATTAGAAAACATGTATTTTTCAGAATTTAATTCTTTTACTAATTTATAATAATACAGATATGGTGCACTCTAAAATGCAAACAATTGAAGATATTTATTTCAAAATTATTTGAAAAAAAATGAAGTTCAAACTATAATGTTAACCTATATGCACCTACATATGGGACATAATTTCTGAAGTGTACCCACCCAAAAAAATCAAGTTGTCCAATCCGGCTCAAAGTTTACTCCTATTGGATGGCACTTCTCACAAAAAAGCTGGATCACTTTAGTCAAAAACTCTTCGAGGTAGAGGGGGTGAAATTTTTGGAATTTGTGCTCACAGCCTTCATTTCAAATATATATATAACTAATTTTGATCTGAACGTTTTCGATAGATTCTTTCACGACCTTTCTTTAGTCTTCATTTTTCAAAATCAAACATATTTTTGACTTTTTTTTTGAAAATTTCAACACTTTTTTTCTTTTTTTTATGTTGTTTATGATGTTTACTTTAAGAGCCCTAAATTACGTCAAATTTTTTAGAAATACAGTTAATGATAACAAACAATAATATAAAAATAGAAATATAAAAAAATTGTGTTGATTTTAGAATTTTTAAAAAATTGACAAAAATAAAATTTTAGAATTTAGTTAATTGCGCATTTTTAGTGTGCAATTCTCGTGTAATATTTATAATGTAAGAAATATAAATGTAACCTGTTTATTAAAAATGCGCAATTCACCAAATTAAAAAATTTCATTTTTGTCAATTTTTAAAAAATTCTAAAATCAACAAAAATTTTTTTTTGAATTTCTATTTTTATATTATTGTTGTTATCATTAACTGTATTACCAAAAAATTTGACGTCACTTTTTCGCTCATAGGAAATTTTTTTTTAATAGATCAGGTTACTGGAAATTCAATTTACCGAAAATAAAAAAAATGCCACTTTCATATTCAGGGCTCTTAAAGCAAACATCCTAAGCTTTATTTTTTATTTTGGAAAATGAAGACTAAATTTTGAATTTTTCAAATTTCTTTTTACTCCACTCGAAAAGTAGTGAAAAAATCTATCGACAACGTTGAGGTTAATATTTTTTTATGCAATAAAAAATTAGTTATATATATATATATATATATATATATATATATTCGAAATGAAGGCTGTGAGCACAAATTCCAAAAATTTCACCCCCTCTACCTCGAAGAGTTTTTGTCTAAAGTGATCCATCTTTTTTTTAAAGAAGTGCCACCCAATAGGAATAAACTTTGTGCAAGTTTGTGCCGGATCGAACTTGATTTTTCCGGGTAGGTACACTTCAGAAATTATGCCCCATATATGACTATCATGAAACTAAAAATGCTAAATATTTCTTGTGAGTTACCATATTTTACTTAACTTTATTCATTGCAAATAAATATGATTCCTTTTTAAATATTCCATATGCAGAGGTATGCAATTATGATCGTTTCTTCAAATCTCGAATAATTATTTGTACTCTTTTTGGCAAACACCGATCAAACAAAGTGATGAAAATGTTAGATTAGGACACTGATAAAACGATTGTAGCGCCACGGCAAACTATACAATCATTTGGAAAGGGCAGTGCCATTTTAAAAACTAGACAGATGTTCTAGTCGGGAAAAAAGAAGGTTAACTTGACAAGCTATACAAGAGTACTGTTCAGTAACTTGATAACACCTAGCCAGCTGAATGAAATTCGGTTTCCACGACAAAAACTAGCCAGTTATTTACAAAATTAGGGAATCCCCTGACATATTTCTACACGGGCTTCATGCAAAATCGCCAATCTGCTAGAGAATTCTCTTACAATGAGCTAGAAACTAGCTCAGCATCCAAACCCTACTACCACCTGAGAATCTTCGCTTTATCAAATCTTTTAAAACCCCTAAAACTTCATCTAAAATTCACCAACCATCAATTCTCTCATCTGCAATGATCCAGAAACTAAGATCTCTCCCCTTATCCTGAACATCTTCAAATCAAACCTTCTTTAAAACTTTCTCAACATCATTTCACCGCCTGATGATCATCGCATCACAAAATTGATCCAAAATCACCAAACTCGCTTGCTTTGAACCTCGTTGACTCAGATTTGACTTAGATCTTTAAGCAAGATGAGAGAGCGATCTTGACGAATCTCGACGGAGCAGCGTCCCGCCTCGGTGGATTTCATTCGTTCTTTCTGGTCTTTGCAGGCGTCGCGACGCCTCTCGACGGGCGAATCGTCTGCTGAGGTCTTGGTCCGCCATCATCCTCGTCGCGATCTTCGCGATCCAGTGTCTTGATTCGAGTGGCGCGTCAGTCAGACAACTTTGACTTGGGTCATAAGGGGTCCAAGGGGGTGCGCCGGTGCAGAATCTGCGATGGGGTATAGCGCGAGGTACAGGGCTATATCGGTGGTATTTTGGTTTTGGCTCGGTTCGGCCCGTGCAGTTCTGGGAGTGGAGTTCTAAAAACAGCAGAGGTAAGTCCTATCCGAATAGCAGCTGCTCGCAGCCTTAGCTTAGCCACCAACAAACTCGCGCTCGCTCGCTCCAACGCTACTCGTCTCCTCTTCTTATAATACCTACCCAGACTACGCCAACCACCACGCACCCCGATTTATTTCTTCACACCGGAATTATTTTTGGTATCTTTTCCCTCGGTTTGTTAATACTTACTACACGCTAAAATTGTAACCCCGCGCAACCCGTGCAGCCCGCTTAGCGCGCTACGAAACGTTTTACAATCAAGGTCCGCTTAGTTCGTTTGGCGCGCGCACTCCATGCACTTCGCACCTTTCGGTTTTACAATTCTTGATCAACTGATTTTGATAACGATCGCGAGTCCGCTGGATCGAAATTTCATGTAATTGCTGATGCTCGGGTCAGTTTCATGTATTATCTGCCCTCCATTGTGGATTTGAACTCTGACAGTAGAGCAGCAAAGATTCGCTATAGCGAAGAATAAGAGAACGGAGGAATATCAGTGTCAAGTTGTGCGACGGTTATGACGATGATATTGGTCATCAGTGCGCGCTTCTGCGAACGCAAAGCGATGACTCCTCAGCGCGTTAGTCCTACATCAAGTATCATGGATACTGTAACCCGACTCATGTAAGTCTGTAGGATAACATGGCGTCCACCGCTCTCGTGATGCGATTAATTCAGGGGGAATGATCTGGGCTTATTTCCAGTGGAATGAAAAGACTACATCTCAATTTTTCTTAGTTTGAATCTTGAACATTAAACAAATATGCTAGGTGTCTAAATTAACAAAAGTGAAATGATTGCGCAACTGCTTTGTTAGTATCAACTGTACTGACAACTGTATTAGTTATAATTTTTATTCATCAGTAATTATTTAGTCGAAGCACTCAGTTTGTTAAAACAACGTTTTGAGTAGTTACATCAACGAGGAAAATGGTAGAGACAACTAATAAAAATTCGCAATACCACATGCGTAATACCATAGTTTGAAGCTTGAACATTAGGCAACATTGACTAAAGTGAAATGATTGTTGGCAAAAATGTAGTAAGAACTGTATTGACAATTTTATTATGTTGTCTTAACTACTTCATTAGTATATGTACTCATCAGTACTTCATTAGTTGAAGCACTGTTTAATCAAGCATTGTTTGAAGCATTGTTTAAACAACAGTTTGAGTAGTTACATCAACTAAGAAAATGGTCAAGACAATTAATAAAAATTGACAGTACCATCATTATACTCATTAAAGATATGGTTGGCCTAGACGAATGGAAAATCATTTTTCAATTCATCCCAGTTAAAAGCTAGAACATTAGGTTTAGATATCTACAATTGACAATTTTATTAGTTGTCTCAACTGCTTCATTAGTTGATGTACTCATTTTGTTTAAACATTTTGAGTAGTTACATCAACGAAGAAAATGGTCAAGAAAACTAATAAAAATTAGCAATACCATGTGCGTAATACCATAGTTTGAAGCTTCAACATTAGACAGCACTGACTAAAGTGAAATAATTGCGCCAATTGTTTTGTTAGTAAGAACTGTACTAACAATTTTATTGTTGTTTCAAGTACTTCATTAATTGATGTACTCATTATTACTTCATTAGTAGTTAATTAATTGGTGTACTTATCAGTACTTTATTAGTTAAAGCAATCATTTCGTTTAAACAACATTGTGAGTAGTTACATCAACTAAGAAAATGATCAAGACAATTATTAAAAATTGGCAGTACCATCATATGCTGATTATTGAAATGGTTGGCCTAGAAAATCACCTCTCAATTCATCTCAGTTAGAAGCTTGAACATTGGATTTAGATGTCTAGATTGACAATTTTATTAGTTGTCTCAACCATTTTATTACTTGATGTGCTCATTAGTACTTTTGCAGCACTCACAATCAGTTTGATACGATAACATTTCGAATAATTACGCCAATTAAGAAAATGGTTGAGACAACTAATGAAAACAATCGCCAGTATTACATACTTACTAATTAGAGTGTTTGGTCCACCAATTTTTCAGTGTAGTAAATGAAAGGATAATTGTTTTCCTATTCCATTCAGTTAACTTGAAAATGATAGTAATATCTAAGTCTGAATGATCCAAATCATTTTGATATCGAGGAAGGTATAATTGTGTGTGTGTGTGTGTGTGTATGATATATGACATATGATATATGATATATAGATCAAAATGATAGCAGTACAATTCCAAGACTAATACAAAATTTCTGCCTAAAGATATACACTGTTACAAAAAACTTCAATTACTTTAGTTGAAGTTTTATACAATTACCGTAACTGAATCAATTTTCAACCAAAAGTAAATGAATTTTTAACCAAAATTTTCAACTAAAATAAACGAATTTTAAACCAAAAGTAAATGAAATTTCAACCAAAGTAAACGAATTTTCAGTGACAGTGAATGAAATTTCAATCATCATTTAATGAATTTTCAAACACAGTAAATGAAAAATGGTTGCAATTTCAAGAATTTTCTAACAGTATATTTTTAAAAGATACACAACTTTTGGGGTGAGAAGATTGATGTCGCACATTCTTTTAGATTCCAAATTTTTTTATTTTCTACAAGAAAATGACAGAATATTTTCCCTATATTGGTACACTATCTTTAAACTTCAGAAGATTTAATTTCATCTTGAGTTTTCCATATAAAACCACGTTTAAAGTCATGAAAAACATTAGAGAATTGTTTAAAATTTTTTGCTCAAGTGCTTTAATTATTGCCACTTTTTCTGAAATTGAAAAGAAAATATTGTATTTACTAACTAATTCCATAAATACGCATTTAAGGTCAATAAAATTGGTTATTTTCAACAAACAGTGAGATATTCTTCCAAACTTGAGGATACTCCAATTTGGATGCTTTCCAATTCTAAAACTTTTTAATTTAAAGCTTGCAATTTTCAAAACATCCGAACTTGGAAGCCTGATAAAATATTTTTTTAAATTTATTCAAATTCATTAACTATTTTTAAATAAAAAATTCACATATAAATTATATAAAAATCTTGGACATTTGCAGTCACTGATACTTGTTTTAGATGCAAATTGTAGCAGATTACTGGAAGCCTTTAAATCAATCAGCAGAATTAAATTCATTGAGACATCCATAATGAAAACATTTTTATATCCATTATTTAGGAGTCTGTGACTTTCGATAAATCTAACATTCACAATTAAAAATTAAATTTACCAAATTGGTAATTTAAATTCTTATTTTCAAACATACTTCAAATTACTGAATACTAAATAATGAATAGCCTCTACCAATAAATTGATTGTTCAACCGTTTTATCGACTACATGTTGAATTATTTAATCATTTTCTCATTTCATAAAAACCTTAGAGATTAATAGTAAAAAATATTTTGACAAAATCTACCTATTTTGAAATCAATTTTCAATAATTTCATAATTTGGTGAACTTAATTGTTGGTGTCAGTGTCAGTAATATAATGCATATCCTGGCATTATAAGTAAATTTCATAATTATTATTACAGACTGCACTCTAACTCTATGTTGAATTCATTCAATATAATTAAATACAAATTTAATTGTTCCATTAGGGTCAATGAGCTTGTGCATTGATTTCAGATAACTAAAATGCTTTTAATATCATTAAAACAAACTTCAACGTTCCTGGCTCTTTTCTATATTTTATATGTAATTCGAACGAATACAATATTCAGAAAAAAATTTAAATTATTTTGAAGTACTTCATGAAGTTTTACCGTTTGTCCTTCAACTCTGACGATTTTGGTATTAGTTGAAAATGAGTTGGCTTTAACGAAACTATTTTCCGTAATTATTTAGATGTCTAAAGACTTTTGACAAAATTTTAAATCGAGTTTATACGTACTTATAATTCCTTTGCGGAGATATTATCACATATGTAAGCACATTAGCATTGAACCCGAATGTCGTCTCTGATTAGGTATCGTTTGCTGTTCCTATTGGAAGGTTGCTAATTACTTATTTCATCACGTTATCTCCTACAACAACATACTTTTGGTTAATACATAGTTGTAAATTCTTACCTCTACACAATTTACACTTTTGCTTAAAATTGTATAATTTCTTCAGATTTCAACAAAAATTTCTTTTGTTGAATTTTGTTTTAATGAATTTCAAAGTGAAAACCTAAAAAAACTGAATGAACACCTCGATTATCCCTAATGTTAAAAACAAAAGATCTTACAAATTTTTAGAGTAGACAGTTACTTATTAATTATTAAAATCAATTTTAATTAAATTATCATAAAAATTAGTTAGATATATCAGCAAGAAAGAAATTATTATTCGAATATGGAACGAATAGCTCTAAAGAAATAATTAATGAGATTCACTTTTAGAATTATCATAATTCTTACTTATTCCAAGATGAGGAGTGAAAGAAAATTATTTCAGGTTTTGCTAAAGATGGATTCCCAATAATTAGCTAAAACAAACAAACCTCAAATTAAAAATCTCATCCATGTAAAATTCAACCGACTAAGGTAGCATTAATACTTATAATATATTGAAAATAATCGTTGTGAATACCTTAGCACTAACTTTCTGATAAGATTAAAATTCTTGTAATAAATCGAATGTCAAATTATGATACTGAATGGTTCTTAAGTAATAATTTAAAATTCCATTAAAAATTAAATACGAAATTCTGGAAAGAACATTGTAGAATAGACTTTCCTTTAAATGGAGTATAATTGAAAAGCATAATCTGCTTTTTTGATTCAATTATTGCACTAATTTGCTCCATTCTTTTTAACCCATGGAAAAAGGTTCTTTAGATCGTCTTAATTCATGATTCCCTGTCCATAATTAGTGCAGTTTTTTCTCATTAACTGCATTAAAAATCTTCAGGACGACTATTATATGTAAACTTATGGAGCAAGGTAGCTGAGCATTACAATAATTACCTTAGTAACTCGGGATGAGTAAAATTAAATTACAGAATAGGAATTGCGAGAGGATGTGCGATAAGATCATGTTATTTTTCGCTTATTGCAATTTAATTCTTAAGTCATTGACATTACTTCTAGAATCAGCTCTGTTTAATATTAAAGAGACAATTTTATAATTATTTATTCAGTTAATTTAAAAATATTGCAGTTACTAAAATGATGATTTGTAAAACTGGAAAACAATGTTGAGACTTTACAACTTTATTTTACAAAATACACTTTATTTAGTTTCTCATTGTTTGCACATTGTAACATTTCCTTCTAGGTCGAGTTATTATTTTCCTCTTCTCATAAGAAAAAGATTACATTGTACACCACAACTTTGTTTCTTATCAGGAACTTATCGTTTTTATGGCAAAGGACAAACTATGATGACTTTGAAAGTTTTCATCAACGGTTATTATTTTTATTCCTAGAAAAATGCATATTATTTTATTATGTATTTGAAAATAACAAATTTAATATACTTTTGGCTAACTTTTTTATCAAACATATAAAATTTTGCGATTTATTCGGTGAGAAAATGAAAAAATTATTAAAGTATTTTCAAACGGCATTTTAAGGTGAATGGCAACAAGTTTATTATTCAAGTGAAATTTGATTAAATACAAAAGACAAATGATTTTTTTTTTTTGTTCACTTATAATTAAGTAATCGTGGTGCCCCAATAGGTCATCTATTGATCCACATGCTCAAATACGTCAGAGATAGATTTTCTTTGAAAAAGTTCACCTCGTCTGGTCATCGTGGAGTTTTGCTTCCACCCGACAGGTTGACGTCATCCTTCACCACTGCTTCTTTTCTTTTTGAAAACGTGCCAATTGCGCAAATACATGTTCGTTTTTCATCTCGAGATTATGTGTTTGGATAAGCACTACCCAGCATAGAGCCTCTCAAACATCATATATTTTCTAGGAGTTTTTGTTTTCTCGTGAAAACAGAAATTCACATTCATACTGATTATGGTAGGAGATAGAGATTTTGTTACTGAATTCAAATTTTGTGTCTCGGCCTTGCAGATATTTCCAACCTTTGCATTTAGCTGGGACGAAATTACGAAATCAAAAATTTCATTGAGTCAGGCCTTGAATCACTTCCTCAATTCAATTACAATGGCAGACCAGTTTTTTAAATCAACAATTTTTATCAGACCAGACATTTACATATCTCCATGAATCATATCATGAATAGAAAAGCAATACAATCAATGACTCCGAGTAAACATGTAAATCTCACAACCTTAATTCTCGGCTCTTTAGAGACAACGTACTCAAACAAGATAGAAATTCAGAAACATAAACTGGTGTGAGGCATTTAAGCAAGTTGAAAAAAGTTGTCTAGAATCCTGAAATTTTTGTCTTTTGTTTCTACTGTTATATTTTCCGAGAGCTAATTATACTTATTACTATTAATCATAAAATGTATTAAAATATATTTGAGTAAATATGATTATTTATCAATGGAAACTTTGATGTGATTTTAATGTTTGATGAAAACTCAAATATTTTTAGGGCATTAGAATTTCAGGAAATTGGCACCATTTGAGGGCATTCCAATTTCAGGAAATTGGCAACATTTGAGGGCATTCCAATTTCAGGAAATTGGCAACATTTGAGGGCATTCCAATTTCAGGAAATTGGCAACCATTTTTTCAATTTGGCAAAATGTTATTCTCTTTATCAAATTTTTTTTAATTCATCTAAATGCACCCAACTAAACGATTTCGTAGAATGAACAATAATTTTTTTCTAAGTGCTCTAGACTGTATTAGAATTATTCTAAAATCCTCCCGAATTTTCTGGGACTTTTTAAAATTTAGAGCTTTCCAGGATCTTGTAGATTCTTCTCAATTCTTCTAGACTCTTCCAGATACATTCAGAATATATTTTACAATCATCTAGAATCTAGAATCTTTAACAATTCTCCAAAAATCTAGAATAGTTCACAATTTTCTAAAATACTCGAGAATTTTTTGGATTCTTCCATAACTTTCTCGAATTTTCTGTAGAATCAGTGTCTTCCAGAATTCTCCAGTCTTCAAAAATCCACCAGAGTCTTTAAAAATAGTAAAAAATTATTCTATCATCAAAATCTGCCAGAATACTCGAGAATCTTTTGTATAAACTTTCTAGTGTACTACAGAATCTTCGCTAATCTTCCATAATTTTATGATATTGAAGTTTGCAGCGTCTTTAAAACGAAAAACAAAAATTCCAAAAAGTACTCGATACTCAAAATTTTATTTATATCAATAGATTTAGATGCTAAAGAAAAGTCTTATAAAATGCGGAAACTACCCTAATTTCACCCTAACTATTTAAAATATTCAACAAAGTTGCCCTTACTTCAATTCTAAAAATTTTATTGCCTATAATAACTTTTTTCGACGTCCAAAGTTACCACAAAAAAAATTTCACTCCCCTACTGAATGCGGAAACTACCCTTGTTTCATCTCAAAGACTTAAAAAATGCCGCAAAATTATCCTAATTTCAATATTAAAAAATTGCTGATTCAGAACTCAGTTCGATTACCTTAAGTTACCAAAAAATGTTGCAACCCCATATCAAATGTGGAAACCACCCTTATTTCACACCGAAGATTTAAAAAATTCTGTAAAATTACAATAATATCAATATTAAAAAATTGATTGCTGATAATAACTCCGTTCGACGCCCAAACCTACCACAAAAAAGTGCAACCCTCTATCGAATGCGGAAACCACCCTTATTTCACCTCAAAGATTTTAATTCCATAAAATTACGCTTATTTCAATACTCAGAATTTGAATGCAGATAATAACTCTGTTCGATACCCAAAGTTACCACAAATTTTTAATCCCCTAGTGCATGTGGAAACTACCCTTATTTCACTCCAAAGATTTAAAAAATTACGGAAAACTACCCTAAAATCAATACTAAACATTTGATTATGATAATAACTCTGTTCGACGTCCAAAACTATCACAAAAAAATGGAACCCTCTATTTAATGCGGAAACCATCCTAATTTCACCCTAAATATTTAAAAAATTCAGCAAAGCTGTCCTTCCTTTAATACTAAAAATTTTATTGCTGATAATAACTCTGTTTGACGCCCAAAGTTACTTCAAAAAATTGCACTCCTCTACTGAATGCGGAAACTACCTTTATTTCACCCCAAAGACTTAAAAAATTCTACAATTTTGTCTTTCTCTAAAAATCTCCTATTTTTGTAGAACGTCCATATTGAAACAGCCTACTTTGTCGATTCTAGTTTCCGAGATATTTGCGTTTTTGTAACTGAGAGCAGAAATTGATATTTGATTTTCAATGTAGGATGATACTTTTAACCTTTGCTTAAGGATATGTGATACAAAATGATCTCACGAATTACCGACCGATTTTTTATTTATATTCAGTGGGTTCATTAAGAGAGAAATGCAAATATAATGCTGCAATTTGAGAAAATAATAAAGAATATATCAAGGAATCGATGTTTGGTGTGTTTCAATTTTTATTTTGAAAAAAATTATTTTTGAAAAATTATTTTTTTAAAATAAAAAGTCAAACGCACCAGACATCGATGCCTTGATATATTATTTATTATTTTCTTAAATTTCAGCATTACATTTGCATTTCTCTTATAATAAATCCGCTGAATGTAAATAAAAAATCGGCCGGTAATTCGTGACGTAATTATGTATCGCATACCCTTATCAACTATATGTCTCAGAAGCGAAGAGAACTGAAAGAAATTTAACAAAATTCGTACTTTACGAAAGTTAGGTTGGGTCAATTTTTTCACCTAACTACCAATTTTTCACAGTTTTTCACGTTAAAATTTATAAAACTGTTAAGACGTGGACTATTTTTAGAAACTAGTTCATTGAAGTGCACTTTCTTGTGGAAAATGATCGAAAAGTTGGAGAAATGTACTTTATGAAAGTTGCAGGTTAGATCGAAATTTTTGTTCAGAATTATGTGCGATAACTTTTTTATTATTTAACCTTCAAGGTTGTTTTTTGGTTTTATTTGTTCGTAATTTGATTAAGAATACGATTCCGAACTTTACCCTATAACTTCAAACCAGAACTTCACAAAATAAGTGATGTTTCAAAACAGGCCACTTTGTCGATTATAACAAAAACCGATATTTGGTCATTAATTTAAAAGTTACAATACGTAACTACTGTCTTATATTAATCTCTACGTTGTTACTGGGCTTTTAGAAACAACATCTCTTTCACTTTCAACTGGAATTTAATTTTTTTTCAATGAAAACTTCAACTGCGATTTTCTCGAAATGCTGTTTCGCAGACTTCGAACTTCGAAAGTGCCTCACATCCTGATTTTTGAAGCTAGAGGGTTCCATTTTTTTTTTTTTTTAATATTGAGAATAACATCTGGAAATATGGTCCTATGCATAACTCCATAGCGATAAAGTGGTACGTTTCAATATGGACTTACACATTATTATTGATAAATATTAATCGATACTTTAAAGGTGACTTGGAAATTGAAACGGCGATTAGTGTTAAATTTAATGAAGATCAAATCCTGAGCGGAAAAGAGTGAAAAAGAAACGCGTGCGATGGATGGGATCATTGAACGCGATCCTCTTGGCGTGATTATCGCTCCCTTTCCAGTTCATCTTCTTACGATTTATCTCCCTGGCTGGGCATGGTGTTTTTTGAGTGTCGGAACAAGATGTCCCTCAGGTCGAGAGTCGGCAGGGTGAGCGGATATCCGGTGCTGCGACAGACATCCCAGTCTCTACAGGACGTGGGGTGCTCTTCCAGTAAACGTTAGTGTTAGTTCCAGGCCAGAGAAGAGCTACAAGTTTGGCAGCCACCTGGTATTTTCGTTATGGTTTTTATGGGCTTCTACAATCTACAAAAGTCAAATTTCTTCACTCTTGTCACATTTTACAATCTCAGCTCTCCAATCTTTAAAAACCTAAAAAACAAAACCACCCTTTTACCTCTTGCTCTCTTCAAAAATTGTGTGCATTTGATTTTTGTCAAAATGCACATCTAATTCTCGGCTTTTCCTCATTTTCTTATTACATTTTTGTACAATTTTAAGTATGCTCAGAAAAAAATGTTGATTATATTTGGTTCATTTGGAAAAAAAGTTGGTATAGTGAACAAAATTGTTAAGGTAACACAACTCGTTTGCTTTAACCAAACATTGTTAGAAAATCCTGAAAAATTCAAACACTTTTCAAAAGAGAATTCATTGACTGTGGTTGAAGTTTCATTTACATACTGTGATTGAAGTTTCATTTACTGTGGTTGAAATTTCATTTATTGTGGTTGAAAATTAATTTACTGTGGTTGAAATTTCATTTACTGTGGTTGAAAATTAATTTACTTTTGATTGAAAATTTATTTATTTTAGTTGAAAGTTCAAGCATTTTAATTAAAAATTCATTTACTTTTTTGAGAATTGATTCAGTTTACGATAATTGAATAAAACTTCGGCTAAAGTAATTGAAGTTTTTTTTTTAACAGTGCAACCAGAATTTTTGGATGAATCGTTTTGTTAATTTTACAAAATATTTTTTTGCGATTGAACTAATTTTGTTTTGATTGAATCCACCAAATTATTTAGATTTTGTGAAGTCAACCAAATATATTGCGAAATTCTTTATTTTTCGATCTTAGCCTAATAGATATTGATCGAAATTGTAAATTTCCATAGAAAATTTCCTTACTTACCGTGCCTAATAAATCAGTCAAGGAAGCTTCAAAAGATCAGGTTTTCCCCTCTCTGAAAAAAACTACTCTGATTGACACATCCGGCAACACTTTAGTCTAAAAGTCTAGTATCTATACGTGTTTCCTCCAAAAAAAATGTTACATTCATTAATGTTAAATTTGCTCAGTAAAATTTATGAAAATTGAAAGGAATATTTATCTTTTATTGTTGTTAGCAAAAAAAACAAATTTTGTTTTTGTCTAAGTTTTTATGTCGTGCATTCAGATATTGCACTTTATAAAGGGTAGCATTGAAATCACTGTCACGTAAAAATGTCGTACGGTTCCAACCTGTTCTATTAAGGCCGAAATCTAAAAATAAGGAAACAAATATACCTGCAGTCTCTAAAATTTACATATACGAGTCGAGAACTAGAATTTTCTGCATACAAGTTGCACAGCGTTTTAAAATTGAATTGGATTGAAGTTTTAAAATTTGATTGAAACTTTAAAGTTCACTCCTGTGAAGTAAACAAAGTTCGAAGCTTTTCCGATGTTTGGGAATTCATATGTGAATTAATTATCTTGACCTTCACGGATGAACTATTTCCTCTGACCATTTGGTATTTTTGCAAACATAATTCCTGTCTTAGAAGTGAAAACAAATGTTGTTTATTCAACAAAATCGATTGTTGACAGTATTTGATGATTGATTTTCAAATAAAGTTTGGTTAAGTGAACAAAATTTTTGTTATAAGTAGTAACA
>JBAGKK010000103.1:219040-230820 GCA_037177015.1 Euceroptres primus
TTCACGAAAATAACATTTTGTTTACTGAAAAACTTTTAAAAAGTGGTCTAGTCCCATTGCTCGCAATGCAAAAACAGAGAGTAATGGGACAACTAGCACCGCGCTGAAGATATTTGGGACTAATAAACTTAGGGCAGTTATGGAACGCCATTTTCTTTTTTGTTGCACAGGGCTGCATAAAACTAAAAAGTTATCTACAACAAAATTTACCCTTAGTTTTTTCTGTGTTATTAATTAAATTTTATCTTTTCATAATGCAATTAGTAGAAAACAAGTTTATACAGTCTTAAAAGAACCTTCGATTTATAAAAATTTGAAAAATCAATTCGATAAAAATATAGAGATTTTTCTTACCAAAATTGTCCCAAGTATCATGTTCCAATGATGGAGTTAACATTCCTTGATATAAAACAGCAGAAAAAATGACAATACTGAAAAATTTATTTCCCATTTGTAAGAAACTAAATACAATCAGAATATTTTGGAAAGAAGTGGAAACGCGACTTCCTTTTTAATATAATGCGAAGGCAACGAAAGAGACAGTTCAAGACTGATGATAGTCGAAGTGGATTTAAGAGGGCAGGGCTAGGTTCCGACGTGGCCAGAAATTAGAAACTAATTACATTTCAAAATTGAAAAAGTGGCAACCTCAGAATTTGATGTCGATGCTTGTTGAGGCCTGCTTAATGAGGCATCAATTCAAGAGTCTCAAGTTTGGGAAATTGCAGTAGTTCAAATTCAAATATGTATTCAGAAACATAGAAACATAAACCAAAATTCCACGAAATACAGATGCTGAATATAGAAAGTTTTAAAGCGAGGTACAATTTATGAGAATCCAAGAAGAAATACAAATACAGTTAAAAGCATGAATCATTCTCTCAACACTCCTGTTGAGAGATGTATTTTAACAGATTTTGTTCTCTGTATAATTCAGACTTCTCAGTTGGTTATTAATTCATAATTTAAGATTACTGAATAAACTTATTCAGTTCTATTCTTCACTTTAAAACAATACTAGAATACCCACAGACGTTTATTCAAGTGCTCGAAAAGCAAACTCACTTGTTAGGGTAAACATTTAATAACCAATTCTAATGATAATTATAATAGAAGGGAACAATATAGCCTTGGGCTATTTTTCAAGTATTCCGTTTCATTTTCAATTGAACCATATCAAATGAAACTTGCTTACATAATATTTTTGCTCAGAAGAGATGTTTGTGAAGAAGAAATTTAAAAATTGCAAACAATGTTTAAATAAACTGAATTTAATTGTATTGACTGAAAAACAATCCTCTTTCGAGAAGAATATACAGAAGAGAGTATTACGAGTCTCAAAAGTCGTTTAAGCATCACACTCATGTGTGCATTACGTTTTTATAGTCTTAATATCTAAAAGCGGATTATCTTGTCCGCCTCGCATTCAGTAACGACTTTTGTATCTTGCAAATCCCCCACAAATATTTCTTTTAAAAAAAATTATAAAGAAGTAAATATCCCTTTCTGATATATTTGAAAATTAATTTGAATTTTAATTTATTTATTAAATTCAATTACAATTTAATTTATTTAAGATCAAAATTTTCTTCCTTACAGAAATCTCGAAAATCACTCTATTTTACTTAACAATTTATTTAGCACAAGTTCGAGGAAGTAATTGAAATTCTCGGTTTTCTTGGATACTGTTCATAAACACAATATTTATAGTCAATAGGGAACGCAATTGGAGGGTTCTAATAGAAATTAGGGCCGTTACTTCAATTAGTATTATCTGCTTTTTTGATATCTCCCTTATTATCTTTCGTTTCCAATTAGTAGGCACATAATGACGAATAGGCTATCTAAACTTCCTGATAATCTTCCGTGGGCACTGTCGAATTTTATTGCCTATAAAGTAGGCCACCTTTTATGTAAGGAAAGTTTTTTTTTTTAAGTTTATTCAAAATGTAAAAAAAGTTTTATGGCAGATATTAAATTTTTCATAATGAAACAAAAACAAGATTCCTTATCTTTTTTTTTTTTTTGGTTATATTTTACTGTTAGTGTCACTATTTTTCAAACTTCTTTCAATTTAAATTATTATTCTTTTAGATTCATAATTATATATACATTTTCTATTTAATAAATTATCGTACTTTGTGGATTGATAGCTTCATTAATAGTTAATAAGAAATATTTTTTTTTTGTAAAATTTATTCTGTTACAAATTAACTTTATAGAGAGAATATTAGATTATATATTTTATTCAAAATACCAGACGGGTCATGCCAACTTCCTGTGTATTTAAAAAAAAATACGCCAATTAATCTAGACGGATTACGTGTGAAGTAAAATACTTTTGACCCTCTGATCTTTTAACCTCAATTGAGATTATCATTGGCCTAAGCTGAAAATCTTTCTTGGTGTCTCAAAATAATAATTTGTATATCTTTGATGTTTTTTTGAAATGTACGAAATATTTTTTCTTAACTCAAATTTTTTTTGGAACGTTGTCTAGCTACAAATAAAAAGAATTATGATAAGCTTTTTTATCAATAAATTATTTTCTTTGTAAAGAAACTAATATTTTTAAAAAAATTTGAGTTTAAGGACAGGTACCAAACTGTCACGTGACCAATTATTTAAAGCGAACTTACTCATAAACTAATAATTCGAATAGATTTTCCATACCAGACAGCCATAAAGGAAATAACGACAATTGTTCGTCTGGTATGGAAAATCCATTCGAATTATTAGTTTATGAGTAAGTTTGCTTTAAAAAATCTGTGACGTCGCACTCTGTTATCTGCCCTTAAATAGAAATCAAATCAATATTTTTCTTGGTGTGTAAACCTCTAGATGAATCTAAAAGTTGGAAAGAAATTCTCGAGAAATTCAGCTCTATTTTTGTATAATTAAATATCTGATTTGAAAAAATTCTTAAATTTTATTAACAGACTCGATTTTGTTTTTGCTTTCAGAGTTTTTAACATTCCATCCCGAAGTTTAATACAGCATCCCCTGGTCCGGGAAATATCGCCACAATGGGTCGGAAGAAAATACAAATCTCGCGTATTACAGACGAACGAAATCGTCAGGTAAATATCAAAAGCTTGAATTTTCCAATTTTTCTAGTCTTCAGTTATTTCGAAAATCTGACATTATTATTAGAAAGCAAAGCTCGTGTTTTTTAAAAATGTAAAATTTTTTACTGCAGTCGCATTTTCGTAATACTCATTGTTTCACAGAAAAGCCCAGGGTATCATTTTAATCGGCAGTAAAATGAGAAATCGAAAAACAAAAGATTTTGACAATAGAATAAATAATCCACTTTAGATCAAAATAATATCGTTGCAGATTAAAATAATGTCCCACGATTTATTGTGTTCATGATTCGCTCACATCAAAATTTTAGAGATTTATTTTTTAATTATTACAGATATCAAAATTAAAAGGCCTTTGTCAATAATTGGTCAAAAATACTAAAAAGAGCTAATTCTATTAAAACTGACTTGCTTAGCGTTTTGAATTAACCTAGAGTTATTGCGTAATCAAATGATCAACTAAACCATGTAAATACAAAACAATTTGTATTTTGAATACTTATTTACGTTATTCCTTACTTTACAAGGATCATAATTATTATCACAAAACAATTTGTATTTTGAGTACTTATTTACGTTATTCTTTAATTTATTAGGATCATAATTATTATTAGAAAACAATTTGTATTTTGAGTACTTATTTACGTTATTCCTTACTTTACTTGGATCATAATTATTATTACAAAACAATTTGTATTTTGAGTACTTATTTACGTTATTCTTTACTTTATTAGGATCATAATTATTATTACAAAACAATTTATATTTTGAGTACTTATTTACGTTATTCTTTACTTTATTAGGATCATAATTATTATTACAAAATAATTTGTATTTTGAGTACCTATTCCTTACTTTATTAGGATGATAAAATATGATCCTAATTTTATTCCTTCCACTATCAGGATCATAATATGATCCTAATGAAGCAAGGATTAACGTAATAAGTACGGAAAATACAAATTGTTTTGCAATAACATGGTTTAATTGATCATTTGATTACACAATAACTCTAGGTGATTAAGGGAATATCCAAGAATACAATGTAAAGAGGCAAGGGGGAAAGTAAATATTTTCTGTGAAGATCGTTACGCAATTCTCGATTGGTTTGTTCTTTAGAATCTCATATTCAATGCAATTTCATAATTTTTCTTTGTTTCTGGGATAGAAAAAATATTTCAATGAGTTTTATTTAATCGTAAATTTAGAGTATTCCAAGTAATGCAACAAAATTTGTAAATGCTACCAAATAATCTTTCGTTATGTAACGAATTAGCAAGCAGGTGTGAAAAGTAAACAGAAAAACTTAACATAAATAAATAAACGTTTTAATCTCGTGTTCGTCTCAGTAATAAGATTTTTTTTTTCTTTTCTAATTAGGTGACTTTTAATAAAAGAAAATTTGGTGTGATGAAGAAGGCATATGAATTGTCGGTTCTGTGCGACTGTGAGATTGCATTGATTATCTTCAGTTCGAGTAATAAGCTATACCAGTATGCGAGCACTGACATGGACAAGGTTCTTCTCAAGTATACCGAGTACAACGAACCCCACGAGTCACTTACCAACAAGAACATAATCGAGGTGAGTCGATTTAATCCTTTGTGTACACTAAAATCAGAGTAAAAGCACCCCTGTAAAATCCTTGCAGCCTCTGGTTACGTAAATTCTTTACAGCTTCTTTGTCCTGCTCAGTTTATTCTTGAGAATTCACCGACCAGAAACTAGGATTTATCAGACTGATATTTGTAATAAGAAGGGTGGTTTTTTTTAAAAGGATTTTTTAAAGACAACTTCCAGAATTTTATTTAATTCTATAGCAATTTGAGAATGTTTCTTTCAAGTTCAAAACATATTACACGGCTCAAACTTTTTTTATACCATTTTGAATTCATTATACCATTTTAATTCATTTTAAATTCAGAGATTTGAAAAATTAAATTTCTCGAAAAAAAATCATGAAATTATCTTCCGTGCAGAATTGTTCACGAGGTCGAGTTTATGAAATCAGTTTGAGGTGGGTTATGTAATGTTCACAACTCATTAATTGAGGTGGACTCTTCTGTTCGTCTGAACTTTAAAAGTGGAATATTAAACACCTTAAATATTTAATGGGACTGGATTCCAAATCCAGAGTTTCTACTCTTTTCCCTAACTTGACAGATATTTCACGATTGTTTGTTGGATTCAATTTAAAAGAAAATAACTCGAAGGGAAAATAAATAAGACTCTTTGCAAAGCTGTGGCTTCGCCACTTTTCCAAGTCGAAAGACGAAGATTTTTTCCAGGGTTTGAGTGCCAATTATGTTAATCGAAGACAAAATCGATGCCTTTGGATATTTATGATCTCAACGAAGAATTCGTAATAATTGGTTAGGATAACTTGTGTGTCGGTGTTATACTAACGTGCATGTGAAGGTTGAGTGCCCTCGGGCGGTGTGGTCACGTGAACCTGTCTGCTGACACTTGCAGGCGCTCAACAAGAAGGAGCATAAGGGTGCAATGTCTCCAGAGAGTCCGGAGCCGGATACGAGCGAATACAATCTTACTCCCCGAACGGAGGCCAAATACACCAAGATCGACGAAGAGTTCCAGATGATGATGCAGAGAAATCAGCACAACGGAACAAGGGTACGTTGAAGGGTAGAACAACAAAAAAGCTTTAAAAATTATATTAGCTCAAATAATCTGATAAATTTCAGTACACATCTTACACAAGTATTTTTCAAAAATCTTATCTTTTCCAGGCATCACAGTCAGTCCCCTATTCCCCCTTTACCCCTATATTCCCTCTTTTCTCCTATTTCCCCCCTATTTTTCTCGAGAACTTCTAAAATTCTTACTTTTGAGAATATTTCCCTTTTTTTATTCAAAGTTCCTATTAATTTTCTAAGAATTAATTAATTTTCCAAAAATAAATAGAAACTTATGACGTTCAAAAACGTGTGCCACAATATTAAAACATTAGAGATTCAGAGTTCGAAACTTTTTCCAAATTTTCTAAAATTTTAAGACTGACTCGAGATCTTCCGGATTCTTTCAATGCCTTTTAGAATTTTCCATAACCGTCTAATATCTTCTGGGTTTTTTAGAATATTTTCTAGGATCTTTTTTTTCTGGGTTCGTCTATAATCTTATAAAATCTTAAAGAATCTACTAAAATTCTTTAATATTTTAAAAAATACTAAACTGTTCCAGAACCTTCTAGAATCCTCCAGAATATTCTGAACTCCAGAATTCTGAATCTTTTAGAACAATCTCGACGAATATTTTAGAACCCTCTGAAATCTGCAAAAGAGTTCCACAATCTTAAAGAATATTTTAGAACCCTCTGAAATCTGCAAAAGAGTCCCACAGTTTTGAAGAATATTTTAGAACCCTCTGAAATCTGCAAAAGAGTCCCACAATCTTTAAGAATCTTCTAGACTTTTCAAAACCTTCCTAAAATTTTCTAGGCTTTTCCAAACTCTGAAAAAAAAAGTCTGGAAGAGACCAGAAGACAATAGAAGTTTAGGGCAGAATTCATAAGATTTTTGAGGATTCTAAAAGATCCTGAAACAGTCTAGGAAATTTAAAAAATCATAATAGGTCCTGGAGTGTTTTTGAAGATTTTAGAAGATTTTAAAACTGAAGGAGTTTGAAAAATGCTGCATATCTCTGTAGGAGTTTGAAAAAATCCTGAGAAATGTTAAAAGGTACTGGACAATATTGGAGGGTTTTAGAAGATTCTGTAAGAATCAAGAAATCTCTGAAAGATTTTAAAACATTATAAAAATCTTAAAGATTCCAGAGGATTTTGAAAAATTTTAGAAGATTTAACGAATCTACAAGTACCTGGAAAATTAAAAATATTCTAAAAAATTCTAGAAGATTGTCAAAAAATCTAGAAGATTTCATGAAGTAATAATAATATTAATAATAATAATAATAATATTTTCTTTTTTCATGAATTAATAATAATAATATTTTTATGATTTAATTGCTAGTTTAGTTGCAGTCAATATAATTTTATTTATTAATGAAATTTGAGTTTTCTTCTAAAAATGTTGTATATTTATTAACTTTTATTGGCTTCCTTGGTATTCTTAAAAGAAACAAATTTCCCCCTTTTTCGAAATAGAAACCCCCTCTTTTCTCTAAAATAGAATTTCTGAACCGCTGTGATCCCTGCTTATCAAATTTCCTTCAAAATTGGAACAGCAACATTTTTTTATTTTTGTATTTTTTAAGTAAAACTTTTTTTGCCTGTATTTCTCAAATTCGAAATTTGATTTTTAATCACCGCCTACTTTTTTGAAACTATTTTTGCTTGGATTAAAAAAAAATGTAATGGATTTGTTGAGAAAATCGTATATTTTCAAAACAAAATAATACTGAGGTTTGGAGAAAAAGATTGTTTTCTGAAAATAGGTATTCAAAATTAAAATTCTCATAACTTGGGTAAAACATTTTTTTTCTTAAATCGGAAAAATACCTGCCTGTAAAAAACAACATATTTTGTTGAGAAAAGATTCTGCATTGAAGTGAACAACTGACTGATTGCAAATAGATTTGTTCTGTGAAATCCTTCTGGCTTTCATCGATTTCAATTGAAATTATTCAATCTAATCATTAAATTAAAGAAATAGTTATCTTTAGAGATCTTGAAAATTTAAATTTCCTATTGATTTTATTTACGTCTGTAGCTTTTATATCTTCTCTTGCTTAGTTTTCTCTCTTTCTGAATTATTTAATGAATATTAATTTATTGCCTTTATTTGTTTCAGGGAATGGGTCAGACTAATTATACACTACCCGTGACCGTACCTGTGAATAGTTATGGGGGGGAATCTCTTCTGGGATCTAGTCCACAAATGGCACACACCAGCATCTCTCCAAGGCCATCATCATCTGAAACAGATTCAGGTAAATAGAACACCCAAATTTTGTATTGAACTTCTTTTTTGTGCTTCTAATTATCCAATCCTTATTTTAATTTTAATTGAAGTTATTTTTATTTTAATTGAATTTATTTTACTTTTAATTGAACTTATTTTAACGGGAATGTTTCATTATTTGCAGTATATCCTCCAGGAGGGATGTTGGAAATGAGCAATGGATATCCACCCTCGGCCTCTCCGCTGGGCGGATCACCGAGTCCTGGACCTTCACCTGCTCTTGGAGTTGGTGGCGGTAGCGGAAATAAACCTGGTAATCCTCCTAGACATTCGCCGCAACCGCCACCGCCACCTCATCCTCACAGAGCCAATTTACGAGTAGTCATACCCACGCCTCTTACACAACCTCTTTCAGAAGACACAAATTATGATGTAAGTAATTTTAAAAAAGTTTTATTAAAAACTCTTTACTCCTCAGTTCTCAAGTGCTTTAAACTTGACTATGTTTCATAATTGAATGTGCTTTCAATTCGAAAGCCTTGGAATTTGAACGCATTGAAGCTTACACTTTTAAGGCATTGAAATTGGAAGCTTGAAAAACTGAAATTGATAAAAAAATTCAACATCTTGAACTTAAATGGGCTTTAGGTTCGAGAGCCTCGAAAATAGAAAGACTTGTTTAAAAGCTTTGAACATTAAAAACCCTCAAATTTAAAAGCTTTGCAATTTAGAAATTTGAAATCGGTGAAAATTATAAGCAGACCGAATCCATTTTAAATCAGGCAGGCAGTACAACTTCAAGTCACAGAATCGGTCGTCTATGAAATATGTTGTTTTTCAAAGGAAATAAGAAGACA
Organism: Euceroptres primus; assembly: GCA_037177015.1. Taxonomy (NCBI): domain Eukaryota; kingdom Metazoa; phylum Arthropoda; class Insecta; order Hymenoptera; family Figitidae; genus Euceroptres; species Euceroptres primus. Next base: position 227,861 of record JBAGKK010000103.1, read on the forward strand.
CGTTTTTTACCGTTTTTAGAACAAATACATTTTCGCGAAGTTATGAGTATTTGAATTTTAAGTTTCTTTAAAAAAAAAAACTTTTTTGTTTAAAACCGCCAGAAAATTTAAAAAATATTGAAAATTTGCAAAATAGCCCCAGTTTGCTTTTTGCTAAATTGGTACTCATATGATGGAGAAATTATGTAAGTTTCATGCGGGCTAAACTACTATTAAAAAAAAAGAATTTTTTTTAATGAAATCGAATTTTCGAATCTTTCTCACAACTGACGGCACATACGAAAAAATGTCAACAAAAAAGTTTGATTCTTTAAAAAAGTTCTACGCAAAAGACCTCATACTCTTTTATAATATCTCGCATCGTTTGTAAGAAAAACAGGGTGGCCGCTGGACCGGGAAATGACGGGTATTTTTTTCGTCGGTGAAAACGGCCACCCAAAAATTCGAAAATGTGATTTTGTAAAAACAGAAATTGTCCTGGACTCAAAAATGGTCTAGCCAACATAAAACTCGCTGGATGATGTAAACATAAATTTTTAAAAAATATTTTAAAAAGTTAAAAAGGTGAGTTTTTTAATATAATTGATCTTTTTTTAAATTGAATTTTGCAAAGTTAAAATGGTGATTTCATCGAAAAACCCATCTTTTTAATTTTTGAAAATATATTTTAAAATTTTATGTTTACAAAAGGAAACCATCCAGCGAGTTTTATGTTGGCCAAATCATTTTTGAGTCCAGCACAATTTCTTTTTTTACAAAATCGCATTTTCGAATTTTTCTCACAAACAGTGCAACATATCATAAAAAAGTAAGAGGTCTTCTGCGTAGAACTTTTGTAAAACGTCAAACTTTTTTGTTGATATTTTTGCGCAGGTACCGTCAGTTGTGAGAAAAATTCGAAATTTCAATTTCATTTAAACAAATTTTCCTGTTTACAAAAGTAGTTTAGCCCGCATGAAACTTATCTAATTTCTTCATCATAAGAGTACCAATTTAACAAAAAAATTTGGGCAAAAGAAAAGGTGGGGTTTTTGAGAAAATCGTCTTTTAATTTTTTCAGAAGAACCGTCGCCATTTTGCGAATTTTCAATATTTTTTAAATTTCCTTACGGATTTTGAAAAAGGCCAATAAACCCCTTAATAATCAGGAAAGAAAACTCAAATATCTTAATTGACTCCAAAGTTATAGAAGTTTAAAGAAAAATGTTGTGATTTTAAAAAAAAAAGAAGCTCAGTATTCAAATACTCATAACTTCGCGAAAACGTATTTTTTCTCAAAACGGTAAAATTCGTTTCTTCTTATTTCCTTTGAAAAACAATATATTTCATAGACGACCGATTCTATGACTTGAAGTTGCACTGCTTGCCTGATTTGAAATGGATTCGGTCAGCATATTATTTTTTTAATTCAGGGTGTCCAGTAGTCAGGGAAAAAATCAGGGAATTCGGTTGGTTCATTCATAATTCATTCATAATTCGTCAGGGCATTTTTTTTTAAGTCAGGGAACTTTTTTCTTATTGAAAAAAATTATAAATAATGTTTTTTGGTATAATGTTATAACTTTTTTTTATTATACATCTCTCATTTTTTATTATACGAAAAAGCAAAAACTTATGAAGGAAAAAATCAGGGAAAATAAAGGACAGTCAGTGAATTTTAAATCTGAGCTTCGCTGGACAATAGGATGGTCCTTATTTTTTTTTAATTCGTTTACTCTCACTAGCGGAATTTGTTCGTTTGCCCAATAAAAGAAAGTACCCCAAATTTTAGCCAAATCGGTTAATATTTACCCACCAAACATGGGCCTTGAAATTTCCCTTGGGATTTAAATGGGAGAAATCACACAAAAACGAAAAATCTACATAACTTTTACAATTTTTATTCGAATCATTCTGCTCCGAGAAAAAAAATTTGCATGGGATGCTTAAAATATCTTCACAGTCAAAACCTCAAAATTTTGAAAAATCACAAAATGGCGGTCATCTGAACGGTCTCAAAAAAACTATTTCTTAAAGTTATTAATTAATGGTGACCAAAAATTGTGGAAAAATTTAATAATTTATTCTCAAGTGAATGCAAGATCTCAAAATCGAAAATTTTCAGAAAATACCAAATGGCGGCTAATTCAAAACTCAAAAAATACCTTTTTCCCACAGTTTTCAACGTAATACTTTTAAACTTCAGGAAAACAAAATGTTTGGCTTCAAAAATTACTTGATAAATTTGAAAATCCAAAATTAAAAAAAAATACAAAATGGCGGCCAATTAAAAATTTTAAAAAAACTCATTTTCATGTTTTTCAACGAAATACTTTGAAACTTCGTAAAAACAAACTGTTTGGCTTCAGAAGCTACTTGATAATTTTAAAAATTCAAAATATTAAAAAAATCCAAAATGGTGGCCAATTAGAAATTTAAAAAAGCTTATTATTGCAGTTTTCAACGAAATACTTTCAAACTTTATCAGAAAAAAAATGTTGGTTCAGAACCTATAAGATAATTCGAGATTATAAAGAAGAGATTTATTTTCATATTTTTGAATGGTATCCGTTTAATGAAAAATACAAGAAGAACGTACTTACATCTAAATGAAAAAAATATTATTTATGCAGTATATTCAATATTATTAATAATAATAATATTATTTCGGTTTGATTTTATTCAGCTTGCATCTTGCCGGAAAAGCTTTTTTTTTTTTAATTTTGAATTGGGCACCATTTTTGTAAAATTTAAATAATTTACAAACACATTTGGTTTAATCCTTAACCCGTAGTTTATTAGCAATTTGCACATAAAATATGAATTGTTAAAATTATCATGGATTGTTAAAATTATCAAATAGTTTCTGAAGCCAAACACTTTGTTTTTTCGAGGTTTGAAATGGAGGTGTGCATCCGTCCGATCGAATTGTCAGTGCAAATTGGTACCTTTTTGGCCACGTTTAGAACATTGAATTTTTC
>JBAGKK010000103.1:230920-244184 GCA_037177015.1 Euceroptres primus
CATTCGCTTGAGAATAAATTATTAAATTTTTCCACAATTTTTGGTCACCCTTTGTTAATAACTTTAAGAAATAGCATGGAGATACTATGAAGATATTTTAAGCATCCCATGCAAATTTTTGTTCTCGGAGATAGAATGATTTAAATAAAAATTGAAAAAGTTATGCAGATTTTTCGTTTTTACGTGGTTTCTCTCATGTAAATCCCATGGGAAATTCCAAGGCCCATGTTTGGTGGGTAAATATTAACCGATTTGGCTGAAATTTGGTGTACTTTATTTTTTTTATTTTTTGGGTATACGAACAAATTCCTTCAGTAGGAGAAAATGAATTTTAAAAAAAATTACTCTATAAATAAACACCACCCTACTGGACACCCTATTAAATATATTATACTTGAAAGTACTTTAGGTTCGACAGCCTAAAAAATAGAAAGCCTTGAAACTTGAAAATTTAAAGATTCGAAAAACTGAAATCGTTAAAAGTGCCATATTATGAAAATTAAAAGCTCTTTAGTTTTTATATTAGTTTTTAAATTTATAACTTAATGGCGATTTACAAGATTATTTTTTTTTTATAATGTTTCTATTATCAAAACAATATGTGTCTACAATAATAGGATCGCATTTCATTTTTTTAAAAATGATTATTTTATTTTTTTCAGAATTTCAGTATTAAAAACTAAGACAGATACTTTTAAAGCACTCCTACTTTTGAAAAACCAGTAATTGAAAGTTAATCTGAAAAATATGAGAAGTAAGAAATGGAGAAAATAGAAAATGATTTTGTAATTTGCAGAGTGGGCATACGCAATCCTCGTTAAACACACCGGTAGTAGCATTACAAACACCATCAGTTCCTGCTGGTTACTCCAGTTTTGTACCAACAGATTATTCTTCGGATCTTGGCAATCTAGCGTGGTCTCATCAGAGGTACGTTGATGACTTATCAATGTATTCAGCAGTCGCCATGTCCAACATCAGGTAAATTTCATTTCATAATTATCGTTATATAAAAAAAACTAAACGTATGTCCAGCCGATGCTTCTTGTAATAGCAACAATGATTTCCAAAGTGTGCATAACCGTTTGTAAACATTTATTGAACATTAGAGAATCAATTATTAATTTTCATTAAATTTGGGTGGATTGTAGAACTTAGTAGCCCTGCGGAAACTTTGGTTTTCACTCAAAAGTCTGATCAAAGTTACGAATTTCCCCCTTGGAGCTTTAAACTTTGATTCTCGTGTGAAATTTTAAACTTCTGTCCTTTAAGTACAAAGTAATTTTCAATTTGAAATTGCTTTTGTTTCAGTGAAGTGTAAAATTTTTAATTGTTAGATCAATTCTTGTTTACACGCAGGTATTTGTGTGCATGAAATCCATGCAATTGCTATTGAAAGATTTGGCTTTTTAATTCTTGATGTGTGCCTTCTTTTCCCATTGTTTGATTTATGCACTACATTTACTTTGACGTCTGATTATTTTAATTTATTTTTTAAGTTGCTTTTTTTAACAAGACTCTTCAATTTTCCAAACTACAAGGATGAATTGACTTGCATTTTGTTTGAATGTTCGTCAAGATTTACGCATGTTTTGTGTTTCTGTTCAATTTTTTTTCTTAAAAAAAAAATTATAAAATTTTTTCTTTCTTTTTCATTTTATTCATTATTCAGATGACTGAACTTTAACGCAAAAAACAATTGAAAGAAAAATAATTGATAAAATTCAATTGGTTTATATCGACTTTTAAATTTAAAATTTAAAGATTTCTACTGGACTTACATAGTTTTTTTTCTATAACATATCCTAACACATCATTAAATCATGCGCTTTCAAATTTACTAACACATTTGGTTTAACCCTTAACCCGTAGTTTATTAGCAATTTGCACATAAAATATGAAACCTCGGCATGTGGATTGCAATTTCCTATCTTGCTTGATACACAAACTAATAATCTAATGCACAGGATTCATTATGCAAATATCTTTATTCTTTACAAAGCTTCATTTTCGCTGGATTGCTTGCTTCTTCGGAAACACTGGAAGATCATTGATGAATCATGATTTTCGAAAAATTTTCTTATTAATAGTGTTTATTTAAAAAACAAGTATTTTCTACAGAAAAGTTAAGCAGTTGTTATTGAAAAGTGATTATAACAGGGATAACCTTTAAGTGATTTAACAGGGATAAACCTTTAATGACGAGAGGTCATTAAAATAATACGTAATGCCATCCTTGCTGATTAAGGACTCCTTTTCCTCATTTTGTATTCATCTTGTAACTCATCATTCAAATCAAAGCCCCTTTCAGTATCTCCGAATTTTGGTTCTTGATTTCAAAATATATAAAACTAAAGGGCCAGGATTTTTTAAATCTCCAGCCAATTTGCAAGTTTGTATCCATGTGTTTAAATTACAAATATTTAATGTTTTTCGAGAAAAAAACATTCAAAAGGTCCAAAAATTTCAATTTTTTTTGTCAATATTTTTGTTTATTTAGGCCAAATACTAAAATACTTATTAGGGACAGAAAAGTCGCTTATTTCTAGAAGAAAAATGTGCATCTGAAAAAGTTACAATTTGTCAAAATTGTTTTTTTATTATTTGATTTTAATCTCAATACTTTAATTAAAATTAGTATTTTTATTTCTTATTTTATAGATATATTTTTATTTTTTATTTATATAGATTTGATATTTTTCTTTTTATTTATACAGATATGATATTTTTATTTTTTATTTATGTAGATATGATATTTTTATTTTTTATTTATATAGATATGTTATTTTTATTTTTTTAAATTAAATAAATTTATATTTTATTGACCGGAAAAAAACTAGGAAGTTAATTTTGATTGCAGTAAAATTTAAGACTATTCTGCTGATAATTTTGATTATCTTCAATTGCCGGACATACACGTATGAATGATTTTGACTTGAATTGGAAAATTTGTAAATTTGATCGGGAAACCCCGGAAAATGACCGGGAATGGAAATCCATCAATAGAGAACATGCATATTTTAGGAATTCCTGAAATTGTAAAGGGTGCAAAGGATAAAAATAATGATTTTTAATCATTTTTACTTACATAAAGGCGAAATACTTAAATAACTATTAGGGACAAAAAAGTCGCTTATTTCTAAATGAAAAATGTGCATTAGAAAAAGTTACAATTTGTTTTCCGCAAAATTGCATTTTGTAAATTGTTTGACCATTAATATTTAAAGTTCAGAATTTAAATTCTTTACTTTTTTTTAGTAACAAATCTTTTATGGCAGAAAAAAACCAAAGCAAACCATCCAATTTACAATTTAAAATGTGTTTTTTTATTATTTAGTTTTAATTTTAATATTTCAATTAAAATTAGTATTTTTATTTTTTATTTATATAGATTTATAGATATATTTTTATTTTTGTTTAATTAAATAAATTTATATTTTATTGACAAGGAAAAAACTGGGAAGTTACTTTTGATTGCAGTAAAATTTAAAACTTTATTCTGCTGATAATTTTGATTATCTACAATCGCAGGGCATACACGAATGAATGACTTTGACTTGAACTGTAAAATTTGTAAATTTGTTCGGGAAACCCGCAAAAATGACCGGGAATGGAAATCCACCAATAAAGAAAATGCATATTTCAGGAATTCCTGAAATTCGTTTTGTAAAGTGTACAGAGGATAAAAATAATTATTTTGAACCATTTTTACTTAAATAAAGACCAAATGCTAAAATACTTATTATGGACAAAAAAGTCGCTTATTTCTAAAAGAAAAATGTGTATCTGAAAAAGTTACAATTTGTTTTCCGTAAAATGGGATTTTCTAAATTGTTTGACCATTAATATTTAAAGTTCAGAATTTAAATTCTTAACTTTTTTTTAGTAACACATCTTTTATGCCAGAAAAAAACAGACCAATCCAATTTACAATTTAAAATGTTTTTTTATTATTTAATTTTAATTTTAATATTTAAATTACAATTAGTATTTTTACTTTGTATTTATATAGATTTATAGATATATTTTAATTTTTTTAGATTAAATAAATTTATATTTTATTGACCGGGAAAAAACTGGGAAGTTACTTTTGATTGCAGTAAAATTTAAGACTGTATTCTGCTGATTATTTTGATTATCTATAATCGCAGGGCATACACGTATGAATGATTTTGACTTGAACTTGAAAATTTGTAAATTTGATCGGGAAAAACCGGAAGATGACCGGAGATGGAAATCCACCAATAGAGAACATGCATATTTCAAGAATTCCTGAAATTCATTTTGTAAAGTGTACAATAAAGTCAGTCAAAAAAACAAAATTTTGGAAATCGGAAATTAAACTATGTGAAAAAGTATCGTATTAGGACCTTGAAAAAGTACAACTAATTTGGGTTTGATCAACAAACGCCTTGGTTTTGCGCGCTAACAAAATATGTTTGAAAAAATTCTTATTTTCGTAATTTTGATATTTTCGTGGATTTCAATTTTGTTTACATTTCTGAGAGCTTTAAACGACTCCCCAAATTTTTACAGATTTTTTTTGCAGCTCCATCAGAGATCATTATTGTTTAGTAGACCCCTGTTTTCAGAAAATAATTTTAAACCCTACAAAAATATAGAGAGAATTTTTTCAGGTACCTAGAACAATTCTACTGGTGAAAATACGCCAAAAAAATTTGATTAGTCTAGGAAATCATAAGTGTAAACATGTATATTGAATTTTTTTAAACTGAGTTTTTGGTTTTTTTAAATTATTCTTTTTCAACTGACTTTAGGTATTATTTTTAACAACTGAGGGTGTTCTAGTGATAAAAATACTCTAGAAAAAAATTGATAATTGATAAATTCATTTTTGTATTTTTTTTAAATTTGGTGATAAAAATACTCTAGAAAAAAATTGATAATTGATCAATTCAGTTTTTATTTTTTTTAAATTTGGTGATAAAAACACTCTAGAAAAAAATTGATAAGATCATGTATTCAAAAACAAAGAGGCAGCATGTTTTCTAAGAAGTCATTTTTGTGTTTTTTTTTAAGAGTATTTTTATCACTGAAACACCCTCAGATGTTAAAAATAATATTTAAAGTCAGTTGAAAAAGAATAATTTTGAAAAATCAAAAAATCAGTTTTTAAAAAAAGCACTATATTTACACTTATGATTTCCTAGACTAATCAAATTTTTTTAGCGTATTTTTACCAGTAGAAACGTTCAAGATACCTGAAAAAAATTCTCTCTACATTTCTCAAGGGTTTAAAATTATTTTCTGTAAACAGGGATCTCCTAAACATTAATAATCTCTGATGGGGCTGCAAATAAAAATATTTAAAAATTTGGGGAGTCGTTTAAAGCCTCCAGAAATGTAAAAAAAATTGAAGTCCACGAAAATATCAAAATTACGAAAATAAGAATTTTTTTAAACATATTTTATTAGCGGACAAAACCAAGGCGTTTATCGAGCAAACCCAAATTATCAAACCCACTTTTTCAAGGTCCTAATACGCTTCTTTTCCACATAGTTCCATTTTCGATTTCCAAAATTTTATTTTTTCGACCCATCCTAGTGTACAGAGGATAAAAATTATGATTTTTAGTCATTTTTACTTAAATAAAGGCATAGTTAAGAAACAAAAGAAATGGTCTTTCAGTTTCTTTACATACTTCAAAATTCAAATAAAATAAAATCATGCATGTTCTTTATTTGAGCTTTTTAATAAGGCAAAAGAACCAAATCCGGATCGAGGATCCTACTGAGAATTACTATTATTTTGGCCACAAATATTGCAAACTAAATTTTTGTGCAACGTTTAGCTTAACAAATAAACTGAACATTTCACAAAAATCACATTTTTTGTAAAATGTTCAGTTTATTTGTTTATAATTGTATTTATTTGCGGTAAAAGCAGTAATGATTCTCATTTGGACCTCTGACCCGGATTTGACTCCTTTGCTTTACCGTAGAATCACTTAACTTCGTAAATTGCCCCAAAGTTCGGTCACCCATTTTTCCTTGTTTCCAGATAATTGAATGACATAAAAATAACTTAAATTAAATGCCCGAAGCTTGACATGATGTGAAAAGTTAGTTTTGTATTAAAAACTTAGAATAAACCCAAAAATAATAGGTGTCCGAAGTTAGGGCCAGTGTCCCAAGTTAGGTGATTCTACGGTACTTGTTTGTCTTTTCCTTACAGAGTGGAATAATTTTTCTTACTGGAGATTTTAAACAGGAATACTTATTTGATTGCAGTGGTCTTCCTCACTTAGCCGTATCCAGCAGTACACCACCGCCACCCTCTTCGCCTTTAACTGTAAAAATCAAGAGTGAACCGATCAGTCCACCGAGAGATCCTCACGGGGGCAACACCGGGTCCAGTGGAGGACCCAGCAATCCCAGCAATCTTCACCACACGAGCTTGAGTGTCGGTCCGTCCTCCAGCAGTGGGGCTCCGCAACCTCACCACCTTTCTCACTCAGGCCCACAGACTTTGAATTTAGTATCGAGTAGACCCAACAGCAATCCACCGCCTTCTCATTCGGGGAGTATAACGCCGACGAATTTGCCATCGCCTGGCGGTGGAAACGTCGGCGACCTCAGGAGTCACTCTGGCGGTGGTGGAAATGGCGGCAACAGTTCGGACTACGAAAATGGACCACTTATGAAACGCTCGAGAATCACCGAGGGATGGGCGACTTAATATCGATCCGAGTGTCGCGATCGACCTTCGCTTTTTATCACCTCGCACAATGGCGTATAGTGCTTGTGAGTTCGAGTTTAAAAAAGAAACAAACTACCATAAAATACAAACTCGTTTTGTCATTGTTGAAACTACGGAATCAGAGACGATTTCGAATCAGGAACTGTTTTCAAGTCAGCGATGACTTCGAATCGTAAACTGTTTCAGAGCAGAGACGGCTTTAAATCGGAAACCGCTTTTCTAGCCGACAGAGTGAAGAATCTGTTTATATTTTCAAACTAACACAGAATACATTTATTTGAGAAATAAAATGCGGTGCCATAATGTTGAAACTTTATATATATATATATATAAATATTATATATATAATATGGATATATATATTTTCATGTATATAATAAGAGGTGTTGTTTGTATATATGTCTTGAATTCAGAAAGATTTTAAGGAACGGTCATCGACTTTCCCTGGCGTTGTGAGGAATGAATTGATAGAGCGCTTCGTAGCGACTAATGAGCTTGGAATATGGGATCGGCACAAAGTGTGAGATTATGTGAGAACTAGGACACACCATCGCGATTATTGTTGTTAAATGTGGTATAGTAGTCTTCGAGCAGCATGACCCGTTAATTTCAACTTGACCCTCTTCGTTGGACAGCATCGAGTTTTGAATGTCTTCGCACCAATACTTTCGCACCGATTATTACAGATAACAGACGCTGCAGATCGAATTTCGTGATCGATCTAGTCGATCTTGTCCCCTCGCGCACAATTGTATTATGGTAGAGATTTACGGTTGCATTTTCCAACGCTCGCAGGGAGTTTACCTTAACGGTCTGTGCCTGCTGGCGCATGAAAGTCGGCTGCTGTACTCAAAATATTCACGATATTCTATCAGAACAAGATTCGAAATTAATATATTATGGAGTAACGTTAGATAGGTAGATAGACATATTATAGTCTTGATAAGAAGAGGAAACCGTTCACACACACTGGCGCATATATCTATAAATCTATATTATCGTATATAAACATTTTCCACGAGTATTTTGCACATTTGATATTTATAAAGTACGAAAAGACAATTGCAACCTTTTTGAAGCCTAAAACGAGTGACGAGGGCTCGTCTCACAAGTATGTGTCGCGATTCGAGAAATCTATTTCCACTCCGGTTGATCGCCATTGGATTCTCGAAAGTCTTTGTAAAAAAAAAAAATACAAACACACGTAAAAAAAGCGACACTCTTTGCAAGTCGCACAAAAATCTTTCTACTCGAATAGCGACGTGACTTTTTCGAGTAATCTCAGTTCGGAATGTAAGTTGTTTAGCGTCGTTGGAGAGATCTTTTCTAATGTTGATTGAATCGAAAGTATCGACCACGAGTACAAATTTTCTTTTCGAGCCTTCACTGTATGCCTTACCTCGTTGTTGTCTGTAGACATATTCTCGTGAGAACTGCTCTCGTGCGTTTCAAGATTGACGAGCGAATGTAATTAACTGTATTTTATTGGAGTACACAGGTATTTGAATAAATAGTGCCTGGCACCGTTCGTGGCCCTCCTATCGTAAATATCGTATATGTAAGAAGATTATATAGGCAAATCTTCGACAATTGATTTTTCTTTAATAAAAGAAAATTATAAAAAAAAAGTAATCGCGGTTCCGCGAGATACACGAATAGTTGATATTTGTCTCCAATTTTTAAGATGATCACAAAGTGCAATCTCTTAGCCAACACAATTTTTTATCAAACAAAAATATAAAGAAATTGTTATTTTTCATAACGAAAATACGATGTTTAATGTATCGAAAGAAAAAATATATATGCCTCCTCTAAACGCGTAAATTTTACTATCAAGATACCAGATTTACTTTATTCGAAAGCCTAGGCTATCCTAGATTTTTAAGGTCGGGTATTCGTTTCTCATTGTTATCGCAAATCGCTCGAAAGACTTGACTTCTGATTCTTGATTTCCCGATTTTTGAAGATCTTTATTTCATTTCTATTTAGGTAAATTGAGTTTTGTAGATTAAATTTGACAGTTTCGTTTATTCACCGATTCCATTTCAAATCTTGCAAAGGGGTCCAGGTTAGAATAAAAAAGCGAGGTCTTGAGGTCAACAAATTGAGTTTTATAGATTAAATTTGACAGTTTCGTTTATTCACCGATTCCGTTTTAAATCATGCAAAGAGGTCCAGGTGTCAGAATAAATTGGCTTTTAAATATATCATTCTAAAATGAAAATAAAGGGATACGTATTTCACAGTTCAGTGGAGAAAAATTTCTTTGGAATTACGAGCTATTGAAGTTAACCTTCCAATTGTCAAAATCTGTCGAAAATTGATAGATTTTTTTTTTGAAATGCTGTCTTTTTCTACTGATTACATATATTTGGATATCTATTTTTGTAAATGATGGGGAAATTCTTGATCTATCGAATGATCCAAAGAAAATATAAAAATTTTGGAAAATGACAAAATGGCGGCAATTTTTCTGAAAATATTAAAAATGAATTTGCTCAAAAAGTCCACCTTTTAAGATTTTTATTTTTTCAGAGAAGATTGTTGACAATGTGAACTGCATTTTTCATAAATTCTTTTTTTAGGTAATCCATTTTTACATCAAGAAAACATTTTTTTGACAAAAAATCAAAATTTTAATTTTTGCGTAAACTGATAAGAAAAAGGGTTAATGTAAAAAGCACAAAGTTGTTTAGAATTCAAAGTTCTACAAAAAGTCTTTTACAATTTTTAAAAGGTTGCATTTCTTCGACTTAAATATTTAGGAATATTGTCGACAAAATCATAATTGTCAATTTTTATCACCACTGAGTAAATTTGATCCAAGATTACATTTTTAATATATTTTCATATACATATACGTTAAACATATTTTCTATGTGCAAAAGGTACACGATCTCTAAAAAGATCACTTATTTTACAGTAAATTATAGTTTATTTCAATTTTTTATAATTTCCATGGAAGATGTTGATTTTATTTTTATCAACGTGTAACATACAATAAATGTTAAGTTGATATGTATATAAAAATATATAAAAAATGTAATCTTGGATTAAATTTACTCAGTGGTAATAAAGAAATTGACAATTATGATTTTTTCGACAATGTTTGTAAACATTCGGAAATATTAAATATTTTCGTGAATATTCCATCAACTTATCGTAAATAAGTCGATGGAATGCCACCTTTTAAAAAGTGTAAAAGACTTTTTTGTAGAAATTTTAATTCTAAACAACTTTGTAGTTAGTACTACAGCTACTAGTACTACTACTACAACTACAACAAGTTGTAGTGTAGTCTAAACAACTTCACATTTACCCTTTTTCTTAGTAGTTTACGCAAAAATTAAAAATTTTGATTTTTCAAAAAAAAGTTTTTTCTTGTTGAAAAAATGGTTTAACTAAAAAAAAGCATTTATGAAAAATGTAGTCCACATTGTCAATAATCTTCCCTAAAAAATACAAATTTTAAAAGGTGGACTTTTTGAGAAAATCCATTTTTAATATTTACAGAAAAATTGCCGACATTTTGTCATTTTTCAAAATTTTTATATTTTCTTTGGATCATTCGATAGGTCAAGGATTCCCCCATCATTTACAAAAATAGATATCCAAATATATGTAATCAGTAGAAAAATACAGCATTTCAAGAAAAATCTGTCAATTTCCGACATATTTTGACAATGGAAGGTGAACTTCATTAGCTTGTAATTCCTAAGATAAATTTTTTTCGGCTAAACTATGAAATACGTATCCCTTTATCTTCATTGTAGAATGATATATTTAAATGCCCATTTATTCTGACACGCTAACCTGGGCCTCACTGCATGATTTGAAATGGAATCGGTCTAATTAGACTTTTTGATTAGGTTTTTCGAGGGTTTGAAAGAATTTTGAAAAGCGATAATGTACTTTTTTGAAATGGCAAAGCGAGGAAGAAACTACTTAGGACAATCTATTGCCAGGAAAGTCGCACATTTAAAGAGTTGACTAAAGTACGATAGTTTATGCGCAGTTTCACGTCTCTATAACTATGAATCAGGGTCACAATGTCCTCCGATATTATAATTGCGACGCGTCTACGTACTAGTGATATATAAAGAAAAAGGAGAAAAGCGAAAAGCGATAGTTTTCTTAAGAGCAAGACCCTTCTGAAAAAAGTATTCGTTTCTCTGATACCAGTGACTATTAAGCACAGAACTTGTAACTATTATCCATTCAACGTTTCTTTTCTAGCACCGACTCAGGAATGAAAGACACGCTCTTCAGTGCAGGTTGAATGCGAGATTTATATTAAACTATCCGACTTTACCACGAAATACAGTATAATGACGTAATAGCTAAATTTAGAATATCGCTTAATTTGTTAACTGTACGTGTCGCACATGCGTACACTTTAATGTATATTTTTAATATCGAGTACGTCTAAGTGATACTTAGGTCAAGTTAAAGAAGGTGATGTAACGAAGATACTAATTCTATTTGTTCGGCGCAGCTGATGACCAAGAAACCTACGATTTAAGAAAAAACAGATTCTCTTTTCCTCGACTTTGATGTGAAACTGCCATTCGAGAATTTATTGAAAATCTTTTTCAATACAGAATTATCCAAATTGGGACATGGTAGACTGCATCGACTCCACACAAATGAACTCTGCACAATTAATTCTACACGAGAAAACAAATTTATGTAAATGATCACTGCAGAATTTATTGGTGTCGAGTTTATTTGTGTGGAATCGATACAAAGTATTTGCAATTATGAAAGTATTTTCACTCGGCGTTGTTGAATCTTGCGATTAGTTAATATTAGGTGCGACAAAACCTCGATGCAATATTAAGCTAAAAAATCGAATACACTCTCATAGTGATGAGAATGTAAAAAACCAATACTTTCTCATATGATGATGAAAACGTAAAAAACCAATACCTTCTCATATGATGATGAGAATGTAAAAATCTAACTGTAATGTTTCTCGAACCAATTGCGTAGATCCAAATGAAAAGATTTTATTTTAGGACTTTATGAATCAACCTAGAAGGTTCGATTCTTTTTAAAAACTGTAAACCAAAAACCTGGGACGTCATTTGGACGTACACAATTTCTTGTCTGTGAACCTTGATGGAGTGCAATTTTGTCTTGTTGGTCATGCAGCTGAACCTTACAATGTAAATTGCGCTTGCTTCACAAAAGTAAGAAAAGTCTCCTGTTAACTCTTGAACTTCTTCCCTTTATTTTTATTATTTTCTTCTTTAAATCAATGCTGATCAAAGAAATTTCTTCGAGCTGATAAAAAAATGTTCTCAGGGAAAACTGATCTCTGAAAGAAAATGAAGATCTTCGAGGAAATTTTTTTGTTGTGAGGGAGAGTTCGAATTTGGAGACGTTTGTGGAAGCAAGCGAAGCCATAGTAACTGTAAGCGAAAGGTCAGTTGCACGTTTCGTGTAGCGAAACAAAAAAATCTAGGGTATATAATAAATCGGAAATAAGTAGCTCTAGCGAGCTAAAACGCGCAATGATCGTTGATAAATGAATTGCAATGCACGGCACAAGTACAGACCATGTAGCGATGTAAAATGTATGTACTAGCCACAACTGTTGTCACCACAAATAACGCAGATAAGCGATTATAAGTTACGCAAGTTTAAGTACCGGACATATCTGTAAAGCCAAGTAGCATCACGTTTCAGATAAAATTAAGATATCGCCATTTTAGCGTTACTGTTATAACACAACTGTGCATTTTAAAACTAAATGGAAGCTTCGTCATTTCGTTTGGAATCTTTTCACGTACGAGCAACGTAATAAGGGGAGAGGAATGGTTAGTTTTGAAATGCACCTTTGAAAACGAAGAGTTTATTATCGAGAGGATTCTAGCGTGTTACGATATTGGACCTTTTTCTTTGTACGATAAAGTTTATTAGGAGGTTGTTTAACATGTTTTGCGCGAAATTGTGTATTTTAGTGTTAAGGTTGGTTTTTAATTACTATTATATTGCGAAGTGTATAAATTTTTAATAGGATTATGTATGTGTACGTATATATATATATATATATACACACACACTAAACAAAATATATACACATAAAGAAACAGAAAAAAAACTAGACACAGATACATGAAACAGAAATACCGATACATGCGAGAACAAATTGACATGCTTGTATAAATACACGTATAGTGTGAGGCATGTTGAAAAATGTGAGTATGTATATATAACAAATAATACATAATGCTGTAGGAGTAACATGTTAAAGAGTAGTCGTGCGTTAAATTAGATATTAAATCCAAGAAAAAAAGGAAAGTAATACTTATAGTGCCATTGTAACTGACTAATGATTAAAAACTACCAGTTTATGTTTTAAGTAGTACCTTAGAAAGATATTTGAGGAAATAGTTGCGGTGTTGAAGACAAAGACTCGGTTTATGTTTGTAATGATTTTTCATGTTTGCCAACCACAGGCACAAGAACCAAGCAACCAATCATGCTAAATTTAAATTTATAAAAATATCAAAGAAAATCGTATCGGTTTACTTCGCA
>JBAGKK010000108.1:0-10241 GCA_037177015.1 Euceroptres primus
TAATCATGAAAGGGAAACCGAATAGTAAGAGACCACTGGGAAGGCCGAGAATCAGGTGGAGGGATAATTTAAAAAAATATTTGGTAGAACTAGGATATGATTATAATGAGTGGATGGATGATGCACAGGATAGAGACGCGTGGCGGTCTCCGGCAGATGAGGCAATGAACTTTCGAGTTCCAAATGCTGATAAATAATAATAATAAAGATGAAAATAAAGATTTAAAAACAACGAGAGCAAATCTTACAAAATCATTGATAGTTTCATGAATTGTGAGCATAAATATATACAAAATCAATCTTATATCTAGAGCAACAAAACCACTGTAGACCAGTGTAATTTGTCTATAAAATAAAAATAAAAAATAACATTCAATCCTCAATTTTAATGTCTACGTATCATCCTAACAATGAAAGCAAGCGATTTTAGAGCAGAAATATACTTTGAGGACGAATAAACCTAATGTCGAGTATTTGTTAATACAATTTGTTTATAACAATTAACTATGCAAGTTAAACATTTTTTATCTTTTTCGTAGTTCTGTGCATTAGATCCAAATTGCGAGAAGCGTAAGGAAAATTTTGTCTAGAAGATAAAAAGTGAAATTAAAAAATCGACATTTTCCGCTGTTTGCATTAACATAAAAATTAGGTAAACAAACAAATAAAAAATCTACTCTCACCATTTTCTAAAAAATTTATTCCTGAATTTTTCAAAACAGAAATCTAAAATCGGTGCATAATTGCGTTCTAAATGTCATTTTGAACCTCGTTTTCCGATTTCACCCCACTGTGCGATGTCGCGTTCGACCGGTGGTGTATGTAAAAATTATTGTCAGCAGTTGCTCGATGCTCAGAGGCCTGTGATAATCCATAGTATTTCGCCACTCCCGTCTTGATGCGATTATAGCATTGTCAATACGGTGTTTTCTAGTACATTACCAAAGCGGTGTGTGTCTTTTAATCCTGAACGCACGCAGAAAATCGTTAACCGAATGGAACTGTCGAACTGAAATAAAAATATAAAAATGTTTACCCTGCACGTTGAATCACATGGCTTGTGGGTCGATGAAGAATGTAGCTAATTGCGCGTCAAATTGTGAACTGCAGGACACAGAAACATCGACAATCCCGGACCACGCCTGGCTGAAGGTTGTTTATAAATTAAAAACTGCTTAACTGTCACCCAACACTTCTCTCTCTCTCTTTGGTGTTGGAGCTTAATGTATCAGCAATCCGAAGTAGAAAAGGCGAAGATGTGTGCAAAAGCGCACGGCTTGAGGACACAGATACGAGCGAAATAATTAACGTTCCTCGAGTGATACCGAATTAGTAACTGCGAGAGAACAGGAATACGCCCAGCACTAAATCCCGTGATTATTACCGCAGGGAAATGTGTTCTGAAGGATCCACATATCCCGTGACGTTGGGCCGCGTCCATGTCCACCTTGAATGGAGCCACTTACCCGTAGAGGGTGCCAGGCCCGTAGTGACCAGGATGCGTCTCGGGAGGATCTCTCCTTGGAGTCGGGTTGCTTGAGAGTGCAGCTCTAAGTGGGTGGTAAACTTCATCTAAGGCTAAATACAACCACCAGACCGAAAGCGAACAAGAAGAGAGAGTTCAAGAGTACGTGAAACCGTTCAGGGGTAAACCTGAGAAACCCAAAAGATCGAATGGGGAGATTCATCGTCAGCGACATTGGCTTTCGTGTGGTTTTGCGATGTACGGGATCTCGGTCTCGCAGCACGCTGACACTGCGGTATTTACGAAGTCGTCAGCGTGCACTTCTCCCCTAGTAGGACGTCGCGACCCGTTGGGTGTCGGTTTACGGTCTGCGTGGTTGCCTGTTCCATCGCATTTTCGTACGTACGGGACAGACCCCGAGTTATCTGACCGACTGCCCGGCGGTATTTGCACGGTATAGGGCCGCACTTTGTGCGTCGGGCCCGCCGCAAGCGCAATCAGTTTTACCCGGATGTGCGGACCTAGTGCCGTCACCAGTTTTGATCAGCTGTTGGTCGGCGGTGCTCTCGGACTGGCTCGTCTCAATTATTGAATACCGGTCGGCGACGCTATTGCTTTGGGTACTTTCAGGACCCGTCTTGAAACACGGACCAAGGAGTCTAACATGTGCACGAGTCATTAGGACCGCAAAACCTAAAGGGGCAATGAAAGTGAAGGTCGACTAAGGGAGGATGGGTTGCGTTACGATGCAGCCCTGCACTCGCGGGGCGTCTCGTACTCATTGCGAGTAGAGGCGCACCCAGAGCGTACACGTTGAGACCCGAAAGATGCTGAACTACGCCTGGTCAGGGCGAATTCAGGGGAAACCCTGTTGGAGGTCCGTAGCGATTCTGACGTGCAAATCGATCGTCGGAACTGGGTATAGGGGCGAGAGACTAATCGAACCATCTAGTAGCTGTTTCCCTCCGAAGTTTCCCTCAGGATAGCTGGCACTCGCGTGAGCGAGTCTCATCTGGTAAAGCGAATGATTAGAGGCCTTGGGGCCGAAACGACCTCAACCTATTCTCAAACTTTAAATGGGTGAGATCTCTGGCTTGCTTGAACGGTGAAGCCACGAGATTTCGGATCAGAGTGCCAAGTGGGCCAATTTTGGTAAGCAGAACTGGCGCTGTGGGATGAACCAAACGTAGAGTTAAGGCGCCAAAGTCCACGTTTATGGGATACCATGAAAGGCGTTGGTTGCTTAAGTCAGCAGGACGGTGGCCATGGAAGTCGGAATCCGCTAAGGAGTGTGTATCAACTCACCTGCCGAAGCAACTAGCCCTGAAAATGGATGGCGCTGAAGCGTAAATACTCCAGCGAGGCCCTGGAGGACTGACGTGGAGAAGGGTTTCGTGTGAATAGCCGTTGCACCCGACTCAGTCAATCCTAAGCCCTAGGAGGAATCGTAGGTCGATGACGGTGTATATTCACGGTGACAACTGATTGACACACACTCGTTGGGATAAAGGGAATCCGGTAGGTTACCACCGGTTCGAAGGAAGTGACCCACGGTTTCTTACCTTCGGGCGAGTATCCTGAGAAATGTACTGATGTTTATCTTTGAACTCGTATGAAAACTATGTAAGTGATATTGAAGCAATGCGAATGGCATCTGGTGTCTGAAGTGTTTCCAGGAAACTGCTATTTACATGTTGAGTATTTATTTGTGACGACTTTTCTGTGATAGTGACTGAGTGACAGTGGTGAAGTACGAGGTCGGTCGATAACTCATTGCAGTGTGATATTGGGTGGTTATCGTACAAGTGTACCACAGACTAATAACGCACCGCATATCGTCGGGTACTTATCATATCCAACGGGCAATACTTTTTGGTTATCGTCCTGCGCGAACTAAACTAGATGTGGCCAACAAAGGTATTGATTTCTTGAACCTCGAGAACAATGCGCAAAAAGGTAACACGGACGAATGGCGAACACCGAATATAAATGTTAACAACGAAATGGAAGGGTGCGACCCCTTACAGTAGGCATTGGCTTGACCAATTTTGAAGGAGAATCGACATGAACTGGTAATGGAATGCTTGGGAAATATATGCCTCCTTGACACATTGGACTACATAGTCTCTCAAAGGATAAAGTGGTGGGACATGGCAAGGCTGTTACTCAGCTTCGATATGGTGTCAAGACGCTGGCGCACCACCTATATGTCTTTTCCAGAAAGATATATCAGCTAAGAATTAGCTAAATATACTGTCTCGGAAGTTAGAAACTAACTGTAATTAAGGGATACCTAGGGAGAACAGGAGATGGACAGAATGGCGAAAATGCTATTGGAAAAACTAAAAAGGAAAATGCGGAATATGCTGCGAGAAATGGTTGTTGCTAATGAAGCAGCTGGTGGACAAACAGTGCTACAAGAAACAGCAAAAGTGGTGAAAGCCGCGCTGGAAAAGGCGAGTAGGATAAACTGTGAGGAGATGAGACAAAAAAGTGCCTCAATCAGGGGTAGGATCAAGAGCGTTATAAATCCATCTGCCTTAAGGCAAAAGGTGAAACGGTTTGCCCTGAGAGGTCTTGGAGTCCTCATAGGCCTGGAAAAGGGAGGAGCGAAGGCCCTATTGGGGAATAAGTTTCTCAGTGAGTGCCAGTTAGAGGCAAGGGTAGCTGGAAAATACAACCTTAAAATGGCTATATATGATGTAGATGAATGTGTGTCACTAAAGGAGGTAGAAGAGATCCTGCAACAATATTCGGAAGGAGGTAAATCAGCCGATATAAGGACTGTCAAGACCTGGAAGCACCGGAATGGCCGAAGTACGTGGGTGTATGAAGCACCATCAAAGATATGAGAACAAATGCGGAAAGATGGCAGATTCAAAATCGAGTGGAAAACACACAAAATTGTCGACCACGTAAGTATCCTGGAGTGCTTCAACTGCCTTGATTTCGGTCACATTGGAAAAAATTGCTCTAGTGAGATGGTTTGTAAAAAATGTATGGGCAAACACGAAACTAGGTCCCTAATGCCACAAGATGCCCAATTCTTAGAAATGTGATTAAAAGGCAAGCAAAGAATATAAGTTACAAGGGCGCGTTCGGGCTGAGAAAAAAGGAGTCACGTTCTGCCTGGCAAAAGCTTCAGGCCGCAAATAATATCTGCGATATCCAATTAAACTGTCGAAAAGTCGCTTTGCGACAAACTCGTTGCATAATTCTATCTGAAATACGAGGGTTGTCCCAAAAGTAATGCACAGTTGGTTCTAACTCAAAAAATATTTATTGAAGAAGATACAACTGATAACATGCCTTCAATATAATCCCCTCCCTTATCAATGCACGCTTGCCAGCGACGCGGAAGTGCTTGGATTCCTTTCAGCGTCCCGTTCTTATTGAACATCCGAATCTGTCGGCTCACTTCTCTTCGGAGCTCTTCCAGCGTCGGAAAACACACCCCCTGAAGGGGCACTTTTAGCTTGGGGAAGAGATCGAAGTCAGGTGGACTCAGTTCAGGACTATAAGCCGGGTGGCAGAGCCGTTCCCAGCCGTTTTTTTCGAGAAGTTCTTTGATCGGTGCACTGATGTGCAGGCGCGCATTATCGTGCAAAATCAACACACCACTTTGCAACATTCCTGGACACAGTTCACGGATTTTTGAGCGCAAGACATTCTGAAAAAAGTTTTTATAGTACGCTCCAGTGACACTAGTACTCTTCGGAACTCGATCTGTGGCGATTACGCCCCGTTTATCGTAGGCAAAGGTCATCATTTCTTTCATTTTCGACTGTTGGCGACGAACTTTTTTTGCTCTCGGAGAACCTGGACTCTTCCAAAAGTCGCTCTGAGACTTCATTTTGGGCTCGAAATCACGTAACCTGGTTTCATCAATTGCGATAATGCGATCGAGAAAGGTTTCACCTTCATTTTCATAACGAGCAAGCAATTGAAATTCGTGCGCAATTTCCGAACGTGTTGCTTTTTGTTCGGCTGACAAGAAGTGCGGTACCCACCGCGCCGCCACCTTTCGTTTGCCTAGCACCTGTGTTAAAATATGATACGCGCTCGTTTTCGAGATTCCTATCTCTGCTTTAATTTCTCTTACTGTGATTCTCCGGTCTTCGTCGAGCAACGTTGCAATGATTGAAGCGTTTGTGTTGTCAGCTGTTACAGTAGACGGCCGCCCCGCGCGCGGATCGTCTTCGATGCTTGTTCGACCTTCTCGAAACTTCGTGTGCCATCTCTGTACTGTGCTACGATTCACAGTAAACGCTTCTTTTAACGCGGCATGAATTTCGAGCACTTTTTTACTGCGCACTGTTTCGATGCGAATATACGCACGTTGCTCTATTGCTGACATCCGAGCCGACGGACTGTTTTCGTTGTCTTCGAATTTTTGGCATTTTCCCTTTAAACGAATCCCACTACCATATGATACCAACGTGTTCTTGAGACTTTAATCTACACACTGGCGCTTGGATCAGCTGTCTGCGTTGCCTACAACGCCCACTAGAGCGCGCTGTGCATTACTTTTGAGACAACCCTCGTATAAATATGAATATCGTCGAAGCCTCTGCTCACGTGACCAACCAGGGCGCTAGTGCGAGCAAGCGTAGAGAAACTCAGGCGATAGTTGAAGAATAGGTGCCGCTTGTTTCTTTCACGTCTGAGATTTGCCTCAGAGCCTTTGGAACGAAAACGGGTCTGGATGTCCACTTGAAATCTGCGCATCCAGAGGTGGCGAACGAAAGGACAAACACGAAAAGGACCCTAATAAGATGGACTGATGAGGAAATAAGGCGATTGGCAGCAATTGATACGGCCATTGAGTCGCGCATAAACATAAATCGGGGTTTACATCAAAAAGCAGGAGTAGCAAGGTCGCTGGAGGCGATAGAGGGCCTTCAAAAGACACTCAGATATAAAGAAATGGTTGAAGAGATAAGGATTAACCAGCGACCAGAAGAAGCAATCCTGGCGAAAGTTTTGCCACAAGAAAAGGAGGCATTCACCCCTAAGCAGGAACTGAAAAACTGGCTGGTAGAAAAAGTGATAGCCCTGTTGGAAAACATTCCTCGGTGTGAAACCTTAGTCTATGCGACTGGTGAAGTGATTGAAGATACATCGCCAACGGCCGCTCTTGCTGAATGTATAATATCGGTCATCCTTAAGGAAGAGGGAAACAGAAGAAGGAATAATCAGGAGAAAAAAGGAGTACCTAATGGACAGCAAAGAGCCCAGTCAAGGAGAAAGAAGAGGAAAACTGATTATAAACGCATACCATCCCTCTGGAAGAAGAGTATGAGCAAAGCAGCTCATATAGTGCTCGACGGAGATGTGGACACGAATCATCACCCAACCCTGGAGACGCAAGAGAAATTTTGGAGACCTATGTTTGAAAGTGAGAGCACTCATGACATAGTGGGTGAGCAGGAAGGCATGATGGAGGAGGACCAGACTGGACACCTGCAGGAGCAGCAGAACCTGAGGAACTACTCAGAGGACAAGAAACTGTGGAAACCTATTTCTGAGATAGAGGTAAAAACATCTAAGCCATCTGCTTGGACGGCGGCTGGCCCTGATATGATATCAATTAAGGACTAGGGCAAAGTTTCGAATTTGATAAAGGCAATAGTCTTTAATACTATTATGCTTGCTGAGGAATGTCCCACCTGTATACTGGATTCAAGAACTGTCCTATTTCCAAAGGAGGAGGGCTCCATGGATCTCGCGAAATATAGGCCTTTACCGATAACATTGGTCATACTACGACACTTGAGCAAAATTCTAGCCAATAGACTAAATAAGCAAGAGCTTCTAGATAAAAGGCAGAGAGAATTTATAGTAGCTGATGGGGTGACTGAAAATCTTTTCACACTAACAGCAGTCATGAATGACGCGAAGGCTAAGTTGAAACCCATACACATGGCCATACTGGATGTCAGAAAGGCCTATGATATGGTCAAGCATTCTGCGATTGAAAAGGTTTTTCGAGAGAAGGGCATTTCCACTGAAATGAGGAAATATATTATGGGGCTATACAATATATTATGAGGCTATACAAGAATTCACGGACAAGGATTGAGGTTCACAAGAGAAGAGGGGGCTTCGTCAGACCAAACAGAGGAGTCAGACAGGGCGAACCTTTCTCCCCACTCATCTTCAGCATGGTGATGGATAAGGTTCTTGAAGGTGCTGATCCAATAGTGGGGTATGAGCTCTCGAATCACCGTATAAATGTGCTGGCATTCGCGGACGATCTGGTGCTGATAGCCAGCATAGGAGAAGGACTGCAGTGTTCCTTGTAAAACATATCTGAAAATATTTGGGAGTGGAATTCACGGCTAATGGCCCAGTAAAGACTAACCCTGAGATAAAGAAGTATCTAACCAGGATTTCGGCTGCACGTATCAAACCGCAACAGAGATTGCGGATCCACAATAACCCACGGGGCGTTTCGTAGGATGGAAAAGGTAGTCAGAAAGGCTGTGAGAGGTTGGCTGAGGTTATCATAAGAGGCGTCGAATAGTAATTTATTCGCCGACGAGTGAGGGAGGCTAGGGATTGCCTCCATGGAATCCTAAATACCGAAGCTGACGAAGCAGAGGATTACAAAGCTGTCAAACTTTATAATCGCTTGGGCTCATGTAATCATCTAAGGTGGTTGGGCTTGTGAGAAACTTCGGTGGTGCAGACATGCAAAGGTCAAGTCAAAGAAATGGGCCAGTAAACTACACACTTCAACTGATGGATGTGAGCTGAGAGAATTCAACATAGTCTCCGCATCGCATGCATGGCTAAATGATGACTATGTGTGAATCGCCTCACGCGGCGGACTGGATCCGGTATAACCAAGTAAGAACTAATGCACTTTTATCACGAGTAAGAACGAGTAGGGGGTATAGGCAACAGAATATGGCAGTGATGTGTCGCGCAGGATGACACAGGATGGAAAGCGCAGCACACATTATACAGGAATGTGAACGGACACATGTGGACGGATTCTCCGCCATAATGCTATAGCGACTGACATAGCACATAAGCCCCACAGAAAGGGATGGATTGTGGAAAGAGAAAGGATATAAAAAACGAGTGAAGGAGATGGGAAGCCGGATATTGTAGAATGGAAGAACGAGCAAGCGGTTATTATGGACGTCCAGATCGTGTCTGGTGCAAACGACCTAACTCCATCAAATAGGGAGAAAATCAACTGCTATAAAAATAATAGGGATCTAGTCTCTGTAATCGCTACGCGGCTGGGAGTGAGAGCTTCCTAAGTCGAGGTGTAAGCGATTACGATATCTTGGCGGGGAGTGTGGGCTGTTAGATCTGAAAAAGTTCTGTTGTCAAGCGGGTATCCTAAGGCGGAACTACAAAAGCTAACCACAAGGATATTATTCGATACATATCTGAATTTCAATAAATTTAATAAGGTAAAATACAGAGCCCATGCACGTCGACGTGATGAACAGGAAATGCTGCAGCAAACCGATTGAGAATGTCCACGATACAAGACAGAAGAAACCTCAAAATATTTTGTGACAGTGATAGTGAAATGTGTACAAAAATCTTATTGCTGCGTTCTTTTCTTATGTTTCAATCTTAATGGTATGATGGAATGACATGAACCAGACGGGTGTTGTGTAGACAAACAAGAACAAAGAATTGTATTGCTTTCCTTTGACTTTCTATTCTTCATTTTTTAAAATATTTATTTAGTTATCTTGTTTTTCGTGAAACGAGTGAGTACTTAGGTTATAAGAATTTCTTTTTATTTAGAATGTTATGTATGCAAAGAAACAGAACTATCCATTAGCTATCTCTTGAGACTCAACGTAGAAGCTGTTTCTTTTATTTCTTAGCTTAAAAATATGTATCTATGTTCTTTTTAAAATATCGTTTTTGTGAGCTGTACCCATGCAGAAGCGACACGGGAAATAAATGATTATCTAGCCATATGCCTCGTCATCTAATTAGTGACGCGCATAAATGGATTAACAGGATTCCCACTGTCCCTATCTACTCGTTAAAGTCGCGATTAAAGATAGAGTCAAATACTTAGGGAGCATGATTGGCCAGAATAGAAACAAGATGTATAATTGTGAATATATTGAGGAAGAAACATCCAAAATCTTTTCGCAGTTAGGCAGAGTATGGACAGGATATTTAAGTAGGTTATCTTCGCATAAACGCTAATGACATAAATGATAATACCAAGAGACGAATCTATCACAAATTAAGGCTGATGTGGCAGAATCTATGGTTAAATACACCTAATGGAACAGTGATCAAAATTTTCTTTAGTGAAGCTAGAGATCGACTTAGAGCTAAGTGCATAGTTACGTGCTTACAAGTTCTGCCGCGAAATGTCCGCACCTTACGGCTCCAAGAACACAACAGCTGCAAGTCTTCCGCTCTTTTTCGCACCTATGGGAGAAAGAGAGGAAGACTTGAGAAAGACTCACACTGATGCTCGTATTTCTCATCTCTGATATCGGACGAGATTTCCCTTTTTTCGGAAAAAACGTGTCTTGTCACCTCCTCTGCAATCTCAGAGTTTCTTACCATCTTCACGTAAATTCGAAAGTCTAATTTTTAGACCTGATGCCCTTTGGCGTAATTTCCAACTCTGGAAACTATAACTTGATAGGTTGAATTATGTATTTGTTCTAAAAAATTGCAAAAGCAATAACCAATTATTTTCGGATAATAAATTATAATAGTGAGGAATCATTTATCTTAAGAAAAGTACTGTTCATTTTTAAGAAACTGCTTTTTA
>JBAGKK010000109.1:84131-96072 GCA_037177015.1 Euceroptres primus
CCTCCAAGTGCTAATCATCAAAGTTCAACAGTCACCAATTATCAAAAATAATAACTGTCTGAGAGTACTTGTCCTATAATCAATTATGATCAATTATCGTAAGTTATCCCCAATTATAATCCATGTTTATATATTTTTATTAATTATCATCAAACACCTACAAGCATAAACAAAAACCTTCAAGTGCCAATTATTAAAGGTCACCCATCATTAAAAATCATCAGTGTTTTTTAAATTTAAACCATAAAGTCACCCACTTTCAAGTGCCAATCATCAAAGGTCACCCATCATCAAAGTTCATCAAAGGTCACCCGTCATAAAAAAATATCAGTGTTTTTTAAATCTAAAACATCATGTAATCAGAATATATCGTGCGATCAGTATATTTCTTCCTAATTCTAGAATCTAGGATCTAGAATCCTCGATAACAGTGAAACTTTCCTCGAAAGGTCCATACTTCAGAATCGTGGCGATGTGCACGAGTGCCTCTCAGCTACGCTGTCTGGTTTGCACCA
Organism: Euceroptres primus; assembly: GCA_037177015.1. Lineage (NCBI taxonomy): Eukaryota > Metazoa > Arthropoda > Insecta > Hymenoptera > Figitidae > Euceroptres > Euceroptres primus. Next base: position 84,647 of record JBAGKK010000109.1, read on the forward strand.
CCAACGATTCAGGGTACTGTAAATGTAAGCCGTTCAGCCTTATGGCTGCGCAATACCACGAGGCTACGTGAAATCGAAATATTTGTCGAAACGTCTTGCTTCGACTAACAGTCCTTCCAGAACCATTCTGGAACCATTCACGCTTCTAGAACCCACCTAACCAATCCCCTCATGTACAATTCGCGTCCCAAAGATATAAAAGACCCGGACGTGTCTCACAAAACAGTATATGACTGATTGTTAGTCTGACTCTTCATAAAAGGATTCTATCAATAAAAAATCGTCAGTTCAAACTTCATCGATTATCATCAATTTTCATCAACTTTCATCAATTATCATCAATTTTCATCAATTTTATCAATTTTCATCAGTTTTCATCATTTCTCATCAATTTTTATCATTTTTCATCAATTTTCATCAATTTTAATCCATTATTATCAGTTTTCATCAATTTTCATCAATAATCATCAATTTTCATCAATTGTCATCAAACAACTTCAGGTATCATCAAACACCTTCAGGCGTCAACAAACACTTCTAAGTACCAACAATCAACAATTAAATTATCATCACTTATCATCAATTTTTATCAATTGTCATCAAACACCTTCAGGCATCAACAAACACTTCTAAGTATCAACAATCAAATTATCATCAGTTATCATCAGTTCTAATCAATTTTCATCAAATACCTTCCTTCATCAACCAACACTTCTAAGTACCAACAATCAAATTATCATCAATTATCATCATTTTTCATCAATTGTCATCATACACCTTCAGGCATCAACAAACACTTTTTAGTACCAACAGTCAAATTATCATCAGTTATCATCAATTGTCATCAGTTATAATTAATTTTCATCAAACACCTTCCTGCATCAACCAACACTTCTAAGTACCAACAGTCAAATTATCGTCAATTATCATCAATTTTCATCAAATATAATAAATTTTCATCAAATATCAATTTTCATCAGTTTTCATCGATTATCATCAATTATCATTAAACACCTGTAATCATAAAAAATCATCAGTCTTAAAGAAAATCATCAAATTGGGACAAGTTATCCGTAAAGATGAGAGGATTGTGGAGGGGTTGGTACGCAATTTCTTGCATACTGGCCTTGGTACTCGCAATCCCGATCAGCCGCAAGGACAAGGCCTACCTTCGAGCCAAGTTATCCAGCCTTGAATCCCTCGACGTTGAGGACATTCCTGAGGACACATTCGAGGAGATTGAGGATTACGAGACCCTCCGACCCATCCCACCACCCAAGAAGAACAGATTGGTGGCAAAGCCTCTGGCTTTGGAACCTGATGCCGAAATGCTGCCTGTTCACTACAAGGGGGTGAAGCCACCAGGAGTGGATCACATGGAGATGATCTTCCAGGATCCAGCTTCCCTGGGATCTCACCAGCTTACAAAAACTGCCAACCAGATTTTGAAAAAGGAAGCTGATGATTCTGGGAAGAAGAAATCCATCCAAGGAAAGAAAATTCTGTCCAAGGAAATTAAGATTGATCAGGATAAATATAAAAATTCCAGGAAGAGGGATTCTCAAAGGGAGGAGAAGAATGGACCAATAGAGGAGAGAAAATGGAAGAATCGGGTGGAAAAGGAGGACGAGGGACAAGGAGAAAATTATTATGGAGAATTTGGAGATTCTAGGGCTAGAAGAATTATTTATGATGAACCTAGGGAGTTGGAGGAGGCGAGTGCTGAACATGAAGACCAGGTCAGGTTAGGTGGTTTCTACACCAGTTTCAACTTGTCAGAAGAAGATGGAAGTAATGGGGATGAAAGGAGACATGGTGGAAGGTTGTAAATTATTGTGGATTTAGTTAGGGTTCCTAGGCTTTGGAATCTGGAATTAGGTTTTAAGGTTATTTTAAGAGGAATCTTTTTAGATAAGAGTTTTTTTAGACTAAAAAATATAGATAAAAAAAGCAGATAAATAAAATTCTTACGCAACACTTCTTTTGAGTAGGTTTGCAGATTTAGGCTTTAGATTTGCAGATTAGGCTATAAGGTTTTGATATTTTTTAACAGTTGATCAAACACGTTTTCGAAATATGCATTTTATTAAAAAGGATTAAGAGTAAGTTCTAAAAAATCTGTTTCTCAATTTAAAAAAAAAATAAATTAAGGAATAACGAAAAGTGAAGCTGAAGAAACCATGTATAATTTTTTATTATTAGACTCAATTTAATAATTTACTTATACCTTGTTATCCTGGAAATATACAAATTAAAAATATCACACTCGATTGAAACGATTGATTTTTTCGCTTTTAATTAATTGTATTAAAATTAAATTGTAATTTTTTAGAATTTAGAAATAATTTGTGACAAGAAGTTTAAATTGTTGAGAGTCTACATTTTTGATGAGAAATAATGACCTAGTATGTAATAAAAATTGTAAATAAAATGAAATGGATTTGTATTTTGGTCAGATCTTTTTCTACACTTGTTAAAATAAAGCAAATATTTTTTGACATGATTCCTATGATCCTTAACATTTGCACTTTTCATAAATTTCCTTGAAGGTATGTTATATATGCTGTTTTTTTTATTTGGATTTTTTTTACCTTTTTACATGATAATTTAATGATAATTACATGATAATTTACCTTTAACGTGATAATTTAATGAAATCGACAAAAATACGAGTGTTTTAAAAATTTTTATTGTACAAATAAAAAATATTTGAAGTTATCTGCATACTTTAATAAATTTCAATCACTTTTGTCAGTTTCTTAATTCTTAATTAATTCTTAGTTTTAGTTCTTAATTAATTCTTAGTTTTAGTTCTTAATTCATTCTTAGTTTTAGTTCTTAATTAATTCTTAGCTTTAGTTCTTAATTAATTCTTAGCTTTAGTTCTTAATTAATTCTTAGCTTTAGTTCTTAATTAATTCTTAGTTTTAGTTCTTAATTCATTCTTAGTTTTAGTTCTTAATTAATTCTTAGTTTTAGTTCTTAATTAATTCTTAGTTTTAGTTCTTAATTAATTATTAGTTTTAGTTCTTAATTAATGTCTTACAGTAATTTTGTGAAATAAGCTGAAGATCTCCAATTTTGGTTGCAGAAGGTTGCTCATTTTTTCATGTTTAATATAAAATACGATACAATTTTGAAAAATTCTTTTTTCTTTAAATTTGTTGGCTGATTTGGAAAATAAAAATATTGCAAATCCCCCAAAACTTTTTCCCAAAGAAAATTCCCCCAAAGGATTTTAAGCTAATTAACAATTAATTATAATTCATTATATTAATTAACAAATTAATTATAAGTAACAAAAAACATCAAACAAAGTAAATCCACAAATTTAATTTACAAAATATTTGAAATCGTTTCAGTATTTCGAAAAAATTATCGTCATTTAAATTTTGCTAAAAATAATAACAAAATATACCATTCGGTCAATTTCTTCAATAATGAATTCGTCAGTTCTGGGTTTTTCCATTTTTTATGCCATTTTGATCTGTTTTCTTTAAAATTGTAATTTTTCATAAAATTTCAACTACTAATTTTCTAAAATTTAACAAAAAATTGACAATTTGTCAACCTTATGCAAAAATATAAAAATTTAAAAGGCGTGGATTTACGGATAAATTTCTTTGATATCGTAATTATTCTGTATTCTTAAAAGATTTTTAAAACATTTTTTAGAGTTCGATAAATTGTTTTTTTCTGTTGGAAAGGTTACCTTTAGGGATTATTAATTAATTTTTAATTTCTATAGCTTAAAATTTGTTATCAGAACTAAATGTAATCTTTCTTTTCAAAGATGCGAAATTACTCCTAAGTTTTGGTTACAATGAACAAAAATTTTGAACGTGGTGGAATAATCTTGAAGCATTGATTTTGTGACAAATTTAACTTTTGCGGGTGAAATTCGACCCTAATTTTCTTTAAACTTGAAAATTACAAAGAATATTTGTCATTTATTTCACAATAATTTTTTTGAATCATAATCGAAGATTAAACAAGTTGATTTAGTATATTACAAATTTTCTAAGTTAAAAATTTTTAACAAAAATAAAAATCAACAAAATCTTAGAAATAGTAAGAGTTTTAATAGGAAAAATCACTTTTTAGTTAATAAGCTATTGCTTATTAACTAAAAAGTGATTTTTCCTACAGAAATTTATAAAATGAATAATCAGGTCAGAGATCAAAAATAATTTCGAAAAATAAGTATGCTAGTTTTTTCAATTATTTTTTTTTCTTTGATATTTTCTTTTCTTTTTATATATCATTACTATCATTCGTATAATATGTATCAAAATGTTTTATCAAAACGTTTTCTAGTAACTATAAAGTGATTTTTTAAATTAATAAATTAATAAATTATTTAAAAATACGTTAATAATAAATGGTTTATTAATTTTCTCAATATTTGGGTTTGATTTTATTGATTAAAAAAATTGATGTACTAATGATATTGAGAGGTTCTGCAAACCCCATAAAGTTTAACACGTATTTCCCATAAGAAAATAAGACGTTTTTGTAACCTTTATTCAGAAAATCAATATTAGGTCAATCCAGTTGAAACTCAACAATTCTGTTTAGAATTAGCAATAGAATACGAATCAAAAATTACTTTTTAAATATGACCCCCATAAGTCTGTTTTATAAGGTCCCAGAAAAAACCCATAATTAAAAAATTGGGTTTTGCGAGTTTTTGGCGCTAATTATTACTTTTTCGTGGTTTTTTAAATACAAATTGTTTCTTATATATAAAATATTACTTTTGACTGATAATTAGGTGTTTAAATAAATTATTGAAACCATTTATTAATATTTATAACAATATTCTCTTAGAATAATGCTAGAAAGTTGCGGTTTTTTCTAAAACTTTTCACTTTTTGAACAGTTTTGAATTAGAGTGAGGTAATAATTAATTGAAGTTGGCAAACATAATTGTTTAAACAAATTATTATTTATAACCATCTTCTCCTATAGTAATGCTAAAAAGTTTTTTCTGAAATATTCAACTTTTTGTCCACTTTTCACTGAGTGAGGTAATAATTAATGTAAGTTAACAAACATAATTATTTAAACAATTAAAGAATCATTTTTAAAATACACTGCTCTCGCGATTTATGGCTCGTTTCTGGTATGGCCTGCAATGGCCTTGGACTTAAAGCGCGAGTCTCTAAACGGAAAATAATTTTTATTTAATTTTAATTTTGAGTCTAGTTTAATTTTAAGTTTTATTTAGGTATTATTTAATTATTATTATTATATAAATAGTATTCTATTTTCTCAAAGTGAAGTATTTTTACTCTTTACTAATCTTTTAAAAATATTAATTTATACAAAAGACTATCTAAAGGAGGAAAATTTTATAAAAAACCGCAACTTGCTAACATTATTCAAAGAGAATATTGTTATAAATAATAATAAATTGTTTAAACAATTATGTTTGTTAACTTGCATTCATTATTTCCCCACTAAGTTTAAAGTGGACAAAAAGTTTCAAAATTTAATAAAAAACCGCAACTATATAGCATTATTATAAAAGAAGATAGTTACAGACAATAATAATTTGTTTAACCATTATATTTACTAAATTTAATTATTTTTTATCTCACTCTGAGTGAAAAGTGGAGAAAAAATTGAAAATTTTAGAAATAACCGAAACTTTCTGGTATTATTCAAAGAGAATATGATTTTAAAAACAATAAATTGTTTAAACAATTATTTTTGTTAACTTGAATTAATTATTATCTCACTCTAATTGAAAAGTGGACAAAAGGTGGAAAACTTGAGAAAAAACCGCAACTATATAGCATTAATATAGGAGAAGATAGTTATAAACAAGAAAAATTTGTTTAAACAATTATTTTTACTAAACTGAATTAATTATTACCTCACTTTGAGTGAAAAGTATCCAAAAAGTTAAAAATTTCAGAAATAACCGAAACTTTCTAGCATTATTTAAAGACAATATGATTTAAGAGAAATAATAAATTGTTTAAACAATTATTTTTGTTAACTTGAATTAATTATTACCTTACTCTAACTCAAAAGTGGACAAAAAGTTTAAAGTTTTAGAAAAAACCGCAATTATGTAGCATTAATATAGGAAAAGCTAGTTATAAACAATAATAATTTGTTTAAACAATTATGTTGACTATGCTGCATTTATTATTACTTCACTTTGAATGAAAAGTGGACAAAAAGTTAAAAATTTTTGAATAACCGCAACTACCTAGCATTAATATAAGAGAAGATAGTTATAAACAATAATAATTTGTTTAAGCAATATTGTTTCCTAATTGCATTAATTATTGCCACACTCTGAGTGAAAAGTTGACAAAAAGTTGAAAATTTCAGAAAAAACCGCAAATTTTTAGCATTATTCAAAGAGAATATTTCTAAAAATGATAATAATCTGTTTAAACAATTATTCTTGGTAACTAGAATAAATTATTACCACACTCTTATTGAAAAGTGAACAAAAAGTGAAAAATTTTAGAAAAAATTAGTTATAGTATGCGACAAACGCCTACAAGGAAGGGTTTCGTAGCTTTAGGTTCTATATTGATATTGGGCCTTATATTCATTTTAAACTTTTTCAGTTAATTATACTAATAAACATTTGACATGATATTGGATGATATTACATGATATTCTTATTGATATTTTTATATATACACACCTAATCACACTTAGTTTTGGGTCCTATTCCAGTTTTGGACCCTAAGTACATATTGGGTCCTATGTCAGTTTTGAGGTCTATGTCAATATTGTTCCAATATCAATTTTGGACCCTATGTCCATATTGGGTCCTATGTCAATTTGGGGCCCTATACCCATTTTGGGTCATATATCAGTTTTTGGCCCTATGGAAATTTAAGGTCCTGCGTCAATTTGCGATCGTATGCCAATTTTGGGTCCTACACGAATTGAGGGTCCTATGTCAATTTCGGTCTTATGTCAATTTTGGGACCTATGCCAATTTTAGGCCCTCTGTGAATTTTGGACCCTATGCCAATTTTGGGTCTTATGTCACTTTTGGGCCATATGTTAGTTACCTGTCAAAATAGTACGTCAGACGGACGGACAATCAACAAATCGAAAATATAAGGGTTTCTGCCCGAGGCTACGAAACCCTAAAAACCGCAACTTTCTGGCATTATTCTAAGAAAATATTGTTATAAATAACAATAAATTGTTTAAAAAATTGTTTCTGTTAACTTTAATTGATTATTGCCTCGCTCTAACTGAAAAGTTGAAAAAATGTTTCAAAATTCTGAAAAAATCCCGTTTTTCTAACTCTATTCCAAGAGAAAATTGCTATAAACAATAATCAATTGTTTAAACAATTTATGCAATCGTCTAATTTTCAGTAGAAAATAGTATTTTATGTATTAGATATTAGAAACAACTTGTACTAAAAGAACCGCAAAAAAATAATAATTAGCGCCAAAAACTCGCAAAGCCCAATTTTTCGCTTATGGGGTTTTCTTTGGGACCCTATAAAACAGACTTATGGGGGTGATGTTTAAAAAGTAATTATTGATTTATATTCTATAGCTTATTGTGCAGAGATATGTTGAGTTTCAACTCGATTCACCTAAGACTGTCAACTCTAAACAAAATTTACAAAAACGTCTTTTTTTCTTATGGGAAATACGTGTAAAACTTCATGGGGTTTGCGGAACCTCTAAATATCATTTTTTGCAAAAGAAAACCCATTTATTTTTTCTTGTGTGGATTCGAACAAATTTGGGGTGTGAGAGCATAAAAATTCGAAAAAAATTTGGACAACCCTAGTGCCACACTCTAATGAAACTTTTTAAAAATAAGAATTTTTTCATTATTATTTCTCGTACATCAAAATGTGTACATTTCGAAACCTAGATGACGCTCCTCGTTTATGCGTCGAGACTGGCTGATTAATGGATATTAATAATGTTTCCATTGTCCCGGTGCGATAAATCGCTATTTTTGCTGAGGCGCGCTAATGAGAATAAAGGCGTAATTGATGCGCCCTCCTCCCGGTGTACATACCAACAAATACCAATCTACCTAACAGTACCAACCCCTTCATGGTTCAGTGAGCTCGGGTTCTGTACATTCATCAACAATAAGCCGCAGAGGAAGCAAGTTAGGTTGACGGTGGGGGGTAGAGGGGGGTGGGGACGTCGGTCGGTGAGGGAGAAGCGTAGGGACAGGGAAAGGATGAAGAGCGCACAGTGGGAGGCGATCCGGAGTGGGAGGTGGAACGCGCACGCCGCCTGAATACATAAATCAGCCAGTCTGCATGCTGCCACCCATATCACTTCGCACAACGGCTATGAATGAATAGAGGTGCTGAGTTATCGTCTGGTCGCCTTCCAGGATGGTCAGTCGCACCTAGCACGTGTGGACAGAACCTTATTTGAGACGACTGCCGGCCTGGTGAAATCACTGTTTCACCACCGAATCATAAATTCTTCGTGGCACTTTTCCTTGATTCAAGAAATTTTTTTTCAGTTTTCAGCGTTTTTCTCCATTGGATTTTGATGGCTGGTTTATTGACGGAGATGTAATCTGTGTTAGAGTAGATTTTTGTGTGTTTTGTGATTGTAAAACTGTAGTGGATGGTTGTGAGTATTATGGGAGACTGGTGTGTTGGCGTAAAAGACGTAGAAGTCAACTGCGCAGTGTTGAAGGATGTAGAACACTACTGCGCAGCCTTAGGTCTCATACGAGTCTAGTGCGCACTTCTGAGTATCGTGGACCTCTAATTTGTAGCGCTAGAAGACGTAGAATACAATTGTGCAGTCTTGAAGGATATATAGCACTACTGCGCAGTCTGTTGCGCCATAAAAGTCTACTGCGCAGCCTTAAAGGCCACAAAAGTCTACTGCGTAGTATTAAAGACCATAAAAGTCCACTGCGCAGTATTTAATGTCATAAAAGTCTACTGCGCAGTCTTAAAAGGCACACAAGTATATTGCGCAGTCTTAAAGGCCACAAAAGTCTCCTGCGCCGCCTTAAAGGCCATAAAGATCTACTGCGCAGTTATAAAGGCCATAAAGGTCTATTGCGCAGTCTTAAAGGCCATAGACTACTATTGCGCAGCCTTAAGTCTCGTACAAGTCTATTGCGCAGTTGCGAAGGCCGTATAACGCTACTGCGCAGCATTGAGTCTCACACAAGTCCACTGCGCCGCCTTAAATCTTTTATAAGTCAGATGGGCAGCATTAAGTCTCACACAAGTCTACTGCGCAGCCTTACATCTCATACAAGTCTACTGCGCAGCCAGAAGTTAAATTAAGAAAGTAAGGTTATCTTTAATATAAGACCTACAATATATTTTATGAATTACAATAAATTAAATTAATAAATTAAATACATAAATCAATCAATCAAATAAATATATAATAATTAAATAAATAAATCAATTTATTACTGAAGGGAATGTCGTACTAACCTCAAAATTTGCTTTACTTTTTTCGCCATACTTCCGCACGAAATGAAATACCAAGTTGAAACTTTGGCAACTTAAATAGGAGACTTAAATAGGAGTTTATATAATCCTAAGAAATGTTTATAATTACAAAAAATTTCAAACAATTTTTTCAAATTTGTTAGTAATTTTAAACATTTAGGGCTATATAAAACATTTCTTAGGGCCGGTTTCACCAACTCTGGTAAAAAGTTAATCAAGGATTAACTCCTTAACCGGCCAATCACGAGCGGTTGAACTGAGTTAATCATTGATTAAAATTTTAATCACAGTTGGTGAAACCCGCTCTTAGTGCTTTCTATTAAATCTCATGAAGATTTAACTTGATATCTCATTTCGTATGAACGTGATGGCGAAAAATAAGTAGAAAAAAATTTTGAGGTTAATACGACATGCCCTTAAGTGAATAATACTTAGATAAATTAATTTAATTAAATTTACGAAAATGTTATATTACATTTATGTAACAGTTATATGAATTTTATGATTGGACAACATCTTATGTACAAGTTACGTAACAGCTACGTAAATGTTATGTAACCATTTTTAAAGAACAGTGTAAGAGTTACATAAGTGTTACATAAATGTTATGTAACTCGTATATAATTGTTAAATAATTGTTGTATGCCTGTTACGTAATTGTTATATAACTGTTACATATCTGTTACATAACTGTTACATAACTCATTTATAATTGTTACACAACAGTTATATAACTGTTACGAAATTGTTACATAACTGTTACGCAACTGTTACATAACAGTTACGTAAATGTAACGTAACTGTGACATAACTATAGTTACATTTAAATCATTTCTGCTGATAATAAAAATTGCCAATAAAATAATAAATAAATGATTCAAATTAGAAAATATTAAATTTCATCCTAATAAATTTAATATTATAAAAATGATTATTAATAATATGGTCTTAGTTAATTCAAGTTATGTAACAGTTACATGAATGTTGTATTTATACACTTATTTTATACATTTTATGTACAAACTTCGTAACAGCTATGTAAATGTTATGCGACAATTTTAAAAAAATAACGTAGAATTACGTAAAAGTTACATAAAAGTTACATATGTGTTATATAACTGCTAAATAAATGTTACATAATTGTTACATAGCAGTTACACAACTGTTATATAACTCTTTCATGACAGTGACGCAACTGTTATATAACAGTTACATAAATGTTACATAACTGTTACATAACAGTTACATAATAGTTAAATAACTGTTAGATAACATTTACATAATAGTTGCATAACTGTTACATAGCATTTACAGAGCTGTTACATAACTGTTACGTAACAATTGCATAACTGTTGCATAACTATTACATAATAATTACATAGCTTTTACATAATACTTACATATCTGTTACATAACGATTACATAACTGTCACATAACTGTTACGTAACTGTTACATAACTTTTGCATAACGGTTACATAACTGTTGCATAACTGTTACATAACAATTACACAACTGTTACGTATCTGTTACATAACTGTTACATGACTGTCAAATAACTGTTACATAACTGTTACGGAACCGTTACATAAATGATACATAACTGTTAAATAACTGTTACATAAAGGTTACATAACTGTTACGTAACTGTTACATAACGGTTACGGAACAGCTACATAACTGTTGCATAACTGTTACATAACTGTTACATATCTGTTACATCACTGTTTCATTAATGTTACATAACATTTACATAACTGTTACATAACTGTTGCATAAAAATTACATAGCTGCTACAAAACAGTTATATAACAGTTACATAACAATTACATTAATGTTAAATAACAGTTATATAACTGTTACATAACAATTACATAAATGTTAAATAACAGTTATATAAATGTTAAATAACAGTTATATAAATGTTAAATAACAGTTATATAAATGTTAAATAACAGTTATATAAATGTTAA
>JBAGKK010000110.1:125145-152509 GCA_037177015.1 Euceroptres primus
CAGACTTCGATAAGTCTTACCAGTTTCTTGGGGATACCTAAGAAAACAAGAATCCAATACATTCGCGCACGGATAATAGAGTCATAAAATATTTTACCATAAGGGATGAAAATTCTTAAATGACAATGAAAAATTGATGAAAAAAAAAAAATTTCAACGTGTTTTTAAAAATAAATGCAAAAGGCGAGTTGATACTGTTCGCTCTGTTGCTGCGATACTGCTTGCCTACTACTCGACGACCGTGCTTTTCTCTCTCTCTCTCTCTCTGTCTCTCTCCACTCCCTCACTACCCTCGGACCCGCGCATCTGTACTGAATGCCGCGAACGAAATTCTCGGAATATCTTAAACCGGGATTCGAGTGTACTTTGCAATTAGAATGACTTCTCTCTAAAAGTTAATTACAATGTTTTTTTTCAAATTCTTCGGTATTTATTGACTTAAATCACAACCGAAACTTCTATAACACAATAGTTTAAAAATTGAAATGAAAATGCTGATTTTTCCAACACAGCCAAGCGCATTAAAAAAATTAATTTTTAACAGAAGCTTACATGTACAATTGACACAGTAAATACAATCTTAAGGTTCTGAAATGTTTCAAAATTCAAGTATTTGAATATTTCAGAGAAACATTTTATTCTTCAATACAGTTTCACACCAGCTGCCCAACTCGAAAAAGTTATCTTTTTCAAACATCTCGCAAACACTTTATTTTTTTGAAAAAAATCACCAACTTCCTCACTATAATCAGCAGCCTTGGATCCATTAAAAAAAATTTAAATCACACTCTTCTCTTTTAGTTTTCAAAAACAAACAAAGCCACTTGTCTTAAAACTTAAATCTCTCGAGGTTTTCGCTCAAACACAAAACAGTAACGAAACCACTTGCAAACAACAAAAGAAGCCGTTTATTATTTCACCTATTATTTAATTAAAAGTACACTGCATTATATACACTTTTTCCAAGTACACGAGTTACTTACGATATCTAGGCGGATCGTAAAATATGTACACTTTCGTTTATTAAGTTATTACTTGATTTACGTCTTCGCACTATGATTACAGTATTATGCGATAATATATAATATTAATAATATAATAATAATAGCTCAGTTATATAAAACAGTCCATGGTCGAAACCAATGCGATGGAAAAAGATAGTAAATTTAACAAAATTATATTTCATCATTACAATGTTATCTGTAATTAAGAATTCATCATCCCGCAAAAGTTTCACGACAAAACATCGCATCCACTCTTTCGTATGACTTATCACGTTTAATTTTTCTTATTTATTCTATCAATTGTCATTTCGTTCCTGCATTTCGTGCCCCGTCACACTAGCGTCTCATCGTTATTCTTTAAATAATCAATTTCACTATATCAGTTAATATTTCGTCGATTACCGAGATTTTCTCTACACGTTAAGAGTTCCTCTCTCTTCCGGAGGTTCGCTTCGAACGACGAGCGACCACCGTCTCGACGATTTTCCTAGCAGAGTTTCTGGGCGGAACAGTTTTACGTTGTGCACTCGTGTTTTCACTCACTCTCTTCTTAAACTCGTGTCCTCACTCACCCGATCCATGACTTTCTTGATGCTCAGCGTGCTGTTCACCTTCCATCCTTGCCTGCCTCTCAGCAGCAGCTCTTGCTTGCCTACCAGCACTAGAGCGAAGATTCTTCCTCTCTGGAGGAGGCTCGACACTCAATCGTTTTCCACCTCGAGCCTTCTTAGTCTTCGGACATTTGGTTTCTTCCTCTTCCGCAGGTTGAGCTTTTTCAGACTTCGGTGCTTCAGATTTGGAACTTGTCTGAGTCACAGGCTCAGCAGGAGGTGCAGGTTCACTTTCTACTTTATTACTAGAGCTCTTTGAAGTTGAACTCTTTTCCTTGGGACTCTCTTCCTGAGCCTCTTCCTCTGGTCTACTTGCAAGTGCAGGATCAACTGCTGGAGCTGGTGATGCTTCACGTACAGGCGCAGGTGGAGAAGCAACAATCTTTGCTTCAACCTCCACAGTTTCTGGTCTCGAACTAGTTTCAGCTTCAGCTTTCGTTTCCGAAGCCTTCGCTTCAGGGACTTTGGTCTCCGGATTTTTAGCTTCTGAACTTGTCTCGGTAGTTTTCACTTCGGAAGCTTTTACTTCAGCTTTCGGCTCAGAAGTTTTGGACTTCTTGCTAACGGGCTCGAGTGTAACTTGCAAAGCTGAGGGGATCTGAAGTTGCTCAGTAGCTGGAGGATCAGAACTGCGACCTCTCTTCGGAGGACGTTGGAGTTCGTCAAGATTCCTGGTTAAAAGTTCGGCACTAGTTCTACTGAGTTGTTCGAGCGCCTCTTTCATTTCCTGCTCCTTGCTCTTTCGCTCGATACGAGCAGAGAGGTCCGCGATTTCGCTTAGTTCAGCGGCTTCTCGTTTCTCCTGGGCAGACTCGCTGCGTTTTCTCTCCTCGTGTTGCACACTTTCGGCGAATTGTTGGAGGCTTATCCCATCGATGGGATACCTGAGTTTTTTTTCTGGTTCCTTTCGCTTCATGGGATCGACAGGATCTCGCCTAGAACTGGAGGTCAATGCAGAGGTGGACTTCCGAGAGGAGGAAGTCGAGGCACTCGACGTGGGTGGATTGAGCAAACCGCATTGTGCGAGGCTTTCGTAAGCAGAGACACTTCCAGGTTGCATGGAGAACGGACCTAGACCTCCGAGTCCTAGGGGAGTGTAGAGGAGACTTGGATTCGGGAAAAAGAAGGGGAACGGATTCGTGGTGGGTAAACTTGAAGCAGTAGATGTCGAGGGCGCTGAGGATTTACTAGTCGGAGGTTCCATCTTGGAGCGAGATTTACTCGAGCTGCTAGTGCTGGTCGACATTTTGTTGCTACTGACAGAGGTGACGACGTTCGTGTCTGCTGTGCTTGTCGCGGTTGCCCCGAGTGCGGCCTCCATGCCCGCTAATGATGGGAGACCAAGACCTGCGAGGTTAGCGAAGAGCGAATTCGTGAGACTCATGTTGCTGAGATTTCCCAGGTTTCCTAATCCACCAAGAGCGCCGAGATTGGGCAAACCACCAAAGGGCATCAGGAGTGGATTGTTCTTGGGGTCGAAGTTGCCAAGAGAGAGGCCAGAGAGAAGAGAGCTGTTAATGTTTGAGAGTGAAGGGAAATTTAGACTGGAAGCCATCGATGTGGCTGCCAAGTTGGCTTGATTCACAGACTGCTGGCTTGTAGGACTGGGCATCATTGGTGGTCTTCCGGGGCTTTTGCCCTTGTTGCTGCCTCTTTCGGAACCAGGTAATCGCTTCTGAAGATCGTGAGGAAGGTTACCGCGCTCCTTCACGAGTTCGGCCCACTTTGGATCCACGTCGAACATCGGGTTCTCCATCAACCACTGGCCTAGACGCTTCAGCTGCGGAGCTTTACTTCCGGTTACCTGAAAAAGAAAGTTGAGATTAAATGATTGAAAACTTAAAATGTTGAATTTTGTAGATTGATTACTGGGATTGACTCATACCTTTTTTCCAGTCATTCGATTGATAACAGCGACGTTTTCCTCTCCAGTCAGGTTCTTCCAGTTAAGCGCGGATGGATCGACGCGAGGCCTTCTTCTTCTCGGTGCGTTCAGATATTCTGCGTTCAGCTGTTCCGACATCGCTGTTTGTTCTGCGAGCCATTTATTGACTTTTGCTTCATGTGAGTAAGAGCCTATTTTCGAAGAGTATTCCGCAGCCTTGTGAATATCGGCAATCATTGCCTCGTAACTCTTTCTGTGACTCGACGACGATGCATGAACAGAATTATACGCTTGATGTTGCTGCTGTTGTTGCTGTTGATGTTGTTGCTGCTGCTGCTGTTGTTGCTGTTGTTTCTTTGCAAGCTCGCGATTTTGCTGTTCCGCCTGTGCGAACAGAGCGGAGAAACTATCTTTGTGCGAATGTAGAGAGGGTGGCGGCGCACCCGAAGACGAGCCAGAAGCTCGCGATGATGGAATTGACGTAACAGTGATTGAAAATGGCTTTTGAGAAGCTACCGGGGGATTGGGAAGCCCGATTGGTGCCGACGTTGGCGTTACCGTCACGTTCGGCGTGATTGTGCTTTTCTTTCCGTGCTCCGGATAGTGACTACTCTGCTGCTCTTTGGCTGCACTTAACCCTAGTACTATCTCGTCCAACTTTCGTCGCTTCTTCTCCTTTCCAACAACAACGGGCTCGTCCGTTGGCTAAAATAAAATCAATAAAAATATACTTCGTACTCAAAATAGAAACACATTATATCAAAAATATTCTGAGAAGACCAGTTTTACTTACGCAATTCTTTCGTTTCATTAGTTTATCCAGCATACTGTCTAGTTTTCCTTTGTTACTGCTGGTTTGTTTATTTTTGTTTGGCATAGAGAAATCTTGAACTTCATTCATAATGTCTTTGCTGACTTCTGGGGTCACTTTAGGATATCTGCAAAAAGGATTCCATTAAGTTGTAGATTTATCTATCAATGATTAATACTTACGACCTTAATTTAAAATAAATTAGCAAATCAAACATACCCAGCAGACAAATCTATTGGCGTTAAAGTGCTCGAAGTTCCCGGGATGACAGTCGTTTTGCCAGGAACGGTATACTTCAAATCGAAAGGTATAGCCGGAGTCCTCGCTTGCTGATGAGCTGGTGGCGGTTGCACTGGAGTCGATCGCCTCGATTCCTCGGATTGAGATTCATCATTTGTTTCCCAATTAGAACTGGAAAGTATCGTCGGCTTGCTGAGAGCAGTTGGAGGCTGCGAAGTCATGTGACTGCTATTAAGCAAAGCGTGCAACTTGGCTCGTTCGGTTTCCACGTCGATGGCAATGTGTCTCTTGCGTTTCTTCGCCGCAGAAATGTTATTTGCAGCAACAAGGGATCGTGAGACTCCATGGTCGGTTGTTATCGTGATGACCTCAGAATTGTCCTTCTCGTTGGAAGTAATTTCTGTTTCATCCCCAGCGGTGAAGTTCACAGAAACCGGCCATTCTTTATGTTCAATAGCATGAACAATGTGTCTCAAACGAGCCTCGATCGCGTGCTCCTTTGGCCATTTTATTGAAGACTGATAACTGTGCGCGAGCAGTTGGGCAACAGTGGGTTCAGTGTAATCGATTGTCTTATCCCGCAGGACAAACGTGTCGATTTGAGTCAATCTTGAAAGAGGCTGGATCACTTCCAAGTCCGGGAACATAGCCTTGAGTTCGGCAGCTTGAACGCTGCATTTGTCTTCGATTTTAGACATTGAATCCTTTTCTTTAGTGGCTTCTACTTCCGTTTCTTCTTGGACCTTAACTTCGTTCTTGAGAGTCGACTCCTCGACTTTGGGGGCAGGATCATCCTCAGATTTGGTTTCTTTCGGAGGTTCTTCAGTGATTTCTACCTTCACTTCACCTTCTTTAACTTCCTCTTCCTCGTTGTCTGTTTCTTTTTCGACCCTTTTCTCTTTCTCTGGCTCGTCCTCTTTCGAAGTCGTTTCTGCACCAACCTCCAAGTGCTTCTCAACTTCCTTTTCTTTTTCTATTTCCTCGTCCTCTTTTTCAGCTTCTTTCTCGACAATAGCTTCTTCCTGGTCTTCTTTTGTCTCCTCAGTTTTTTCAGACTCTTCAGTTTCTTTTTCTATTTTCTCTTCTTCACTTGGTTTAATTTCCTCTTCAACTTCAGCTGAAACTTCCTTCTCCTCTGGCTCTTTCAAATCCTTCACTTCTTCTTTCTCTTTCGGAGGTTCAGGTGAAATCTTCTCTTCCTCAGTTTCCTCTTTCGCAGGCGACATCGGTATTTCCTTCTCAGGAGATTTCGCTTTGACTGTAGTTATAGTTAAACCGTTATTCGCGACGATATCTTCCATTTTGCTTTCAGAGAAAGATTCCGCCTTCACAAGTGTCAATTCTACTTGACCTTTTTCGCTATTTAAGACTTCGGATTTCTTCTCTGAGGCTTGTGTATCTTTGTCTTTCTTAATACCGACTTTCTCAATCTTCAAGGTTCCTTCACCCTTTTCTAGCTTCACGAGGATCTCGTCTTTGTCAAATTTAAGGATATCTTCTCTATTTTCTATCTTGATTGCTTTCTCAGATTTGTCCAGATTCTTGGCTGCTTGGACGCTGTTGTAAATACTCTTGCCCAAGATCTTGTGGAAAGAGAAATCGGGATCGTTTAAAATGGTTATGTCGGTTCGACCCAATCCGTGTTTTGCTGCTCCAAGGAGAAGTTCCTTGTCGTGTTTGCCTAGCTGCCACCAATCAGGAGTGTCTGTTGATGGCTGGCAGAGCGAAAGTCGTTCTTCCAAGTGAGGATGAGAGAGAATATCTTCACGAATTTTGCTTAAGAGATCGACTCGGTCCAGAATTTGTCGCGCCTTACTGGGACTCAAGTGCTCCATTGGTATGTCTGTTGAATCTGCAAGGTTACAAGACTCTGAGCTCGGGAAAAAAGTACTGGGAAACTCATAATTAAAATCGTCAAATAATAATGAATATAAAGGATCTATAAGATTAAAAATAGAATAATTAAAATGTTAAATATTTTTGCGACACGCACCTTCATCCTCGTTGAGTTTTGAGCTGCAAGCTTTTTTGCACATTGCTCTGAAGGACATGTAATAATCCGTGAGGTCGTTGTCTGTCTTCTTATCGA
The DNA here is from genome assembly GCA_037177015.1 of Euceroptres primus. Lineage (NCBI taxonomy): Eukaryota > Metazoa > Arthropoda > Insecta > Hymenoptera > Figitidae > Euceroptres > Euceroptres primus. The sequence goes on from JBAGKK010000110.1 coordinate 131,786, forward strand.
ATCTAGCGATGCTTTTGAATTTCGTCCAGTCGTACTGAGCCTTCTTCCTATCGTAATTGACTCCATAAGTAGAAACTACACGTAAAAATTCGCTTTCCTCTCGACGAGTCCACTTTGCTTTCTGTTCCTCGATACGCGTTCGTTCCCTTTCTTGCACCATTGCTGCCATTTTTTCCTTCCTCTCCATCTTCTGTAAATATAAATACAAAGTTATTTAATACTTTCCAACACTCGTATTTCTGCAAAATTTGACTGAAATCTTTAAAGGCTTCTCTAATCATAAAATGATACTAACCAGCAAGTACATAGCCAGTTGCTGCAAGTCCCATCCTTGCATGTTCAAAGGAGGTTCCATCATAGTCCCCTGATGATTGATAGTTTCACCCTCTCCGACTTTATTACCTTTTGGAAACGTTTTGACGTCTTCTTTTTTGACGCTTCGTTGATAAGAAGTGATAACTCGTCGCAAGCGAGTATTAAGGTCAACAACCGAAGGCCAACTCTTTTCATCTTCCATAAGACTTTCGTTGCCCTCGTGACTGCTACCAGCTTCTGGAATTGGCGTGTCAGCTTTGCTGGAAATAGCTGGAGAGTCTGCTGGAGTAACTCTCCCGTATTTATCCAAGTCTTTGCAGTCCTTCATCATGCCAGAGGACTCGCCTTCCTCGATCTCGGTCTCTAAACTGCTCTCCTCCCTAAATTAAATATCAGAGTATTTTTTACTAAACTGCCTCGTGTTCATTTGATGCACTTTTGACGATACGCGGATTCTAAGAAACTACTTTTCTGGAATTTACAAATGATTTAAGATCTTATATTTACTGCAGCTAAACCCACCAATGCAACATTTTTTAAAACATACAAAGAGAAAATATTATAATTTTGGAAGATCTCGAAATCGAAGTTTCGTAATTACAAATTGGGAAGCTATCAAAATCGAAACATTCAAAATTGAAATATTCCTTTAAAAAAAAGTTATTAATAAGCCTCTAAATTTCAAGAATAGAGATAGTTTTTTCTTACTTCGATAAATTGAACCCTTTAAAAAATTCAATAAACAGGTATTTTCCGACACTATAAAACTGATTTACACTATAAAAGTATCCTTAAAAAACTAAAGAAGCAAAATTAGAGCTAGTGTGAAATGTGTAAACATCGACGCAAAGCGATTTGATTTTCGCTGGACCTGTGAACTATATTTTCTGAAAACTTCCTCTTTCTTTAAGTCTTTCTTAACAGTACCAGCAAAAATGTAAAGCAGTTGTATATTCGCATGCAATTAGTGCCGAGTTAAGGGGACAAGAGCGTGTAAAGAATAAGTAAAATAAAAAAAAATGACAAAAAGACAAAAGAACGAGTACTTACTTAGTTTCAATAGTCTGAATCTGGGAAGGGAGAGGACAGCTTGAAATGAAAGAAAGCGCGGGGTCGGTCCTCATCTGGTCGTAATTCTCATAGCCGTGTTTGTAGCAGCCCACGATTAGGGACTTGTCTGCCATTGAATCCCACCACTTCGCTGGTTGGTCTGCCAATTGTGGAGGATTTATCCGCAACGCACTGTGGGGCCGTTTCATTTACAATGTGCCAATTGATAATAAGCCAATCGAAAGTTCATACTGACTCAATATTGATTTAAATTTTGACAAAGACTTGACGATATCAAAACCTAACTCGCTACTTCAATAAATTCTAGTTGAGGATAAAAGCAAAATATAAAAAGGAACTTAATAGAGTTATTGTCTTGAGCTATTGGAGAATCAATGTCGCCAAATTCAAGGTTTGATCAGACACATGAATTCTGCCCTCTGACACAGTGCACTGCTTCCGACTCTTACCATTTTTTTCGGTGGTACCGTTGACACCCTTCAGGCCGTGAAGAGGCTTACGTATTTTTAATAAATTCGCGCATGAGGAGGTGAGGATGAAACTAATCTAATTATTAGTAGCGCAGGGCCAGTAATGAGTGTCATTTACATAGCTAGAGGGGAAAACGGAAGGCAGCTCTATGAGCATTCCATGTACAAGTCCCAGGATAAACAAATACATTGCACATGCAACTAGAAGCTGCGTAAGCACGTATGTAAGTGCATGGTTCTTTTGTGAGAGACTTATTTTTAAATTATAGAAGAAAGCGTTCGATGTTTTAGTTTTTACTAACCTCACATGGACACCATCAGAAATGTGCTGAACGAGGTCTCCGATGATCTCGTGTTTGATATAATACAGCATCCTTACTCGTAACAAAACTCTGCAACATAAATTAGAATCAGTAATCATCCTTCAGTATATCCAGTACTTGAAGAGTTCCGATTCAAAAAATTTAGATCAACCTGAATTTAAAAATAAATAGCAAATAAATCGAATTATTTGCGATCACTTACTTATTTGCGTGCCGACTCAAGTGTTTCTTATAATTGCTCTCGAGGAAGATGTCGCCGTCGTATTTTTCAGCTTGGCTCCAGTGATTCGGATCACTAGGTCCGCCGTTGACAATCGCTCCTCTCGTTTCTCTGCCTTCCCTGACACGAGTCTTCTTCTTCTGTCTGCTGTTTCTTCCTGGAGAATTGGCAGGAATAGTCTTGACTTTTTCTCCATTTTCGATCGGGGTAATCAAGTCCCAGATAAAGTTTCTGATCTTCTCGTCTCCACGATAATATCGCAGGCAGTACAAGAGAATCACTCGAGCACAATCCTCGACATCGATATCACGCCAGCCTCGACGGAATTGGCTATGCTGTAAAATTTCGTCCCATCGTCCCCAACCGAAAGTTAGAAGACCACGTTCCACTTTGAAACACTCGCTTCGTGCCCAACTTCCATAGACGACTTCCCCTTCTCGAGGCACGTATTCGTCATAGAATTTGCGAGTTTTCTTGTTGAATTTGTCTCGTCTCTTCTTTCCTATTTATGCAAGGAATTCATTTCGTAATATAGTTAATCAGTTATGGATGAATGACCTGATTTTGATACATGAATTGTACCGAAGGGGGTTGAATCTAAACTATTTGAAAGCTAACAGTAGAAATTAAAGTCGACTTAATGAAGTAAATGTCGAGGGTAAAAACAACGAAAGGAGAATTCCTTTTCGTGCGAGATAAGTTTCAAACTTTCAGAGGGAAATGATGATAAATAAAAATAAAAAAACAGTGCCACATGCACATGCTTGGGACGTACCTCTACCTGTCAAACCACCGCCCAATTCATCGTCACTATTTTCCTCGGAGCTGTCAAGTTCCGACATGTCGACAACCGATTCGTCATGACCATAACGTTTGATTTGCGTCCTTCGTCTTGGCTCAGAAATCACAAGTTCATCTTCCTCTTTCTTCTCCGTCGTATCAATTTCCGCCTTCTTGGCCCATTTCTTCCAGAAATCAGGATCGTCTACGTTAATGTCAGATCTGTTGGACGAACAGGCAAAGCTGGCTTTCGAGAAAGTGGAACCTTTTTCCGCTTCAATCGTTATAATTTGTGTTCTTCTTTCCAAGATAATGTCGATATCTTCCTCACAGAATTTATCTCCTGCATTGTCGTCGTCCATAATTGCACCATAGGCTCCTTTCTTTAGCAAGTCCTCTATTTCTTTTTTCGTCAATTGCTTATTGCCTGGATCTTTGCCACCTTGCGTCGTATTCATTGATTGGAGAATGGCCTTGTCGAGTCCAAGTTTCAGAGAAGCTTTGTCAAACATTTCCCTTTCATATGTATTCCGACAAAGTAGACGATAGACTTTGACCATTTTTTGCTGACCGATTCGGTGACATCGGGCTTGAGCCTAAAAAGTAAATAAAATAAAAATGGATGCTGTTTTTAGTAATAATAATAATAAAATAAAGAAAGATGACTGTTTTTAGTAATCAGATCATCAAGATTATTACGAAGATCGATAATTAACATACTTGTAAATCGTTCTGGGGATTCCAGTCGCTGTCATAAATAATTACAGTGTCGGCTGCTGTGAGATTAATTCCAAGACCTCCTGCTTTTGTGCAAAGCAAAAAGACAAACCTATCAGAATCCGGCTTGCTGTATCGATCAATCGCAGCCTGTCTCAAGTTTCCTCGGATTCTCCCATCGATTCTTTCATAAGGATATCTGAAGAAAAAATATTAAAATTTCAATAACCTCCAAAGATTTGGAATTAATTATCAATTTAAGTTTAAAATCCTAGAGTGTGGAAACATACTTTTTATAAACTAGATAATCTTCCAAAAGATCCAAGCACTTGACCATCTGACTAAATATCAAAACTCTGTGGCCACTGGCTTTCAGTTTCGGCAGCAATTTGTCGATAAGCACCATTTTTCCTGAGCTGTTTACCAAAGCGTGATAATACGCCTCGGCGTCCTCCCTATCATTTTTGTAATCCAACTGGATTTGATCCTCAGCTCCGTTAAGCAAGAAGGGATGAATGCAGCACTTTCTCAACTCCATCATCGTGTTCATCAAATTTGGAATGTTCGCCGAGGTCGTACCTTTGGCGAGAAACGAGAAATTTCTTTCCAAAATACCGCGGTAGTATTTCTTCTGAATGTTTGTTAATTCAACCTGTGAAACGAAAGGCGTTTAGAATTTCTAACTAATTGCTATTCTAATAGAAAGACTTCTCATAAGAAAAAAAGTGATTACCTCTACGACAGTTTCTTCTTTAGGTGCCAAGGATTTTTCTACGTCCTCCTTGAGTCGCCGGAGCATCATAGGTTTCAAAAGAAGTTGTAATTTCTGCACTTCGACTTCGCTGCTCAAGTTACCGAACTCTTTGAGGAAAGCCTCACTACTCGCAAACTGAACAGGTTCTAGGAAATTGAGCAATGAAAATAGTTCATTGACATTGTTTTGCAAGGGCGTTCCGGAAAGAAGTACTCTGTGTTCTAAATTCAATTGCCTGAGGCCTTCGAGCAACTTGCAATTGCGGTTTTTCAATCTGTGAGCTTCGTCGATCACGCAGAGTCTCCAGTTGTAGCCTTTTAGATCGTTAAAGTCAGTTATAATGATCTCGAATGTGGTTATCAATACGTTAAACTTGATCAGATCCTTGATCTGTTGCTTCTTTTCATTTTTGTAATACACTTCGTACTCTTGCAACATGGTACGACTCGCAGCCCTAGAAAAAAATAGAGTTGTAATAAGTGCGACTCATTATTTAGTTTTAATTTTGAAATTGCAACTTTTTAAACTATTCATATTTTTTTTTAAACTTACGATCCGTGATAGACGACCACGTTCATGTCTGTCCATCCCTCAAATTCTCTCTGCCAATTCGGAATGGTAGATAAAGGAGCGATTATGAGAAACGGACCTCGAATTCCGTATTTGTAGACTGCGTCGACAAATGTTAAAGATTGGATCGTTTTGCCAAGACCCATTTCGTCCGCGAGAATGCAGTTGTGGCCATTGTACCAAGAAAAGAGCAACCAATTTAAACCTTCCAATTGGTAGGGCCTGAGACTGTTGTTGCTTTTGTAAATTGGAGACTCATCCAATTTGACCCAAGCCGAAGCAGCTGGTTTCTTTTTCGGCTTAAAAAAAATTAATGTCGTAAGGTAAAATTCAGATTAAAAATAAAGGTAAGAGTGGAGTGTTTTTTAAATAATCTGTACCTTCCACTGATCTTTCGGCGGAAGTTTGTTGAACTTATGGAAGAGTGCAATCTTTTCGGGATCAACGTCTTCTTCCAGCTCCCATGTCGAGTCCTCGTACTGAAGAGAGCGCCATTTTACTAAGAAATGCCTGAGCGTTTCTCCAGTCGTGGGATCGGTATGAGTAGCTTCATCTAATACTCTGTCTACTTCAACAAAGTCCGGATTAAAGGGATCGTCTTCAGTCTGTAATAAAAATCAATCATATAATTATTTTTCTGTTAAATTTTCTCACTAATTCTATTAGTCAATTGGTGTGTAAAACGACTTACGTTTTCAAAAATGTTAGTACTCTGTTGAAGCTTTTGTTTAAACCTTTTCAGTTTAGCTTGTATCCTCTTATCGCCCTTGTAAAGTTCTTCCTCAGTTCTCCACTCGCAATGAAGATACGAAAAGTTTCTGTATTTTACGAAATACTCTTCGACGTCGACCATTTGTGATTTAGATTCAGCGCCACTAGTATCTAGTATCTTGGGCGCTTCCACGACAGGATCTTTGCTTGCTCCTTCCTCTTTATCATCACTTTCCTCCTTTTCAATTTCTTCTTCGTCGTCGCTTTTGTCTTTCTCGGTCGTCTCGACCTTTTCATCATCGTCCACTTCTGTCTCGTCTTTTGTTTTCTCCTCAATAGTTTTCTCAACACCAGTTGTCTCGGCCTCTTTGACATCTATTTCAGACTTTACTTCGTCGACTTCTTCATTCTTCTCATCCACGGGTTCAATTTTCACCTCCACTATTGGTATAGGCTTCGCTTCTCTTTTTCCCATACGCGTGCACAATATGTGTTGAACGACCATGGAATCCTCGTCAGTAGTGTTCTACACGAAAATTGTTGTATTAATAATTTTAGAACGTAATTTTTTAAAGAATTTAAACTATGTGGGATACTTACGATATATACAAAGTTTGGCTTGTTCGGACCAATTTCACCGCCTTCAACAGGTTCTTTCTTGATAGCCGCGGGTTTTGCGGGACCAGACGACTCGGTCTTCTTAGCAGCTTGAGCATCTTGAAGAGGTACTTCGTCATCGGAGAAACGAAGCATCACATCGTCAACATACTTCTTGCGATGAGTATTTCTCGCCGATCGCCTCTTATTAAGATCATCGCCTGCTTCAGGAGACGGAGGTGGCGTCGTTGCCAGTTCTTCTCCGTCAGAGTCTGGTGCGATACGACTTTTTCGTTTCCTAGAGAAATCACACAATATTGAATACCAACGTAATTTGTCAACTAAATTTGGATAAAAGATTTAAAAAAATAAAGTTAGTAAAACTTGCAGAAGAATAACATACTTGGAACTTCTTGGAGACTTTGTAGACGAAGATTTTCCACCTGAAGGTCTCTTCCTGCTTGCGGATTTTTTCTTCGCAGGCGTAGCAGTTTCAGTAGAAGCATCTTTGTCTTCCTCCTTTTTATCATCACCAAGATCGCCTGATTCTCCCTTCTCATCGTTTTCGTCCTTGGATTCTGATCCTAAAGGCTCCTTCGTTGAAGAATCGACTTGTTCGTTATCATCTTGCAGAGACGAATTGCTACATTTAATATCAGAGTCTTGAACTGCGGTCGAATCACTCACAGCAACGTCTTCGAGCGCATCGTCTGTAGATTCGGCTTGAACAGCTTTCCTGAAAGTATTAAAAGTAATTAATATTTTTTAATTCTCTAAAATGTGAAACTAGGAAGAGTGAAAATGAAATTCGAAGAACCTACTTCTTACTACGTTTAGATCCTTCCTTGACCTCCTTTTCTTTCTTCTTTCTGACCTTAGCTTCCTTCGGTGGTTTCACTTCCTTGGGTGGTTTAGGTTCTTTTTTCGGTTTAGGTTCTTTTGGTTCCTTAGGTTCTTTAGGCTTACGCGGTTTCCTTGGAGGCCTCGATTTTCTCGTCTTGTTCCATTCCTCCTCGGTGTCTCCGGAGGAGGGTTTTATGTCTTCAGAGTCAGCTGCACTGTCCACGACATTGCTGCTGTCTCCTGGAGTGACTAGATTATCGGACAAAGGTTGCTCGGCTTGGGGAGTTTGAGGAGCAACAGGAGCTGCTGCTTCCTTATCTGCTTTCTTTCGATTTTTCTTTGCTCTCGGCGTTCCTTTGCTGCGACCTCGACCAGTAGTACTGGATACCTACAATATCCACAGTTTAAGGCTTAGATAAAAGGATAAAGATCTATGGATTTGATCAAATGGAGCATAGATTTAAGGATTAAGTAAACGATGCCTAGATTTAAGAATCAGATAAAAGAACAAAGATTTTATGCTTTTTAAATATTTCAAGTCAATCTTGTAACAAACCTGAGGACTGTCAACGACAGCAGCAGCAGTGAACATCGGCGTTTGAAGAATACATTGTGGTCCTCCATTACACTGCTCATTAGTTTCATGCTGCTGAAGTGCCTGCAGCTTCTCCTGGAGATTAACAATCTTCTCCTGATTCTCTGGCGCTGGTGGCATGCAGTATAATTCCTGTAATTGTTGTTGCAGTGCAGCTCTCTCCTGATGATGCGTAACAGGAGCACAAGGACTAAAAGCACCTGGTGGAACCGGCGTCGGCGTAGCTCCTGGCGGCATTCCATACATATTTGGCATCGCAGTACTACCAACTACCTCGTTACCAGCAAGGTACGGTTGTCCAGAACCAACAATCATATCATTCGGATACATACTATTCGGCTTCGGAATATTCGTATATTCTCCAAAGCTCGGCTGTACTGGATGTGAAGGTTGCGAATTCGGCAAGGCAACGGCAGTTTGATGTGGTGGCATGACCATTCCAGTTTGAGACACTGGAGGAATCTGCGGACCTCCGAGAAGCGTTGGAGGAACAGGAGTCGCCTGCTGGTTTGGAATCTGTGGAGTCTGAGTTGGCATTTGGGGCTGCAACTGGGGTTGGTGTGAAATCTGAGGTGGTATCATGGAATTGTTTGGTGGAATCATGTTCACCTGCTGAGGTATATGAGGTTGAGTTTGTCCCATGATTGGAGCTTGAGGAGTCATAAGTTGAGGTTGCGGTTGATGTTGAGGTGATTGACCTAATACTGGTTGAGGGGGAGTCTGCCCCATTTGTGATTGCTGAGGAGGTGTCATCGGCGCAATTTGTTGCTGAGGTTGACTTGGAGGTTGTTGAGCTTGCAAAGGTGGTTGAGGCTGTATTGTCGATTGTTGAGGCTGCATTGGAGGTTGTGGAGGCGCTGTTTGCATTTGCGATTGAGTCGGAGATTGACTCAGTAGAGGTTGGGTTTGACTTAGTGGTTGAGACTGACTGATCTGTGCTGGTTGAGATTGGCTAATCTGCGAAGGTTGAGACTGGCTTATTTGCGGTTGAGTTATTGGTGGTTGAGACTGGCTTATTGGTGACTGCGTTTGAGAAATTTGCTGCGATTGTTGAGGCTGTTGGCTCACTGGTGGTTGAGGTGTTTGCTGAGGCTGCTGAACGGTCTGAGATTGGTTTATGTGCATGGGTTGCCCCTGCGACTGGGGACAGACGAGCTGCTGTTGCGTTTGCTGAGGCGAAGTCTGAGAAATAAGCGATTGTTGCGAGTGTGGTGAGGTTGGACAAACTGGATACTGATGTTGTTGGGTATGTTGTGATTGCGATACAGGAACTTCGGAAGTCTGTTCGCTGCTCTGAGTATCTGGTGTTTTGCACTCAACACTTGGAGCAGGCGAGGACTGCATGGGAGGTTGCTGTTGAACCGATTGCAGTTGCGGCGAATCATTGACACTTTCTAAGCTGTTACTTGTACTCGAGACTGGTAAAGACTGCACTGGTTCAAGATGAGTCGACTTGGGAGGTTGTTCCATGGGAGGATTGCTTGGGGCTGGGCTTTCTCCTTGCTGAGCGAGTACATCGGAACTCGGCATCGGCGTGGTCTGATCTGGTGAGTCGCTGCTCTCTGGCGCTGAGGGTGCAACTGAACTTTGCGCGATATCGGTCGAATCTCTGGTCGTTGTTTCAACTACATTATGAATACTGTCGTTGCCATTTACAGGAAACAGGGAGGAGGATTGTTCTGAGGTCGTCGGTGGCTGAGACTCCATCATAGACCTGTTATCACTGACGGTCATACTCGGCCTAATGGGCGACAACTGCTGCTGATGATGAGGCCACTGTTGTGGCATAGGCATCCTGGGCCCTGTCACCGGAGGCATCGAGTTTTGTGCAGTAGGCTGCGGTAAAATATTCGAAGAATGCGACATCGGTGGTCGCGGTTGGAATTGGCCGTAATCCTGGCTTGGCACGTTAGGATTCGGAACAGCGACACCTGGTATTACCATTTGTTCCAGGGCTTGGAGAGTGGTTTGCTGGGATGAGGCAGATGGATTCATTGGCATCGAGGAAGGTGGACAGGGCGAGACAGACACGGGTCCAGGTTGGCCCTGCTGCTGTTGATGTGGCATTTGTACGTGAGGATGAGGCGAGAGCGTTGTGGGTTTAGCAGGAGACATTATTGGCCTAGGAGACATTTGCTGCTGAACAGGAGGTGGTCTTGGCGACATTTGCGGTCTAGGAGACATCTGTGGAGAGAGTTGAGGAAAGGAGGTTCGATACTGAGGACTCGTGGCGTGTTTGCTGTTACCAAACTGAGGCCCGGGTGCGGAGTGTTGAGGCTGGTTGAACATCTGTGGCGAATGATGTTGATACTGAGGATCCATGGGTGGTTGTTGGGAAACAGTATGTTGAGGTGTGTGTTGAGGATATTGCTGATGCGAGGGATGATTTTGATGTGGAGCATGGGACGGATGATGGTGGGGCATCCTCTGCGGTTGTTGTTGAGGCTGTTGAGGTTGTTGGTGCATAGCGGTGCCAAAACCAGTATATCCGGCCGGGGTTTGGTACATAGCAGCTGGATTGCTTTGCTGATAGTGCTGCTGTTGTTGCCCCACCATGTGTTGATAAACTCCGCTGGCAGCGCTGGTCTGCATTGCCTGGTGTGGGACACCCATGTTGCTAATCATTCCTTGCTGAGCAGAGAAATGCTGTTGTTGTTGCATCTTCTGATTGATCCCACTCTGATCCTGCTGATGGGGATACTGAGGAATGTGCTGTCTGTAAGTACCGGGCTGAGGCGCCATTTGGTTGTAATGCCTCTGCATTTGGGGATAAGTGGTTCCCGCTCCCGGCCAGCCTTGCATGGCAGGATCCATGCTCATGTTTGCCCTAGCCATGGGATGCTGCTGCTCCATTGAGTACATGGTGTCGCTATAGGTCGGGTACTGGCCTCCACTGCCGGGATGAGGACCTCTGTGCTGGGGCGCTATGCTACGCGCTTGATTTTGAAAGGCTCCGGGCACCATCGCTCGCTGCGGGGCGCCGCCGTCAAAAGTGCCGATACTTTGATTAAACATACTACGTTGCGAGGGATTTTGCAGGGGGTTAGTACTACCAAATTCAGATCCACCGAACGAAGTCAATTTTTGTAGAGGAGATTCTTGAGTAATGCTATATGATTGACTGATGTAACTCCCACCTCCATTGGGGCCAGGATTGGGACCATCTCTAGATACTACGACAGAATTGTTCGCACCTGCCGGGTCAAAATGATCGTTCCCCCCAAGATCAGGAAGAGCATCGAGCATTGAGCCACTGACATCTTCTCCAAACAGGTCGTACGAGTCCATGTCTTTATGCTGCACGACTCTTCGCCTCCATCTCAGGCTCAAGAGAATATCGAACAATCTTCTCTATAATCAATAGCGTGCCCATGTTTGATTCTTGCTTGTTTCGCCTGCAACATTAGAAATTGCGAAATTAATACGACAATCAGAAATGTCTTTTGTGGACTGATTTTCCTTTAAATTTATTTTTCACACTAAATGATGAATAGCAATTGGAGAAATCAGTCCTTGAGTAATTAAAATTACAGTAACAACTTATGAACTAAGAAGTATTATTTTACAGAATGGTTGATGCTGATGACGATGAGTATCCGAAGTTCCAAATTCACGCTAAAGGGGAAAAGCTATACGCTTATGATTGTATGTCATAACCGATATAACCTTTCCCCTTCAGAATGGATCCATTCGGCCTGGAAGTCTCCGATGTGAAGAAATTTCTAGAAAGCTGGAGTAAAAATAGATTATTTCGAATTGGGTTTGTGCGGTAAGTAGTTTACCTCCCTTGTGATTAATCGTCAAGGATTAGTCTCTTTCGAATTAAAATTGATTTTTTTTTATATTTAGTTCAATTTCTCCGTAATTATGAATTTAAAAATATACTATTGCTTGATTTCTTTTGATCTACAGATAAATTTTAGCAGATTGAAGCAGAATAAAAATAGAATTTTACTATAATATTTTCAGGAAACAAAGTGTACCTGAAAAGTTAGAAAATAAAAATGACTGCTTACATATATATTGTTTGCTGATACGATAAGAAAGAATTATTATGTAACTTGTATGACCATTGTTTCTAATTTACCGCACAAGAAAAATAGATTTTAAATAATTTCTATTTCATTATCAGGGTGTCTAGCGATCAGGCCATTTGAAATTCCTGGGGGTTTCGGTTTTTCCCCGACAAAATTTTTTATTTTCCCAACCAATTTTACATTTCTTATTTATAATAACGTATATATTATATGAATTTTCTTTGTGTGAAAGGTCCAATTAATAAAAACATCTTTTAGAATTGTTAGGCAACGTTTCTGACTTTATCAATACTAAGAGATGTTTTTATTAATTGGACCTTTCACACGAAAAAAATACATATAAAATTAACAAAAGGTCGAGACTGAAGAATATGGATATAAACGTACATATTATCCCTCGTATTATCCTAGATAACTTTTTATTTCTCACGAAATAAACACATTAGCATCTTTTCCCTATTTTAAACATTAAATTATACACTTTTTTTTTACATTTTTGCAAAAATAAAAGTTAATGGTCATTTTTATTTTTGTAATTTATTTTTTACCCCTTTCAAATAGCCGTAAATAAAGGGGAAATAAGTAGATTTTACCATTAAATTAAAAAATTCCCTATCTGAAATAAAATCCCCGGGTTTCCCGGTTTTCTTCCGGTGAAACCAAATTCCTGGGTTTCTCCCGGTCCGCTAGACACCCTGATTATCAATGCCATTTAAAATAAAAAGTAATAAAGAAAGAGCGCTCTTAACATTTACACAAAACAGAATACTCTATCAGTCTTTACTTCAAACAACACTTTTTAAGTTTAATTTTACTAGTGTTTGTACGTTTCAAAAATTCAAATAACAGAAACTCAAAAAATTACAAAGCAAATAATCTAAAATAGTTTATATGTATATATAATGTTTCGTTGAACACTTATTTGAGTGTAAGCGAATAAAAAAAATATAACGTAGCACTACTTTTATGTAACCAAAATTTTTGACATTTGATTTCATTCTTATATGCTCTAAAATATTTACAAAATCTGCTTATAATAAGTACGAGATTAAATCACAAAATTGTGGAGCAAAGAATTTGAGATAGATTTTATAGATATAAATAATAATGTGCTCCAATTTTTTTAAACAAAATCTGCTTATGACAAGAATGAGATTAAATGACAAAACTGTAAAGAGTTTAAAATAGACTATAATTATTTGTTCTAATGTAGAGTGAATAAAAATGCACAATCATCACTGCTGATTGTGAGTGCAAAACGTAAATTAACGATGAAATTTTCCTATTTAAGAATCATGTCAGATTTGACTCGATTTGTAGTTTTACTTCAAAAATTGTTTGGTGTATAAATTGATTAAAATATAAATCGTGCTCAGATAGAAACCTACAGAGAGACCAAGATGAAGATGTGAAGAATATAAAGAAAAGTAAGACAAAAAAGTAAGAAAATAAAAAGTATTAAACTCCAGAGGATTAATTAAATTGAAAACGAGGAAAGCCCATAAAACTCGTGCACTATACAGGACATGTGCCATAAAAAATATACATTATACACTGCGCGTACACCTCACTTCCTCGAATAATCACACTCTCATAAAATCTCGTGCAGTAAAATCTGCTTAATACAACTCTTCGTTAGGAATATTCTAAACTTCTCAAGAATCTATTCGACTCGAACTAGAATCCAGGCAAGAACAATTCGCGATGCCGGGCACCCTTGAACCGGAGCAGCTTGGAAAAAATCGATCACACCTTTCGAGAAAATTGAAGCGAAGCGGCGATTTGTTAGCCAGACCTCTCGAATTCCGCAAGGAAAGGTCGAGAAAAGCGAACACCTCTTAGGTACACAAATCGCCCGGAAAGAAAGGAATGGAAAATACAAATCCGATCAGGGCCGAGCTTTTGCCTGTGAGTTGAGCCGGTGCTTAAAATCAAGGGTCCTCTCTCGGATGGCGGCATGGATACAAGCCATAAAAACTCAAAGAAAAAAGGCAAATTTGGATCTGACTACAAACCTGACGTAATAGCTAGTCCTTGGGCAACAATATGCACAGATGGACATTCGTCGGTGCACAATAATGTACATACATTCGAAAACGTTCACTTCGGAAATGCCAAGTGCAGCCTGGACGGGCAAGGGACGTACGGTGTGAGGGGAAATCCTGAGTTTTCGGCGAGGTCGTCCGTCATCTTGTTGCTGATATTCGTCTCAGTAGGTCTTGTATGGGTGAATGAGCGACAGGTTCACGAGCTTCGTGGCATTTGAGCTGACCGGACCAGCCACTTGGTAAAAAAAACAACGGGACGTAGGAGCGTACGCCATTATCGCGAGAGATTTCCGCTTGGGCATCCGAGAATTCGTGGCGGTCGTCGCCAGTCGTGACGCTCGATATTCCACTGTGGCGTCACTTTTCACATCGCGAGGGTCCTCATGGAGGGACCAGGATTTCCGGCAGGACGTCTTCCACGAGGAGAACTGCTATCCCGACGATAGCTTCCCGGAAAGCCACCCTTGGCGGCGCGCGTTCTCACAATTTTCACCGAAGGCGGCAGCGGCGGCGGCACAGGACCGTCGAAGTGCGAGCGTGTCCATAGGCCCGAATCATTCTACACATCTTTGCCTTCCTTTCTCTCTCACTCACTCTCTCACACCCTCGCTCTTTCTCCCTCACTCGATCTCTTTTTCTATCTCGCTCCCGCTCTTGGTACCGGCCACCCGGCCAGTTCCCGTCTCTCTTTCTTACTCCAGGTCCCACTATTTTCTCTCTTGGTGTCTCACTCCATCTCTCTCTCTAGGTAGTAGGTGCCTCTCGTTTCCTCTTTTTATGAGCCTCTCGCTCTCTCTCGGTCGACCCCCACCCCTTGCCCGATGAACTGTTCCCCCTGGCTCCACTCGAGACAGAAACGACGAACGAAACTGTAGTCTTCACTCGCATAGGTACAGTGCGTACGCACACGTCGACGACAGGCGCACCTACACAATTGAGTATCCAGGATCGTGTCTGCGGAAAATCGCTCCTTTTGCGTGAAATTCAGACGCGAGGTTGAATCTGTTGTCCTCTGTGAATTCGAAAACACGGTCACTCGATTGGAGACCAGCGAGCACCGGGGTTTTCAATCAATTTTTTAGCTCTTTTCGCCGGGTCTCGCTGAGGAGAGTCCAGGGGCAAGGTGGTGGTGTTGGATAGGAATGATGAGACGAGGGAGAACAGGGGTAATTCATGTGAAATGTCAGCCAAATACTCCAAAACCTTTGCCCGCAGGGATGGCTGGGAGATTGTCATTCAGGGTTGGCTATTACTTCTTGAGATGGAGTTTGATTTCAGATGAAATTAATCTTTCTCCTTTTTGAGGGATATTTACAGGCTGTGGGATATTGATAAAAAGAGGACTAGGAAAGAATTTTATAGCTTGGGTCAGCAATATAATTCGTTCCGATATGCTCCGAAAATTGTGATATTTCCTTCCCGGAAAGATTTTGACTTTTGTTTTAGAACTGCATAGAAATTGGATATAGATATGAATTATGACCTTCAGTTCATTTTCATGAAAGGAATTAAGATTCAATATAATCCAAAGTCAGTTTTCCCTCCGAAAATTGTCTTCTTGGAAAAGAAAAAGAAACTTGGTATAATTCTTTGTTCTTTGCTTCAAAAATTTTGGATAGGTATTTGCTTCCTGGGATAGAGTTTGAGTTTTAATAAAATTTTCTAGGTCAGGGAATTTTAGACTAAGTTTTGCTGATCACCCTGCGATAAAAGAAATTTGATGAATTTTTACAATTCCGGGAGACTAAGAAACAGATGGGGATCTTGAAAAATAATTTGACCTGTGTGTTAGCATTTAATGAAAAGTTTATATGTATCAATAAATATAAACTTTTTCAATAATTACTATAGAAAAATTTATATTGAATCCTAATAGAATTTTTCATTTCACTCAAATACAAATCGAAATAGAGCTCCAGGAAAAAATTAAATGCTAATGCATTCTTTCTACTAAAATGCTTCTAGTTTCTCGACCTCTCAACAGTTCATTGCGGTCTGAGAAACCACACCTGTTCACTTTCAAGGGTCAGGAAAATTTTCCAGTGAAACGTCCAGTCCATCACGAATTTTATTTGTTTTATTTTCTTCTCTGAATGTTGTTTCAAAAATGAAAGTTTACTTCGTTAGAAGCTTTTACTGAAAAACTATTGCCAATTAACTATTGTATTCATAGTTTTGAGTAATGAAATTTTAAATATTTAAAATAATAAAAAAATAAGAATATAAAAAAGAAGAAACTGAGCGTGTCTAAAACATTGTAAAATATACAAGATAAAATATTGTATCTACGTCAACTTTTGAAAAAATGATTCTTTATTACGTAGGAGTATAATAGATAAAGAAAAGTTAGGTAGTACATTAGATGTGCTTTAAATAACTAGGCAGTGTTCTAAAAATAAGACGTCTTCCGTCAGTGAATTTAAGATTTGAAGACCAAAGACTAAAGTTATTTCTTGAATTCTGATTGTCAGTTTCATCACTACTCAAATAATAATCAAAGAAGAGTAAGATTGTAATACAAATTAAAAAACTGAAATATGTAGTAACAAAAAAAATCAATAAAAAATATTAGCAATAAAACTTAGAAATTCACCCTTGTAAGTAAAAAATTGTTATAGAATTCAATAATAACTCGACTGCAAATGCCAATAAAACAAACTTTCAAGGAGAGAAAAATGTCTAATAAAATGCTGAGTAGTTTCTCAGAAATCAAAGAAGTTAAATATGTCACCCACTTTTAATTGCATTTATTGAGATTATAATGTTAAAACAATTTCCATTTTTAAAACATTTTAAGTGACAATTAAATTGATGAATTAAACTGAAACACGACCTGAAATTTTATTCTAGAAAATTTCGACCAAGTTTTAAGCCCATTTGTGTTTGCATTTCTGCTTTGCAAATCGTTCATTGAAAACAGCAAGCAGATAATATTAAAATTCAGGTTTTTTTCCAAGGAAAATTGCCAGTACTTTAAAAATCAATATTTCAATCCAGTTCTAAGGGAAATATTGAATACCTCATTTATTTTACTTATCTAGATTTTACATTCTCTTTATTATTATTTTGTCCTACTTTTCCGAACAATGTCTTTTTATTCCAGAATTCAATATTGGAAATTGATTTTCGACTCGAGTATAAAAAGATAGATTTGTTTTAATTATATTTTATCATGCTATTATTGTCCCATTAGGGTTTTTTTCCTTTCCGAAGAGATAGTAGGATTTGAGAGGTCGGAATGAATTTCTAATTAATTTCAGATAAAGGAAAAGGATAGGGGGGTTACGGCCCTGGGCATACATATCTTCGGAGGCATCACTCGTAAAACACATCAAAACTGTCGTGCATTCACATACAAGTAACGATGGTGCGACACACATTTGTGTACAAAGAATTCGATACCGCGGTAAAAGACGAACGGGGCAATTGGCAGTAGCCAGGCGGGGTCCAAATTATAGCGGAAAGGGAACCAATCAGATTTTACCTTATAAAGCAGCATTGAACCGCAGGATACTTGATTAACCAATCGCATTCTGTGATTCCCAATCCGAAGTGTGCATTCACCTATAGATGCACGTACGAAGGAAAGTATACACGCGTTATTACACCAAGTCAGGATGATTCTACCATGCACTAGGTGTTCTAACTACAAAATAACATAATGCAGATTTATTTAGAATCAAAAATTCCCAATATCGATACCTAATTCCTTTTCGAACCGACACTATCTACCAAAAATTAAATCATCTACAAGAGGGCTTTTAAATTTTGTTTTATTTAATTCAAATTGTTTCAGCTATTTTCATTCAAATTTTGAGTCACAAGATTTAATAAGACTCAGCTGAAAGATGTTTGCCAACAACTCATAAGCAGAATAATCTGATTTTAGAGCAAATAATTTCAAACCATTACTTTATTTAAGAAAAATTCAAGAAAATATTTCTTTTACAGAATCCTGGCATTAGGAATTTTTTACCTGGCATTTTTTTAGACATGAAGATCTTAAATTATTAGAGGAATACTGCTTACTCTGAATTTTGTTATATGTACAGTAGAAAAGTAAACAATAGCTACTGACCTTGGTTGCTGACATGGCAAGCAAAGTCGAATTTCTTTAAAAGGAACTAAATTTGTTTTCATGCTCTAATTATCGACATTATTGTGTCTGCAATGCCATTTACCTAAAATGTGTTCACATTAGAAAATTTCAGATTTTTATAATATAATTATATCATTTTCACAGAATAAAAATTATTTTCAAATATAATTATATAATTCTACTCAGACTGGATTTAATGTTTAGTTAAAAACAATTGATGCAATTATTGAATTTCTTTGATTTGCTGAAAAATTAATTAAAAAAGATAATCAGGCATTAGAGGTTTTTAAGAAACAAAAATTAGATTAATTCCGATAAACTAGATTTGTTAAAAAAAAAAATTGAAGATTTTACCATTCTATTATCAAGAAGGATAAAGAAAATTTGTCGGATAAAAACTACTTCCTCTAGTGCACTAAAAACAAAATTAAAAGTGAAAATGTCTCATAAAATATTACAGTATAATAGAACCTGCAGCATCCGAATGAAACCGGAAAATATCGCCAAAAAAAAGCGTAGTTCCAAGGAATCACTGTTAAAAAATGAGCTCTTAAAATAATCACCCTAAACAATTTTTTGAACCATTTTAAACCAAAATTTTAGTCAACTTTTAAAAAAACAAGTTTAGGTTAGTAGACAACAATGTGAAGGTAAGATCTAAGAAATCACATAAAATCGCAGTAGCCATTCATAATCCTCAATACTGTACTTGCCAGCACATGACCCCGTTCGGTGAAAATAGGTGCTACATTTTATATTATTAAAATATGATATAAAAACTTGAAAAATTCGGCATTGTTGAGACCGCCCACTCGATAAATTATATCATTATCTATTCTAGTGCAAATAACAAGTGAGATAACTCACGGTTTAACAATCGGCGATTCCATGTTGTCGAAGATTTTACTTAAAACAATTGAACGAGTATTCGCTTAATCGTTATTTCGGTGTCCATTTTGTTTGGTTAATTACTAAAGAGGCATCAGTGCTGCCGCAGGTTACATTGACACATGACCGTTACCCGAGGCACTAATACGATGAAACTTAAAATTTATTGATTAGTCCCGGAGGTGTTTGTCATTTATCTATAAAATTAAAATTCTCCAAAGTAAAACATAAATAAAGAACACAAGCGAAACTTGACACACTTTGCGAACACACGTTTCACTGCACTTATGCCTAGCGTCGAATTAGTACCAGTTGTGGGAGCAAAACTTGTAAAAACAAAATACTGTTTTAGTATTCACTTATCCGTGACTTGTCGTTCATTGTTACCGAATAATGACCTAACTTAATCCATTCTTGTATCTCTCATTTGCTTCCATTGTGCGTCCAAGATAACGGAAATGACGTCCATTGTTGCGAGCGAATTTCACTTTAATGTTCTGCTCACAGTTCTAAAGGCTGGTTTCCACAAATTTGGCATGTAGAGTACTTATCTGGGAGGTTTGAGGTTAAGTAATTTTAGTACAATAGGACCTCCACCATGTCATGTCGGATCTCCTTTTTCTTCCTACAGGACTACTGTAAAAAAAAAAGGAGATCCGACATGACATGGTGGAGGTCCTACTAGTACAGTCGGACCTCCATTATGTCATAGTCCACCATTTCATATTCCCCACAACTATTATGGGCTTTTCAGACCTGATCGTGCCGGCACGAGCTGGCAGAAAGCCCACAAGAGCGGAAAGGACAGATTGTTCTCCATCTCTTTCATTCTTGTGGGATTTCTGCCAGCTCGTGTCGGCACGATGAGGTATGAAAAGCCCATTAGTCCTTCTGATTTATAGGTCCATGATGAACCCGTGCGTCTGTTAGCCTTGGCCCTTCTAATTTATAAGTCCATGGCCGGCAAGATGAGGTATGAGAAGGACGTATAGTGAAGTGTATACAGTCGGACCTCCCCCATGTCATAATTTCGTGGGCAGTTATTACTTGATGGAGGTAGTTCGGAGGGTAAATTGAAAGTTTTGCAGCAGGCATTTGCGCACACACGTATGTATCCATGTGTGGGTGTAAACTATCTACACAAACGCCTTCTTGAGAGTACGGGCAAACGATCAAGACTAGTTGCGGGGAATATGACATGGTGGAAGTCCGACAGTATCGTACAGCATGATCCAACTAACAAGTTCCCGCCACGCGCAACTAAAAAAAAGTAAGGATTGCAGAAGTTTTTACATAGGACAATCTGAAAGACCATTAGGTACTAGAATAAAAGAGCACATTAACGACTGCAAAAACGATAATAGAAAAACGGCTCTTGTCGAACACTCACATTCTTATAACCATCAATTTGACTTCAAAAATGTAAAAATTCTAAATACAGAAACAAATTATTGGAAGCGGTTATTTAAAGAAATGTTTCATATTGTAAAAATCCCTAATTCAGTTAATAAAAGAACCGACATTCAGAATCTGAGTCACTTATATATGAATGTCATAAAAGCTACCAATAAGATATAAATAAGCATTTATAGAATTAATGTATATTAATTTTTAAATCAACATCGCCATATTTATATTTATATCCGTAAAGATGGCACGTAACTAGATGTGCACAACGTTCAAAAA
>JBAGKK010000111.1:107344-128383 GCA_037177015.1 Euceroptres primus
ACTGCTCGCTCGAATAGGCTCGGATCGATGACACTCTACCCCCGAGCCGTGCCGTCAATCCGGTGGTCAGTGTACTTCGTATTTTTTTTTGTTTGAAGAAAATGGTGTCTAAAAATTTATTTCTCTTTTGTATTCTAATTAATTTTTCTTGTACCTCTATTTTTAGCACCTATAGATATTTTAAATGTAGATTAAAAAGAAAGTATTTATTGTTTGATATCTTGTTTTGAAAATAATTGTCAGAAAAGTAGAATCCTCGAAACCTTTTAGTTTCCAAGAAAAATGTACAAAAATTTACGACTAATAATGGATAAATCTACATATTTCAATGTTTTAAAATTTTCTTTACCGAAGAATTGTTTTCCAGTTGAAGAAAAAGACTGAGAAATTTAAAGTATAAAATGCGTTAATATTTTGGAATTTAAAGAATTTTTTTTATCAAATACCCAAAAAATTCTAGAATACTTGCATCAAATCCATTTTGTGAATTCATCAGAATAGAATATCTGTTTATAAAAATAATTATTTTTAGAAGCACCGTAAATCCCAGGTATATTTTTTATCTGAAGTTGGATAAAAACGTTGCAAATAATTGACAACTACAATTATCCGGCGTCAGATAATTTTTATCCGCCTCCCGATAAAAATTATCCGACGTCGGATAAATTGTAGTTTTCAATTGTTTGCAACGCTTTTATCCAACTTCAGATAAAAAATATATCTGAGATTTACTGTGAATGGAATTATAAATTAGTTAAGAATAACTTGATGAAGAACAGAAAATTAACAAATCTGACTTTAATTTTTTTCCAAACAGTATATTGCACGCAATAATAGCCTTTTTCACATTTTCAGTATGGGTATTTGTGTTTTTAGAAATCAATCTCTGATTGAAATTATAAGGAGAAAAATGCAATTTTATACTACGTATTACAATTCTTATTACCCAGATTTTAACAAATTTTATTTCCAATTTTACATTTTGATTTTGGACGTAAATTAAAGTATATTCAATACCATTTATATTGATGGTGAGATCCATTCATACCTGCAATGCATTTGGTGAGAATATAAAAATAATTGAAAATTGTAATCAGACGGGAAAATTTTGGACGTAAATTAAAATATATTCAATACCATTTATATTGATGGTGAGATCCATTCATACCTGTAATGCATTTGGTGAGAATATAAAAATAATTGAAAATTGTAATCAGACGGGAAAATTTTGGACGTAAATTAAAATATATTCAATACCATTTATATTGATGGTGAGATCCATTCATACCTGCAATGTATTTGGTGAGAATATAAAAATAATTGAAAATTGTAATCAGACGGGAAAATGTCAGACCTTTTTGGTTTATAATATTAATGACTTTTAAACTTTTAAAAATGATGATCATTATTTTCAGAGTTATCATTTTTTTAAGTATCGAACATTTAAGTTTTTTGGCAAAATCTTTTTATAGAATTGACTTATTGTCTTCCACTTGAGCTTGTTCGACGCATAATTTTATTAGCTTTTGTCCTGTCATGGGGAAAAAAGGTTAAATTTAATATTACAAAAATTATAGCACTTTAACAACTATTAAAGAAACAGCCGAACTCATAATTACCGGCGGTAGTGTATAATATTTTGTTTTATCAATAATTCTTTAAATCATCTCTAATTAATTAAAAGAAACTTCCTCTTAAAGGAAACGAATAAAAATTCAGATTCCGTATCGTTGAAAATCAACAATGTCGAGGATTATCTACTAAACGAACAAGATACGATTTGTTCTTGCGTAATCGTCTTGATTCTCTCTCTCCCTTTCACATTGCTAATGTAGTAGCAATTAGCACGCTCAACTTCGACGGCTTAATTAAGAGGGTTTCGGCTCTGACTCAGAGTTGTGCGACGAGGTTAGGTCGCTAGGTCAGGTTAGAAGCCGGACCATCAGTACCCATGGTTGCGAACCTTGTCGTTTGTGTGACACGAGTTTCTGACACTTCTATATACATATATTTCATATGTATATGTATGTGTGCGTGTGTGTTGATGTAAGAGGAAGATACATTAGCTGAGATTGACGAAGAGAGAATTATTATTAGAAACTGAGGTTTAGTAAGATCCACACAACTTAGTTAAACCTTAGATGCCAAGAGATCCTCCCTTCCATAATAATTAATCTTAACGAAATCTAAGTGTCATTTCAACCCTGACAGAGTTTCAACTCCGTAATATTGAAACAGGAACTTGTCAGGTTTCCTCCCTGAGAAAGTACACTGTGGCTTCTCTCCAACTTCCAAAATGAAAGATGTGTCTAGTATGAGCCTTATTATTATTATAATTATTTTAGAATCGTTTCTGTAAAACTTGTTTTACGTTTCTGCTATCTTCTGTTTTTATATTTTCCACAAATATCTGGGAAATAACAGAAAATTTTTAAATAAAAGCAATTTATATAAAAGCTTGTTAATTAGTTAATAAACAAAATTCTGCTGGCTTCTAAAGCTTCTAATTATTACTTCTACTACAGAAAGTAATAATTACTACTAACAGGAGCTGTAATTACGAGTCTTTTTGCTTTATGTTATTAATTTGTTTTTAAATTAATATTTCGCAAAGAAGAAATGTTACAATTATTTCATAAGTATTGGAAAAATTAAACTGAAAAACCTGGAAATATAGTAAAAAATTATAAACTGATATTGCCATCACTAGAAACAATTTTGCTGCTGGTTATTTTAAACCAATACAGAAGATCAAAAATGCTTTAGGAAAACGTGAAACTAGTTTAAGCCTTAATTTGACTAAGAAATAGAATTCTCTAATTTGAATTAAGGGTTGAATTCTCAAGCAATGAGAAAATTGGAGCGAAAGCGAAGGACGTTGATAATTAAGGATGAGAGGATGGGACAAAAGACAATCGAATAAACGCGACGAGTAAGTAACGAGACCTCGAACTTATGACTCGGAAGGACATGTAATTTCCTGTCGGTAAAGGGACTCGCACCCCTTTGCTCGTCCAACCTTGAAACGTGCTCTACGTGAGTCAGGATGTTAAGACGGATGTGCGGGGGTGAGCTTTTTTTCCCCACTGAAAAACCAGCAGGTCCGTATCAGTTGTGGAACAAAAAAAAATCGACGGAAGCGTGGCTTTTGCCTGACTAGATGTATACGTATAAAGCAGAGTGGAGGGAGAGAGATGAAAACAGTTAGGGGTCGTTCTAGCTTTCTACTAATCAACCTAATTCCTAACTTGTAAAACACACAAGCTGGTCCGTGGTCCTAACGAGGTTATCCCTTGTTAGGCATCGAACCCTTCTGGTCCATGGCGCGATCCGTCGCTACAAACTGCAAAAACTCATCCACGCTCTGATACTCTCCAACTAGAGCCCATGATTCAATTCGCATGAATGCAATTTGTGATCTTTCAACCTACTTTTTTTTACGAAATCTGAATTATTTGCATTGAGAGACTCAAATTTAAGTTTTGCAATCAAAATTGTGTAAAGTACAAAAGGTTTATGCAGAATATAACACTGTTAGAAGAAGACCTTATTATTCTCAATATCCCCTAAAATCCCTTTACCTGAGAATTTTATTCCTCTTTCACCCTTTTTTTATTCAAAAGTCTGATCTTTTAGAATGCTCCAAAATCTACAAAAGACTCCTGAAATTTTCTCAAGTTCTTTAGAATCTTCAAAACTTATCTGAAATCTGTGACAATTCTCCAAAATATTTGAGACTTCTATAATTATCTTCTACAATTGCAGAAGATAGATTTGTATTGTATTTTAGATTAAGAAGGTAGATAACACCTTCTAAATTCTTCTATAATCTTTCAGAATCGTCTCGGTTCTCCTATAATAATCTTATAAAATCCTAAAAAATATCCTAAAATACTTTAAAATTCGACAAAATATAGATTGTATATTTGTTCAACAAATACTAGATTGATCCAGAATCTTATAAAATCCTTTAATTTCTTCCAAAACCTTCTATAGTCTTCAAAACTTATCTGTTATATTTAAAAATTCTCCAAAATATTCGAGAATCTTTTAGAATATTCTACAATCAGCTCTCTAGATTCTTTTGGATTCTTCCATAATCTTTTATAGTTTTTTGGATTCTTCTATAACAATGTTATAAAATTTTAAGGGGTTAGACCACTTTGATCCCCCGAAATTTAAGGCTTTTTTGGGATTTTTTTTAAAGAAATGCAAAGTGTTTGTGAAAATCCAATTACACTAATTTATTATACATATATTAAAGTAGAAATTGGTTTTTTGTTGATATATTAAAAAATGGTGGCTTAATAGCTGATGATCGGGATAGCTTTGAAAAAAAGGTCAAACAGTGGGCACGATAACTCAAGCTAGATGTGACCGAAAACAATAAAACAAAAAAAATTAGTTTTTTTAGTCCAAAAGCTAGTCTAATACGTAACCGTTTTTAAAAATGTGTATTTTTAATTAAATGGCATCGATTCAAAGTAAAAAATAAATTTTTAACCAAAAATTTCATTACTTAAAGTTACACAGAAAATCGAGATATCAATATTTTGAAAAAATCCTACGTATTAAATTAGAAAATATGTGACGATTCAATTACAAAAAGATTCAAGTAGATTGATTGAAAATTGGTGGAGCTAGGGTGCCCACCAATTTTGAAAATGCTGTTTCGAGAAAAACGCGTTTCAAGTTTTCGTTACTGTTAACACACTATAGTGTGCTCTACTTCTATAGCTCGGAAATTGCCCTTTTACTTTCGATATCGTTTTTTAACTAAAAAAATATGATTTTCACGTGAATAAAGAGTACTTTAAGCGAAAAAGGTTCGAAATTTTGAAGCGGTCAAAGTGGTCTAACCCCTTAAAGAATATCCAAAAATTATTTAATATTCTACAAAATCATAATTATATCATAATATTTTGAAGAATCTTATTAAGACTGTTTTCAGAAGCTTCTTTAAATTTCTGTAGACTTTTTGAAAGTCTTTAAAAAATGGGGAAGAAACAGGAAGATTTTAGAAGATTATAGAAGAATTCAAAAGGTTTTTGAGGATTTTAAAAGATTCTGAAACAGTGTAGAATATTTTGGAAAATTATAATAGATTTTGAGTTCTTTTTGAAGATTTTAGAAGACTCTGAAAAAGTCTGGAAATCTCTGTTAGAGTTTAAAATATCCTGGAAAATTTTAGAAGATCCTGCAAAATGCTGGAAGATTAGGAGATTTTGAAAGAAACAAAAAGTTTCTAGAAGATTCTAAAACATTCTACAAAAATCTAGAAGATTGTATAAGATTTTGAGGAAATTTAGAAGATTTAACAAATCTATAAGTATATGGTACATTAAAAATATTCTTGAAGATTCTAAAAGGTTGTCAAAAAGTCAAGAAGAAATCTAAATTCTTGTCCGCATATTTTTACAGCCGAAAAGTTTCATATGTCGTTAATTTTTAGAGTTGGCAAATTCTTTATTCAGAATTATTTACTGTGAGAATTTCTCTTCCGTTCAAACTTGAAAATTAAACTTAAAAATTACGTATATTAAATTTAAAAATTACCGTATATTTAATTTAAGATAATTTCCAACAGTGATCTTGTGAAGTTACTAAGAAAAAGCTGAAGATAAAATTTGTTGTGGGTAATATTTTTAGAAGAATGACTTTTTATTCAATTAATCGTGTTGTCATGTTAAAACAAAAGAAAATTATCCCACGGTTATCCTGGAATCGGGTTAAATATTATCTTTCGTTTTTTACTGTGTCAGGCGTCTTTCCTAGTTTACTGTAATTTAAAATGAAATATTATTCGAAATATTAATATTCTTAACGTAATTTCATCAATTCTTACTGGTGTCTGACCATATTAAATTTACTCTACTGCGCGCTGTTCTTACTGCTTTCACGTCTGACTATAAACTACCATTTCTACTCAAGTCACTCCCACTTTCAATTTTTCCCAGTGTCCGACCATATTCGGATTACTCTACTGCAGGACGTTCTTACTGCCGTGGAAATGGTGAAAAACGTGTCTACAGTTTGAATAAGTCATCTGTCACTTTTTCGTATCTGAAATAAAATTCATAAATTATTTTCTTTATGATTAGATTTGTAACATCTGTTATGTATAGAATATTGCAAAATGCGTGTTTATAGAACCAACCAAAAAGAAAAGACTTATGAATTTCATTTAAGATACGAAAAAGTGACAGGTGACGTATTAAACCGTAGATACGTCTTTCACCATTTGCACGGCTGCTTACTCCATCCGCGTCTTATTAAAATTACTATTTCCACTTGATCCACTCTCGTTTTTAATATCCTGTACAATAAATACTTATCCTCTTGAATTTTTTAAAATGATCTATCATTAATTTCTTCATTACCCGCGATTTTCCATCCAAATGAGAGTTTACTTTTTTTCAAAATAATTTGTTAACAAAGAAAAAATATACGTACTTAACATAACAAATAAGGAGGAAATTGACTGTTCTACTGAATTAAATTTTTTGAAATAAAATCTTTATATTTTTTATTTTTAGAATCTGACTTTTATTAATTTATTCGTTCATATACCAACTTATTGTTAGTAAAGTTGCAAGAGAAAAGTTAAAAATTCGTGGTTCTCAACCCGAAACTGTTTCTTTATTTCAGAAAGCAGATGTTATTGGATTCAGTATTCGGAATAACGCAGCTTTTGAATATTTAGTGGTGGCGTACTGCAGTCGGAGTCTGAAAAAGTAAGTCAATACAATTTTTTATTTAATTTTTTTATCCATAGTAATATTCTTTTGGATCTGTATCATTTGAATTTCAAATTTTAACGATTTTAGTTAAAAATTAAATAAGTCAGCTGTCAGTATATTTGACACTTTTAGCAATTATTACTGTGATCGATGTTAGAAACTGTCACAAAGTCTTTTCATTTTAAGTTTGTAATTCATTTATAAATTCGGTTAGTTGAACGCAATCCTAGTGACGTTTCCTACATGAAAAATGTTGACAGACTTTGATCGATCTTAGGCGCGTGTTCGCAGAGACAGGTACATAACATTCGCGATGTTAAATTATCAATGGCGTTGTGAACATGATGCAATTTCTCAAAAAAAAACTGACGTTTTATAAATACTCAACCATGAATATCCATCCGAAAATCCGACAGATACAAGGAATAGGTCTAATTAAGAATAATTAAGATATTTCGTCTAGAAAAAAAAAGTTTCGCAGATTATTTCTGCAAACTTTTCGTAATTTGTGAAACGAATCAAGTTTGTCAGTTCCACCTTTAAGACGTTCTTTGTACTCGACAGCAGAGGACTGAAGAGGATACGAATAAGAAGAACGGTGCCCAAGGGTGCAAACCTAATTGTATCCGCCTCACGCTCTTTTCTCACTCTCTTCTTTTATTTTCTTTTTTATTTCCTTTTGTACATCTTCTACTTACCTCGTTCCCTCCATTCTCGACTTATTGTCATTTTTGCGTTTCAAGACCTAGACGAAACGAAATTCAAGTGAATTTGTATGTTTGAGACTGGAGGAGTGGGAAAAGAAGAATAAGGGTGAATATGGTGATACTTGGAAGTAAATAAGGGTGAATTTATGGTACAAGCGTAGTACTTATATTAAACTGGGATAAATTTAACTTAATTGCCGCAGAGTAGTTCAACTTAAATTTACGTAAATTGGTGTTTCCAAACCTCGATAAAGGGACTTGATAGAAGAGGTAGGGTTGAATGTTAAATGAATGTAGGGAAAATTGAAGCGAATTAAGGTGAATTTTCTCTTACATAAGATGAAAGCTATACAAATTTTGAATAAAATGAGCCCAATTTTCTAAAAGCTATTGCAAAAATACTTTAAGGCTTTCTTAAATTATGAATAACATTTGAAATAATAAACATTTTTCAATGTTCTTGGGCTCACCTTAAAGAAATCATAGTAATTTATCAGCATAATTTTACAATTTTTTTGCATTGTACAGGATGTTAAACTCAGTTAAAATAGAAACAAAAAATTTGAAAAAATTTAAATTTTTCCAAATGTATGTATGTTTTTTTTATATTTTGTATGTTTTTTTCTACTAATATGGAATGAGTAATAATGAAGTTTCTATAAATAAGGTTTTTTAAAATATAAATTCATTTGATTTTTATTATTATTTTCCTGTACAAATTAAATGACTTCGAATTTTTTCAACTTTTTTGTTCCAACTTCTATTTTTTGCACTACACAAGAAAAAAATTGAATAATTATGCTGATAAGTTTTTGCGATTCTATAGAAATTTACCTTTGGAATGAGCCTATGAACATTGAAAAATCCTTATTATCTCGAATGTTATTTACAATTTAAGATAATATTATATTTGCACTATTCTTGCAATAGCTTCTTAAAAAATTGATAAAATGACTTTATCCTGGGCTCATTTTATTCAAAATTTGGATAGCATTCAAGCTATTTAAGAGAAAAATTTTATGCTTCGAATTAAACAAGTTAACAATCGAAAATTAACAAATTTTAAATGATGAAAAATGGGTGTACATATGGGTGATTCTCTGTATTAAGGTCACTTTTGATAGAAGAAACTTTTTTTGCAAAAATATTCTGAAATAGGTTTTTTTAAAACAATTTTTTGAAAGAGTTATCCGTTATCTTTTAGAATTTGCATTCATGAACCGATTTCTATAAAAGTAAGTATTCTAAAGATTTTTGAGTCGCTGAATCCGAACTTTATAATATAATTTAAAAATTCAAGATGGCTGATCCAATACGGCTGCTGAAAAATTTGAAAACAGTCACCATTTTATAAAAATGGGTATCCTAAGGTTTTTAGGTCACTGAATCCAAATATAATAATACAACTTTTAATCTCAAAATGGCCTATCCAGTACTCACATAACCTATAAAATGAAGCCCCGTAAGAAATTTAAAAAATTTCGAATATTTTAACATTAATTTCTAAAAGGATTAGAAGAACACAATAAATAAAAACTAAAAATATCAAAGTAAATTACATTGTTCTTGTAAGCCTAACCTATAAAATGACATTCGAAATACAATCCGTTCTAAAAAGAATAAAACGCACTTTGAAGGTTATAATTTGTTTAAGGTTTAAAAAATTGCTAAAAACTACATTTAAGTAATATATTTTCTTTTCCTAATGACATAATAATTAATTAACTTACCAAATAAATAGTCTTCATCAAACTGACAAACTGACAGCTCCTAGCCGGATCACAGCTCATAGAGCGAGGCCCAAAATTTTTATTAATTTTTTCCTTCAAATTTCTCCATGACAAAATGCATTAAATATTTCATTCCTCAACAATTTCAAGTATTTCAGAATAGAATAATGTTAATAGGATGCTTTGTTTATTAAACAATCATGAGGCTCAAGGCTAACCTGTTTGTGTTCCACTCCTGACTTTACATTCTGTGACGTGCTTGTTTAAAAGATTAAATTAAAAAGTCCTTTGGAAGGATTATTCACTATTACTCCCTTTAAAGATGTGTTAGATTAAATTTAAGATATTTTCCCGAAAATATCATTTACATCGTCTAATTTACATCGAGCGTGTAATC
The DNA here is from genome assembly GCA_037177015.1 of Euceroptres primus. Classification (NCBI taxonomy): domain Eukaryota; kingdom Metazoa; phylum Arthropoda; class Insecta; order Hymenoptera; family Figitidae; genus Euceroptres; species Euceroptres primus. Next base: position 116,919 of record JBAGKK010000111.1, read on the forward strand.
ACGCATAATAAAAATAAGCAAAAGTTTAACACGTTTTCTCTTAGTTTAAAGGTAAATCTTCTAACTTTTACCATTGATTCATACACAGATGTGATACCTAGACTTATTTATTAAGGGTATGTTATACATAATGATGTCGCAAATTACTGACCAATTTTTTATTTATATTCAGCCGGTTTATTAAGATGAAAATGCAAATATAATGCTGAAATTTTGGGAAATGATTAGGAATATATCAAAAAATCTATGTCTGGCGCGTTTCAGTTTTTATTTTGGGAAAAAAATTATTTTTTAAAATTATTTTTTTTCAAAATGAAAACTGAAACGCACCAGACATCGATGCCTAAATATATTCTTTATCATTTCCCGTAATTTCAGCATTATATTTGCATTTCTCTCTTCATAAACCCGCTGAATGTAAATAAAAAATCGGTCGATAATTCGTGACGTCATTATGTATCACATGCCATTAAAGAATTACATTAATATTTTTTGAAATCACAAAAAAAATCTTCAAAAACTCATTATATTGTCATCGTGCGTTTTAGAAAAAAGTTAGGAGGAAACTTTTCAAATTAAAAATCTCTTGTCTTTAAGTGCGATAAAATAAAAATCTATATAAGAGAATAATATTTTTTGAGACATACTTTTAAAAGGCACCAGTGAAAATTTATATTTTATTACCCTTGGTTTCGAAAATCCTCCTCAAATTTAGCAACTTGTAAGTGGAGAATAAGGAAAAGGCATTTTTTCAAGAATTTAATGCTTGTTTAATATAATTTTAGGGTAAAATAATCTGTATCACTCTTTGGTTTTTGATCCATGTTATCAAAACAAATAAGTTTACCAAATTCTAAAACAATTCAATAAATTTTCGTAAAGATATTACACGGGGAAGCAAAAGTGTCCTTTATATGGAGAAATGCCCATGTACTAAGTGGCGGTAACGTAATAAAAGCTTTAGAAATGTAACTTAACCTACTTGAAAAGAAGGCGCGAATCACAGCTGCACTTTAAATCTTAGTCTTACCTTGATTTGAAAATTTAATTTAAAAGTACAAAACGATTCATCAAACGAAAGTTCGCTAGGCATCCTGATATTGAGTTAGAAATTTTGATGTATCAGCGAGGGATTGATATAAGAAATTTTGTGGAATTGGGTTACTAAAGGCTTGAATATCCTGTAAAAGTCAGTGAGAATCAAAACAGGGAATTTTGCAAATTTCATTTTTATAATTTTAGTAAAGAATTTAAAGCAATAAGAAACTTTTCCTCCTTTAAACTATTTCTGCTAATAGCTTGAGAAAAAAAAACATTATTTCTGATCCGTGAATTTGCCGGAAATTTGAAAACGAAAGTTCGCTAGGCATCCGGATATTGAATTAGAAATATTGGTGTATCAACGAGGGATTTATATAAGAAATTTTGTGGAATTGGGTTTCTAAAGGCTTGAATATCCTGCAAAAGTCAGTGAGAATCTTTAGAAAACAGGGAATTTTGCAAATTTCATTTTTATAATTTTAGTAAAGAATTTAAAGCAATAAGAAACTTTTTCTCCTTAAATTGTTCTCATTTAATTTTTCTCATTTTTGTAAATTAACTCTGATTGAAAAAGCTTTTAAATAATTTTCTTTTCGAGTAAAGAAAGTAAAATTTCTTGTTGGTCCGCTTCTTTTTAAATAAAGTAGGGTGCAAAGAAATTTGGATATTGTTTTTCCCCAGGATGGAGATCAAGTAGTTGATTTACTCGAATTTTCTCCAAGTCACGGTTCAGTTTCATTGGTAAAAAAAACTTTGTTGAAAAGTCTTTAATGAGAAATGGTGGGAAAAAGCCGGTCGAACTTGAAGAAAAATGTTAATTCGACTTGCCCTAAAATAAAAGTTTGCCAATAATCGAAGTTGGCACTTGATAAAGTCTCTGTGACTCGAGGACGAGGGGATTCTTTTCTTTTTTTTTTTTCTTATTCCGGTGGAGGCAAACTGACGTTGAATCGATCACGCTTCCATCGGAGTACGTCGAGGTTCTTTTCTGAGTGCGATTAAATCGCACGTAAGACTCGTGCGGGGGCGGCTCACACTTCCGCGACTCTGATAAGACGTCTGATAATTAATGTCGGATAGGAGGGCTGAAACCCTTCGTGCTTGACGCTGGTATGTTCAAACAATGGCTCCTCCCACATCCCGGCCTCGTTTTCTTTTATCGAATCGACGTCGCGACTCTTTACAGTTCCTGGATTTTGTCCCGTCAATTCAGCCACTTTATAACGGCGAGAGTTAGTCTTCGACGAAACGCCATTGTTTGCAGTGGATCCACTCTTGCATTCTAGCTTGAGATTACGGCTGATCAAATTTCCGCGGTGTATGTGCGCGCGTCTACATGGGAAACGTGTGCGTTTCTATTCGTGCGCCGCTGAAACACCAACCGAGCTTCGATTTTTCCAGCGGACACCCCAAACTACCCACCCGGATTACGCCGTAGCAAGGTACCCTCAATAGTTGGATGGTGGTTAGGTTAGGACAAATTACGTTCCTTGACTGAGATTCGACGACTTTTGCAGCCGTTCTCGCGTGCCACACCTTCACTCCTCGTTTCTCTCCGAAATGGTCACTTCGAGTCCAATCGTTCCTCTTTTCAGATTGAAAAAGGAATTTCATGAGAGTTTGGGTCAAATTCGGCTTGAAAAAGTGAGCATTGGAAAAATAAGTTAGTTTGTACTGTTTAAGGGCATTTACTGAACTGTGACGTAACGAATTAAACTGACTTTCAGGGTAAGGTATCCTAATAACAGACCTTTCCCTAATTAGAGACTCCGGTTTTCCTCAGTAATTGTGTAACAGACCCTTTCGGCAATCATTTGAATTTGAAGTTCATAGGAAAGCTGCAAGGGGTTGGCTACTAGCAACTTTTATGTATACATCTGAATTCCAGAATTCAACGAATTCAAAAGTATTCAGAGGAATACATGGGTGAAAATAAAAAAATCGCCAATATTCACCTAATAATTTTTGCTGAAAAAAATATTTCAAATTTGAATAAAATACGTTTTTTCTGTTAGTATGCATCTGAAACATAACGCAAATAGTAGAGAACAAGATTAAGAAACGTATTTAGAATTTATTTATGGTATTTTTTAACCTTTTTAACCAACGTGATATTTCATAATCTCCAGTCCTTAAAATACATGAATGGACTATAGAAAACAAAATAAATATATATTTCAACATTTATTGTCGATCAATAATATCGTAGTTACATTGAATGATAAATAATATGAATTTTCTGAAAAGAATCTTTTTCTATTTTCGTTAACCTATTTGAAAATTATTATTCTTTTCAAACAAAACGACAAACTTCATTCAAGATATCATAAAATGGTCGTAGGACAAGATGTCAATAAATCTATGAAAACCCGTCGATCAACTTTCGGCCTAAATATATAATAGTCTGCATGTTGAGCATTTTTTATGGTTCTTCTTGCGAACTATTAATTCGAACTATTATTATCCATATTCACGCTGGGTAGAATCGACCCGTCAAGCAACTTTAGGCCTAAATATTTAATAGTTTGCAATCTGAAATGTTCAAAGAATCTTTCGTAATTTTTTTATCACATCGGACAGATAGTTTTCTCACGATTGTTTTTTTAAACTAACGGCTAGAATCGATCCAGTGTGACTATCGTAAAATTCTCCGGTAGTGTAACTCCGGAGGGTTAAAGGTTACTTTCTTAATATAAATTGGTTTAAATTGCGAGTTTGTAAGGACGAATAAATTTTTACAGACAATATTTTCACGTATAGCCTATCTTATAAAAAATGCACTTATCTGGAAACAAACGCGGGATACGATGTCATTACAAAGATGTAGGTACGGTTGTCGAAATTTTGTGAAATTTTTTAATTGCTGATTTTATTTACATTTTTGACAGATTTTAACATAAGTATATTGTAAAATTTACGTAAAAATTCACTTGTTTCATGGTTTCAATATGGAAAACTACTATTTTAATTTAAAAATTCCGACGAAATGTGTCTTTAGATACGATGACCGAAACTGAAATTTAAATCTGGGGATACAAGAAAAGCTATTCGTATCTTGAAATTGAAATTAATCGAACGATTATTAACTTCTTTTAGTATCTTTAGGAGTATCAGAGAAAAGATGTATCCCAGAAAAGCATCCAATTTTACTTTAAAAGCCTACAAAAAAGATTTCGAATACTTATAAACATAATCAGGGACAAAGGGACATGATGACATTTTCAGATATTTGAAAAATTTTACGTGTATTTTAGCAACATATGAATAAATGTAAGCATAGGGCATTGTAGAGTGGCTTGCGTGCTAAAAAATCCTTATATTTAAAACAGGATATTTTTAAGAATAAGAGCGTAATTTTCTCGGGACACATTTTCGTCGACTTTTTGATTTTCACCCATATAAGAATTCAATTTTTTTACAATAATTTACAAGAATCCAAGGAAATTTAAAGAATACAAAGTGAATTCAAAAGAATTTAAGTTAAAATAATTAAAATTAGAATTAAATGGTGAACGCAAAAGTATTCAAGGTGAATTTAAAAGACCTAAACAGAATTCAAGAGAATCAAAATATTTCAAGTGAATTTAATTGAATTCAAATGAGTTCAAGTGAATTTCAAAGAATTTAAGTAAATTCCAAAAAAATTCAGAAACAGGTCTACACCTGAATTCGGAGAACTGTTAAATTTTTCGTGTCAGATGTAAAATTGTTTATAAAAATGTTGTTTGTGATTTCAATTTCAAAAGAATTAAAGTATAAAATTAAAGTATTCAAGGTGAATTTAAAAGTCCCAAACAGAATTCAAGAGAATCAAAATATTTCGAGTGAATTTTATAGAATTCAAATGAGTTCAAGTGAAGACATGAGAATGACAACTCGTTAAAGACCATTTGAAGTTTGCCCTCCAAGTAATAGTTAAAATAACCTAATTTAGAGGCCAACTTCAAATGATCTTTACCGAGTTGTCATTTTCATGTCTTCAAGTGAGTTTCGAAGAGTTCAAGTAAATTCCAAAGAATTAAAGTGAATATTAAGAAGAATTAAGAAACAGGTGTATAACTGAATTCGTAAAACTGTTAATTTTTTCGTGTCAAATGCAAAATTGTTTATAAAAATATATTGTTTGTGATTTCAATTGCAATTTATCCATTCAGTCGCAGAAAAAACTAAGAATTAAACTTGTTGCAGGTAATGTTTTAGAGGAATACATTTTTATTCAAACAACTTTACGTCTTTCAAAATGCAGTTTTTATTATAGTAAAAAAAAGACTCCAATACTTTAGTCAAATTAATCCTGTTAAGTTAATTTTTTTGCACTCCTTTTTTTCTGTGGTCGTTACATTTAATTGAAATTTGGTTTAAAGTATCAAAAACTTTATTTTGGAAAAAAATACTTTTTTAATATTAAATATATTCTTACTTTGTAATAAACTGTCATAATGCCTTGAAAGATTTTGTCTATAAAGTATAAAGCAAAATTTCCAAATTTTTCTCTAAATATTATTGCTAACCTAAAGAACAAAAAAAATGTAATTTCTAAGTTTACTCAACTTTAAGTAAATAAATGAAAATTTACAGATCCTTGTTCTCTGGAGATTTTCGTTTACTCTTTCTTGTTTGTCCATATACTGCGATACAGAAACTCAACTGTGTATAAACAAGAAGTAGGCTAAGTGCATCATTAGTCGGGCAATTTCAAGCCGCTCTTCAGCAACGAAGCTAGAAAATTTACTTTGACTAAAATTGGCGAAAGAGTCTCTTTCTTCACAAAAATGAAGAGTGTTTTTATTAAAAGTTGTTCTTGACAAACTAACTACCATGCAATTTTCTATTAAATAATGTAAATATTAATACAAATTCTTCATTAAAGATGCCAAATTTTGCAAATCATTTTGAATATCAAGCATTCAATTTTTCACTCTATTTTATAATATCACTCTATTTTTTTTATACGTAAATTCAACAGAATTTCTCTTTGGAAATTGAATTCATCTGCAAACTTGAAAGCTTTTTCCTCACAAATAAATTCTAGTTTGCACTTCGATTTTAAAAAAGCTATAAAAAAGCTGCCTTCACTCTATCAATATCCCTCTCTTTTAAAAATTGCAAAAAAATAATTTTTCATCACGCAATATCTGAAAAATTGTTTCACTGCAGATTTTTAATAAAAGATAATTAAAATCAACGAAGTCCAGTAATAGAAATTAAATTAATTAATATATTTTATTATAACGAATTGTATATTGATCAATTGTATATTTTTTATTTCCTTGAAATTTTAATCCACTATTTCACCTTCTTAAAAAGTTTCTGTAAAGAAACTTTAAGAACAAACATGGTCACGAATTTGTAACGTTTTGAAACGAAACGAACCGAAGAACAGAAGGAAGTCACGCTTGAACCTTTCAAAAGCTGATTTCCTCTCTTCGCTAATGTACGTGTTTGCGAGGCGAAAAATAGAGTTTTCCTTCCTCCAAGACAATGATTTTTTTAACGAATTAATATCGCCTTAGAAGCTACTTGCAATTTACAAAGTCGTTGGCAAATAAGAGAAACGTTGACTGCCAGACGAAGAACTGGAGAACATAAATCCTCTTGCCTTGGCATTATTACCATCACGAGGAGAAATTAGATCCGAAACTTAATTGCGTTTCGATGCGAAATTGCTAATTAACAATTAAATCCCAGTCTTCCGGTCTCCTTCCTTCCCGATTGTACTTGTCTTGTCTGTTGCCTCGTCCGGTTCTGCGATTTCATTTGTTGGTAAGAGGCTTCGCTATTGGTCGCTGGACCGGCGAATTGCAATCGGGAGCAACCAACCGTCCAATTCCCAAAGGAATTTACCTTTGCGGTGGGTCTGAGTGGCAACGTAAGCTGATTTTCGATTATTGAGATGTACAACGCTCGACACAAAATGGACAAAAACCTTCTTCATTCCATTTTCTAGAGTCAAGAAATTCTTCCTCGATATTACCTATTGTTTTTTAAAATTAAAGTAATGAACTGTTCTAGTAAAGAAGTTTCATGGGAAGCTTTAAGAAATAGATAATTTTATTTTTCATTTAAAACTCAAATTTGATTAAAAATATTGGTTTATTTAATAAAGAAACTAATATAATGATAAAAAGTTCATTAGTTACATTGAAAAATCACCATTCATTTACAATATTTGTGAAAAAATGAATTATTTAAACAAATAAAAATTGTTTAAACAATAACAAGTTACTTAAGGAGTAAATAAAATCGTGTGATTTATCCATTTATGCTTAAAATGTTAGGAATTTATTCAGGTGTCTTCCCTATAATGGATGATTCTCTGTATTAAGGTCACTTTTGATAGAAGAAACTTTTTTTGCAAAAATATTCTGAAATAGGTTTTTTTGTATCACGCCTGTTCATTAATGCTAGAATTAACAATTATTAAAATATTCGAGCTTAAAAATATTTTTGTCAATTTTTTTAAACAATCTTTTGAAAGAGTTATCGGTTGTCGTTTAGAATTTGCATTCATGAACCGATTTCTATAAAAGTGAGTATTCTAAAGTTTTTTGGGTCGCTGAATCCGAATTTTATAACAGAATTTCAAAATTCAAGATGGCTGATCCAATATGGCTGCTGGAAAATTTGAAAACAGTCACCATTTTATAAAAATGGGTATCCTAAGATTTTTAGGTCGCTGAATCCAAATATAATAGTAGAATTTTTAATCTCAAAATGGCTTATCCAATAAAATGGCTTATCCAATACTCACATAACCTATAAAGTGAAGTCCCGTAAGAAATTTAAAAAAGTTCGAATATTTTAACATTAATTTCTAAAAGGATGATAAGAACACAATAAATAAAAACTAAAAATATCAAAGTAAATTACATTGTTCTTGTAAGCGTAACCTATAAAATATAATTTGTTCAAGGTTTCAAAAATTGCTAAAAACTACATTTAAGTAATATATTTTTTCTCTTAATGACATAATGAATTAATTAACTTACCAAATAAGTAGACTTCATCACACAAATACACCTAGTCCAATTGCTTCAAATTATTATTAATCTTTTCCTCCAAATTTCTCCATGACAAGATGCATTAAATATTTTATTTCTTAACAATTTCAAGTATTTCAGAATAGAATAATGTTAATAGGATGTTTTGTTTATTAAACAATCATGAGGCACAAAGCTAACTTATTTGTGTTCCACCCCTGACTTTACATTCTGTGACGTGCAATTACAGAACGTGTAATGTCAAACAACAACAAAATATAGACTGTACTTGTTTGAAAGATTAAATTAAAAAGTCCTTTGGAAGGATTATTCACTATTACTCTCTTTAAAGATGTGTTAAGTTAAATTTGAAATATTTTCCCGAAAAGTGTCTAATTTACATGGAGCGTGTAATGATACATAATAAAAATACGCAAAAGTTTAACACGTTTTATGTTAGTTTAAAGGAAAATATTCAAACTGTTATTATTGATTCATACACAGATGTGATACTTAGACTTATTGATTAAAGAATTATATTAATATTAGTTGAAACAACAAAATTAATCGTCAAAAACTCATTATATTGTCATCGCACGTTTCAGGAAAAAAGTTAGGGGGAAGCTTTTCAATTTAAAATTTTCTTGTCTTTAAGTGCGATAAAATAAAAATCTATATAAAAGAATAATATTTTTTGAGACACTTTTAAAAGATACCAGTGAGAATTTATATTTTATTACCCTTGTTTTCGAAAATCCTCCTTAAACTTAGCAACTTGTAAGTGGAGAACAAGGAGAAGGCATTTTTTCAAGTATTTAATGCTTGTTTAATATATTTTTCTGGTAAAATAATCTGTATCGCTCTTATTCTTTTGGTCCATGTTATCAAAACGAATAAGTTTACCAAATTCTAAAACAATTCAATAAATTTTCGCAAAGACATTTCACGGGGAAGCAAAAGTGACCTTTATATGGAGAATTACACATATGTATAAGTATCACCCAACGATAAAGGCCTTTTTTAAAAATAGAATTATAGATTTCCTGGGCCTAGAAACTTGAAAATCCCAGGATCGTTATATAAAATTTTGTTAAAAATCTGAAAAAATTTAACAATACATTTTTCACCAAACGAAAGGAGATTAAGGAGTGAGAGCTGAAGAAAATAAAAGTTTATTTTTAAACAATTAGGAAGTAATGCTGTGATAAAAAGCTTATAATGCTTCTCTTTATTTGTATCTGGAACAGTATTTCAAGACAAAGATTTAAGAAAAAATATTTCGTTCATTGGTGTGAATTTTGTTGGATCTTCATTTCATTTCAGTTTATTTAAGCTCAACAGTCAGAGACCAATTACAGAGCTACAACGTTGTTATACCCATGTAATAGGTGTACAATTTTGTATTTCAGTTTTTAAGTTTAATAAAAATACAAGTATATAGTAGTATTGAATTAGGCTTCTGTTTGTGAGATAAATTCTTGTACCGCATTACAAAATGTATTCAGTGACATTGCGAAGAGATCAGGTTCTTGCTGCGTATTTGTGCAAAACTTATTGAAATTTGCACATATACAATGTCGGTTAATTTTGAATAATGATATTTTGAATAATTTAAAACAATTGAAATTTTCATTGTGATTTAGTTTGTTTATTTGAATTTGAGAAAAATTCGGCTTTAAAATCAAGATCACCCTTTTGCTGTGAACGCTCGAAACTTCACAGAAAAAAAGTGTAGTTTTTGTTACAGCTAGTTTTCGGTAACCTTTGTCTGCAGGTATAAGGCTTAAATCTGTCCTTTTTCCTCAGGGCTTAAAATTGTTACACCTTGAATTAAGCCCATTTTTTAAGCTTGAAACTAGACTTTTTTTCTGTGTTTAAGCACATTGAAATTTTGAAATTTGAAATCTGTAGCCTTGAATTCACAGTTGAAAAGTGTGAAAGGATTTAATACAAATTCATGAATTCGAAAAGCCAGATTCATGCAGTTTTTGCCACTTCCCTTTAATTTGATTACAGAACGCCTCTTTATAATCATCAAAGCGTAAGATTTCAAAGGAAAACTAAGCGCCGCAATCCCATTCCTACTATTCGAGGAAAACTCAGCTTTTACAAAATCGTCCAGCGGCTTCTGTTTTATAAAACGAAACTGTGATATCCAGAGATCCTGGCACGAGCGTGTCGTGGTAAGCCGATTTTATGGGGTTTTCGTGAAGAATACTTCACGCTCGAGGCACTCTGAACGACCTGCTGACTCTGTGAAAGGCGACTGCCCGCAGTCCAATACGAATGCGAACTAGGGTCATTCGTGGGGTGACCCGAGAGGCAAGAACGACCGTAAAATGGGGAGGTATACGTGTAACTTAACGATACAAAGTCGATGATAAAATGCACGCGTTTATCCAACGTAAGGAGGATAATAGCCTTTCGTTGGGTCGCCATGAAAAACTCTTTACGACCTCAATTTCAGCTACGGGTAGGTCAGTAACACATTATGGGACAGAGCACCTCGTCAAAAATCGATCGAACTTGTGAAAAGGATCGTTAGCTACTCCCTCAAATCCATTGCGGAAATGTGGCCTACAGATTTTATTAACTTTGGGAAATATTCTCCGGTCTGGCTATTCATTGAAGTAGATTAGATCACCAAAGAGTTGAGTAAACACTCTTAAGACATGATGTTTTTCGTGATAAAAACGAAGTTTCTAACATAAAATAATGTCTTGAATTACGATTTGTGACAATAGCGTCCTTGTATTGAAAATAAATATTTTCTTTTTATTTAAACATATTAGTAAAGAGCAATGTAATTTTTATTAAGTCTATTATGATACTTTTTTCAGAAGTGCAGTTTTTCAAATTCTGCTGTTGGTAACTTAATATCGATGTTATCTACCAAATAAAAAATATAAATATCAGTTTTCTAAGACTGTTGATAATGAAAGAATGGATAAACACAGAACAAAATCTGTTGAATTAACAGAAATCATCTGTTAAAATAGGCACAGCAGATATTTTCTGTTATTTTTACAGAAATTTCTGCTAAACTTACAGATTTTAAACGCTTTTCTGTAAACTTTACCTGTAAGGTTAAAGTAATTCTAATTTTTCTACAAATCTGTTAACCTAACAGATATTTCTGTAAATTTTACAGAAAAGCGTGTAAAATCTGTAAGTTTAAAGGAAATTTTAAGTTTAAGGAAATTTCTGTAAATATAACAGAAAAAATCTGCTGAACCTGTTTTAACAAATGACTTTTGTTAATTTAACAGATTTCTTTCTCCGCGAAGGTGAATAGTGTAAAATTGTTTTAAATACCTTAAGGGCATCGTATACGTAAAAACGTCACAAATTACCAGCTGTTCATATATTTTTCTTCCACCTGTTTTTCTTAGGGGAATGCAATTATCACACTGAAATTTCGGAAAATAATAAAGAATAATATAT
>JBAGKK010000112.1:692-11098 GCA_037177015.1 Euceroptres primus
TGTTGTTACGACTAAAAAAAGGATTTATTATGTATTTTCAAAAAATTATTATTTGTCATTATTAAATTATTAATAATATCGATAAATTATATTATTATAGTTACAAAGTAAATCAATTTTATTTTTACCTAATCTTTAATTTTTAAACTATAATCAAAGAATGATTCATTTTAATTTAAAAAATTTGTCTAAAATCTTTTTTATTTAAAAGTTAAAATTTTCTTTCTGCTTTTTTATATCTAATTTTTACTTTCTATTCTATTATTCCTCATTTATGAAAATTTCATTGCATTCTTTTACTTTATTGTGGAATAATTCTAGTTACAAGAAGATGGAAAATGCGTGCGACGTCAGAAGTCTTTCAAATAAATTTGTAGCGTGAATACTTTTACAGATTCTTGTATTAATGTTAATAAACCTAATGTGTATTAAAGGAAATCATTTTGTAAAAATTTTCGAAAAAAATTTACTTTTTTCGAAAGTGCCCTTTGCGTGGAGAATAACCCATATAGTAAATCAATTTGCATCGTACTAGACCAAATCATATTTAATTTAATCCCCGAGGCAAAAAGTCATATTCATTTGCTGTGATTTAATTTAAAGTTTATAAATTCAATTATAATTCAATTGTACAATCAAATATCGTTCCCTTATATAAAATCTATATCTCGATCAGCATATATTTTCTACATTCTGTATCCTTTCCTCAAATAGGTCAATTTCTAATTTTCCATTGAAAACTACACCTGATCCTACAATCTAGGCTTTCAGAGTCGCTCTTAGAAAAACAAACGTATCATTTTTCGATGATGCTAATGAGTTTTGAGTTCTGGGATCTGAACACCTTTGGAGTCGAGAAGAATGTCAGGCTGTCTGGGCCATATAAAAATGTAGAGACATTTCGTCACAAGCATAAAGATTCCTTGTCATTGTGTTTAGATATAAAGATGTGTGAACATGCATGCTTCTTATTCGTATTCGAAGCTCTCTTGGGTGTAGTTAGTGGTTTCGAAGAGGCTTGATGTGTAGGTTCATGTGTGTCAGAACTCAGAACTCGCTCGTCTTTCCTCTGTGGTCTCGAGTGACGGCAGTTGCACCTGTCTGGCCGTCTGCCTGCAGTCCGAGCGGCGCCAGATCCCTCCGCCTCATTCCAACACCCCGCACAACTAATTCCATCTCGACGCGACAATAGAGCTAGTTTCACATTCGATCAACGTCACCGCAAGATCACGACCGAGAACACCTGAGAAAAATCCGGTTATCTCCAAAGAACCGATCGCCGATCTTTCATCCTTGAAACCGGTTGAGTCCAGTTCTTGAAACTTATCAGGAGAATCAATTTACAAGCCTTTTCCATTTTGAGAAAAATTTATTCCACGGAATCTTTCCGTCTTGAAAATTTTGAAATAGTCCTTGATTTTTTTTGCAGCTGACTGCTTGGATATTCAGGAAAATCCCCTTTGGATTATCGATTAAATTAATTATCATAAATAGGAGTAAAATCAAAATCAGGTTTAAGTTGCAGACAAAATTAAAAAAAGGTGTTTTCCACTCTGATTATTTGGATGCTTCCGGAGAGGGGGGCCTGCATCTTGGAAGCTTCCAAGTCGTCCGCTCAATTACCTCTCGGCCACAAAAATTAATCGGTCCCTCGAACCACTTCACGCCTCATGTCCTCTCCCTCCCTATCCCGTTCAGAGTGTTCTTCTCTGCACGGCCACCGGGACGGGATAATTAAAAGAACGGATCGCCTCGATTCATTTCGTTTCCTTCTTCCTTTTGCTCGCGAACATAATACAACGTAGTAGGGCTTTCCTCCTCCCGTTGTTACCAGTTCTTGGGACTCGGGTCCTCGCTTAAAAGTCGAATCCTCATTCTAAATCAAAATCGAAGACACCTGGTTTTCTGCCGACAAAGGTTGGCTCCAATTAATTTTGATACGACTCATGGACTTATTTCAAATAAACGAGTCAGGTGTAGAAAAGTAACTTCCGACTTTTTGCCTCTAATTTCAAATTTTTGGCTTCAAAATCTTAGCAGTCTTCCTCATTTTTTTAATTGGATGATCTATAATTGTGAAACTTATGGTTTGGAATTTAAATAATTATCGAATTAAAGGGGCATATAGAACGCACCTCCTGTAATTCCTTATGGTTAAGAGAGAGTGGTGGACTACCCGGTGGCACGATAATCACCTAATTACACGTTGGTCCTCGAATGAGGCGTTGGTCGCAGAAACGCCTATCTCTTTCATGTACATATATTGGTTTCTTCATCAGAGTTCTATATAACTGATCGAGTCTTCTCGACGCGTTATGGAGAAAGTCGAGGTTCTGGGTTTTTTTTGTTGGTTTTCAATATTAATTAAAATGATAATTTAATTCGGAGGTTGAAAAATATTTCAGGAAATATTGGATGTTATTAATTTGGGGACAGTTTGCAGAAATGATTTATCAAACTCTTTTAAAGTTGAAGCTCATGTTTCAAGTTTCTCTGAAGAGAGTCAGATACACCTGTTTGTGAGTTTATCATCAAGTTCCGCTAACCGTCTCCGTGTAATGACAACCTTGCAGATAGGGAGAGCTTTCACATATCTTCTCACGCATCCCTGCCAGTATCCCTTAAAGTGAAACTCGATTTCGAAATTGATCTTTATCAGATCTCAAATTTATGAAACATTACTTATAAAGAAACGTTGCTTAACTTGGACCCTTTAACATTTTTTAAATCTAGTATTTTATAGAATGATCTGATAAGTCTAAAACAAATCATTTTAGGTACCACAACTACAATGCCTTTTAAGATCCTATAACTCTAGAATTCTAGATCCTAATACAAGTTTTCATAAATTCGCAGAGGTGAAAATAATAATTTAAAAATCAAAATAATTTTTTAAAAACTCAAAAAACGATCAATTATTACAAGCGAATACTTATTATTTAATAAAAAACTATCAGTGTAGGAGACGGGTTCACTTTAGGCAACTGTACTCTATAAAAAGGGAAGTTTAAAAAAGAGAATTCAACACAAATTTAATTGAACTTTATTGAATCCTTTGATAGAAGCAAACCAATGATCTTAAAAATGTGCCACTAGAGTTTTTAGCACTAAAGTAATTATCCCCTCCATAACTTTCTCGCAGATTAAAAACCGTAACCTTTTCTGTATGATGAACACGTGCGTAAAAGGAATTTCATTCTTATGGTCTTATGCCTTTAAAAATTCCAGTCTTGCTCAATTAAATTCTACATCCGATAAAGTTTGACTTGGTGGGTTTTGTCGGTTTTGTCTCATGAATTCCAACGCTATAATGCAATATCTTTCGACATTGTGGAGTACTTTTTAATAAAAAGTAGTTCCTATACCCCAGGCATCTGCATCTGTCGTCGTATCACACACCGTATGCACATGGTACCATGGTAGTGGTTCATACACATATCTTCTGTATTAAATACTCGTTGCTTGGGCGCCTCATGTGTTGGGGATGAATTATACAGCAAGTAGCCATATATGGACCGTGGAGTTCAGTGCGAAGACACCACACGAAAAGGAATCCCTCTTTCTTACGAAGCATGCATATACACGACCGCATCTCGAGAGTTCATGATACCTTTTATTTTGCTTCTTACTGTTTGGCGAACAATGTCACGAAAGTACTTGTCCAGGATTTAGGTGCAGAAAATAATTGGAAACGTTAACAAGCAAATTGTACGTGTTGTGGTTAAACAATTGTGTCGAGGTTAGGTATTAATTCTACAGGAGGTTTACAAATTACCTCGATTAGGGCAAAACGTTTAGGTGTAAAACGATTAATCAACAGTTTTACAAGGATTACGGCAGTCGAAAAATAATTATCTAAAGTTAAGGGGTTAGTCAAGGTTGGAGCACCCAAAAAAAGTCAATTTTTACTATTTTTTCAAAGACTGGTTTATTTACTTTTAGACCAGTATTATAACATTCAAATAATACATGTTTTAGGAAGTTACAGTAATTTTTTCATGGTAAAATAGTGACAAACAAGCGAGTTACAGCCAATCTCCCAGAGGTCCAAAAAAAAGGCGTTTTGCAGTGTACACGATATCTAAAGAACGGCTTATCCGATCGTTACCAAATTTTTACCAGTTATTTATAATATGAAATTCTCGTTCTTAATCCAAGTATTAAACAATATTTAAATTTTTAACCAAATGGCGGATGCTTAAACAGAAATTTTTTTTTGCGAAAAAACGTTCATTTTTTTTTGCTGTAAAAAAATAATCCACTAAATCAAAATTCCAAAGATCAAGGACGAGAATTTCATGTTATAAATGACTGGTAAAAATTTAGTAACGATCGGATAAGCCGTTCTTTAGATATCGTGTACACCGAAAAACGCCTTTTTTTGGACCTCTGGGAGATTGGCTGTACCTTGATTTTTTGTTACTATTTTACCATAAAAAATTACTGTAACTCCTTAAAACATGTATTATTTAAATTCTACAATATTGATTTAAAAGTAAATAAACCAGTCTTTAAAAAAATAGTAAAAATTGAATTTTTTTGGGTGCTCCAACCTTGACTAACCCCTTACAGAAACTATAGACTAAAGTTGTGAAAAGTTCCAATGGCAGAGACATCCAAAAAATTCACACGATCAGAAAGTGTCGAGGTGACAACGATCATGTTAAGTATGATGGAGCAGGTGGTTCTTGCTACTGACTTTATTTTCAGATGAATATTAATTTGTGGTACTTGTATTCAACACGACGTGAGCTGAATGTAGATCCTGATGCCTTGATACTGAACTGAGTGATTATACCCTTTCCATTAATATTTTTCTTTGCTTCGATCCATAGCACTATCCCGTTTCATGGTTTACCTTGTGCCGATTGTTTCAAGGACTCATTGATTATGGAGGATTTCGTGAACATTCAATGAAATGGCCAAGACTTCCCACGAAGGAAAAAAGAGAATGAATATAATAAAAATGTAGGGCTAGGGTACTGTAGATTAAATGTTTGGGAATTCGATGCTTATGCAGAGACTATTTGTTTTTTAGACACCCTATACTCTTGGCTGCATTCGATTTGTGAGGAGGAACGGTGGTGGTCAGATGCTGGCGCCGTACTGTCGCATCCTATATACAGCATCGTCTCACATACATACTCTCATATCTGCACGTGCTTGTATAGTTGGAATCATACAGGTACGAACGAATTACGATACATAAGCGCGAGAGGGAAAGACTGATACGACACAGGAGCGACGTTGTTCCTGGTGAGAGTGAATAACTAGAAGTGGTAAACCAATAGCACGATCAGAAACTGACAGACTTGCAGCTGCTGACTAATGCAGAATCAAGTGAGATGTCGATTGTAGCCTCGGTATTGAAAAATTTATCGAACAGAGTTCAAACAAGCAACTACATTTTGAGACAAGTAATTGATTTAATAAAGATCGAGTTTACTTCAGTATTGCAATAATAATCTGAAACAATTCAAGCAAGTCCTGTCATATTTTCTGGCAGCTGACAGACATAATTTCGTTAGAATTGTTTCCCTCTCAACAACCAGACTTAGACTGTCAGCGTTTTCAAATTTTATGTGCTCAAGTTGATCTTTATGTCTTCTAAATCCAGCGCATGGTTGAGCTACTGGTTAAGCTACTGGCAGCATCAGCAGTGTTCTGATTTGCTCTGTAATTCTTTCTGTTTGCTAATCTCTATCTAACTCTGATTCAAATGTTTTTTGGATTGGCTTGAAGCCCTGGACAGACATCAGTGAATGTTGGTTATAGTCCCAGCCCAGCATCGGTTTCAGCATTCTCATGCCTTCTCCTGTATCGTTGAACGGCGGTGGCTGCTGCTGCATTAATTAAGCGCAGATGCCGATGCCTTGTCACCCGCCATTTGCCATTTGCGTTCACGTTTGTGTTCGCCCGGGCAGGGCGGCACCTAATTCATCGTTGTTCGCTGGAACATCTCTGTGTGCAGGTTCGCAGTGACCGCGTGCATGATAGCAAGGCATCTGTAGGTACGTTTGACTGTATTGCGTGTGTGGATTCACACGAGAGACCAGCCACGTACTCGAACCGATTGGTACCGGGTTTCGTGCCTACGTCGCAAAACAGGTTATGCACTTAACGTGGGATAACCGTCAGGGACAGGTGTCCCGAACGACGTTGCGCCAGACGATCACCAACCATCGATGAGAGGTTGGGAAGAGTTCGCAAAAGGATATTGAATTACGGGATTATCTTATTCACTTGGGATCTCCATTCAAAGCTGACTGGACCAGATGACGACCTTTCTCTCCTGCTTGACAACCCTGACTTTCATCTGCTGATCAAGGATCACAGATAACCATGTTTTATTATTGGCTGAGGTGTCTGTATAGACGAGGTCGAAACGGGTATCAACCTTAAAGTATATGCTTTGTGCAGTGCTTTCTCTTAGTTTCGAGTTACCTGACCTTGGAGAAGTCAAAGCAAGGAAATATATTACTGTCATATTTTTAGAAAAATTCCTCAAAAGGTGAGGTGAATAGAGATGCATAACGAGAATTTATAAATTTTTCAAAAATACCATCAGGTGACATTAAAACTTCGAACATGGTACTTATCATAATGAGACGTAACTTTACTCGAACGAGATTCTCGTTCTCGTCTCGTTTCGTTTTCGAGATTACAGATTTTCGATCTCCATCAAGTTTTGGTCTCAACTGATTATGTTTCCATCAAATCTTGTTTTTTCCAAAAAATTTTCTTTATGCATCACTAGAGGTGAAGGATCCTAAATTTTTTACCTTTAATGTATATAACCCTTTATTTTAAGGTTAGATCCAGTTTTAGGTTTGCGGTATATAATATAGTTGTGAAGGAAACACGCCTTCTACTAGTCAGAAAGCAAATAAGCTAAACAAAGCAAATGGGAAGAAAAAGGAAGTAATAGTGCGGCGCCTGACTGGAATGGATCTCCTTGTTCTACTTCGTCGGAACCTTCTCTCCTTTTCTCTTCATCTCCTTCATTCTCCATTTCTTTCATGGTTGTGCCAAGCTTTACGTGTGGCTCGGAAATGTCGGTTAGTCAAAAACATTGCCCGCAGCATTGTTTGCTCCGCATATAAAACAACTGGCAAACTTACAATTGGGGTAGAAGGTATCAACCTCACAGAATTGAACGAGTTGTTTGCTTATTGTTTACGTGTCAGTAACTATCTGTTCACCACATGCTCTTTCCCTTTACATAATTATATTCTTTCTGCTATAGCTGCGAAACAATAGTTATTTTAGACCGAATCCATTTCAAACCATGCAGGCCGGCAGGGACATGTTCAGGATTGGCTTGCCAATGAAATATGTTTTTGTATGTGGAAAATAAGGAGACACATATTTTTTTAAATTAACATGGCGACATTTTTACGATTTTTACGAATATTTAAAAATGTTAAGGTGTAAATGAGTTTTTTGAAAATTTTACTTTAAAAACTGTGCCATTTTTACCATTTTTGAGATATTAAGGTTTTTCTTATTTCAGTTTGTACAGTTTTTTGCACTCCTTCAAAATTAATTTAAAAAATTAAAAAATAATAAAAAGTGGCAATGCTATTTCAATTTCGAATTTTTGAAAAAAATTTTAAAAAGTTTTTCTCAAAAATCATACCTTTTTTTTCTCTGAAATTTTTAGGAATAATAGGTACTAATATATTCTACTTATCATAAATTTCACATTTGGTATTTTTTTGTTTTTCAGGAGAAAAAAATTAATTTAGATTTTTTTCAAAACCTTGCCATTTTCGCAATTTTTAAGATTTCTTGTTCCAGATTGTCAAGCTTTTTCACCCTTTCGAAACTGATGAGAGAAACCAAGCAAGAATAAAAAATGGTAAAGCTATTTTGAATTTTTGATAAACTAAGACACGAAATTTTATCAAAACAGCTATCATTTTTTTGCTGCAATTTTCAGGAGTGATAGGCAATATACGAGTCTTTTTTTTCGCGGGAAAACATCGTCGATTCGTGTGATTTTTCTTTACTTCAGAGTATGTATTTATTTACGCTTCGACTTACCCGCATAAAAAGGTTTTGATTATATTTCGTGTTTTAATTTTTTTAAAAATCATTACCGCTTTATCACTGTTTATTCTTTTTTGGTTTTTCTCATCGGCTTTGAAATAGTGAAAAAAACTTGACAAACTGGAATAAAAAAAACCTTAAAAGCTAAAAAATTGCAAAAATAACAAGGTTTTGAAAAAAATCGAAATTAATTTTTTTCCCTGAAAAACAAAAAAATACCAACTGGAAAATTTATGCGAAGTAGACTATATTATATACATTTATTTTTTTAAAATATCAGGGAAAAAAAGTGGGGTTTAGGAAAAAAAAACTTTTTAAAAATTGAAATGACTTCACCATTTTTTATTATTTTTAAATTCTTTTGTGGATTTTGAAATAGTGCAAAAATCTGTATGAACTGAAACAAGAAGAACCTTAATATTTCAAAAATTGCAAAAATGGCAAGGTTTTAAAAGTAAAATTTCCAAAAAGCTCATTTTATCCTTAAAATTTTAAAATATTTGTGAAAAATGTAAAAATGTCGCTATGAAAAGTAGTAAATCGAACTACTTTCTTAATTAAATTAACCGTTATTGCTTAGTACAGAATACCATTTTTTTGTAGTTAAAACAACTATTGCACGTATTTGAATCGAGAATAACAGTTTGGGTGTTGAACTGTCTATGATAAGGTAGTAAGAGCACTGGAAAAGGGGTTGTTGGGCCAACTACTTTAGTAGTTGGACAAACTACTTTAGTATTTACAAACTTTTATCAGTTGATGTAACTATTTAAATTGTTGTTGCAATAAACTGAATAGTTACACCTACTAATAAAATAGTTGTCCCAACTAATACAGTAGTAGAGGCATTTGTTGCAAGTTACAAGCCAAAGTAGTTATCCCAACTAACCATTTTTTTAAGTGAGTAACTGAATAATATGTAGTTAAATTAACATGCTGTGAATAGTAAAATCAATTGCTTTTCTGTTTATAAACAGAAGCAGTAGAAGTTACTACACAATAGTAGTTGAAATAAAAATCGATGAATAGTAAAATGAACTATATTTTCTTTAATAATACTGCGGTAGTTAGGAATTACTAATACTTTTAGTTGAAACAATTACACTATTTCCCCACTGGACCTAACAATGGAAAATGAGGAGTAACAACTGACCCTTGTAGTTAAGTTAACTAACAGTGAACGCTAAAGTCAATGAAAGTTCGTTGGTGAAACAGAAGTAGTAAAAGTGGCTACACAACAGTAGTTATGACAAAAGCAGTTCTCTGCTTACTATGAACTGCACAATCTCGGGGCAAGTTCTCTCGCTGGCCGCTAGAGTTTCGCATCACGGGTCATGCTCACAACAAAAACGATTCTCTGAGAATATAGATTATAGAAGACGGTCCGGCCGATTTCGAATATTTTCGGACAACACAGCGGTGTATGCTTCCTCATGGAAGAAATATAAGGCAGTAGAATACCTACAAGGACATATTCATGAATTAATTAAGTATTACTACAAGTGGAAAATAAAAATTAATGTAAATAGGGCGGAATTTATAATATTTAGCAGAAAAACAGAAATCAAAGTAAACGATCTCGTCATTATATTAGATAAAGTAGAAATTGCTCAGAAGAAATTTGTTAAATACCCAGGTGTGATATTAGATAGTAAGCTCACATTTATGCGACATATCAATGAAGTGTGCAAAAAAGGGTACAAAATTAATGGCATACTTCATAGTCTGTTAAATAGGAAAAGTGTGCTTAGTATCAAAAACAAACTTATATTATATAAAATGCTTATTAAACCAGTTTTACTCTACGCTGCCTCCGCCTGGAGCAAATGCAGCAAATTCATATCTTAAGAAACCGCAAACTTTTGAAAATAAATTACTTAGGCGAATAACTAATTCTAGTCCAGAAAAGCGAAATAGAGATGTTAGAGAAGTATTACAAATAAATAACATATTATCCAACATTCTAGAACTTACACAAAGATTTTACAACTATCAATTGAATAACTCAAAAGCTCTAACAGATATACATCTTTATGATAAAAACAATGCTCCATTGGAAATAAAGTACAAATTACCTTATGCCCTAATAAAGTAAACTACACATATCATGTAAATATTATAAACATTATTTTCATCAAACTTTTTCTTCACTGCACATAGCCTTGTATATACAACTGTATAATAATACCTAAATGTAAGATAGTTTTTAAGTATACAAACGAATATCAAATGGGATTTTTTTCCTAGCCTTTTACCCATAACAAATTGACGAACAATTCATTATGACATTAATATTATAAGCTGCACTAACTTATAAACAATCTGATAAGTTAATGTTTAATATATTAATATAT
>JBAGKK010000112.1:48565-71830 GCA_037177015.1 Euceroptres primus
ATAATTAACAATTTTTGTAATTATGAAAAATATGACAGCAAGGAGACTGTGGCAAATCATTTCGAGTTGATTGCGCACAAAAAAATGAAGCCTATTCATGAAAATTTGGATAAAGTGTGCATTTGTTTATAAAAATTATTTAAATAATTATTACTGGAGTCTCATCCGTGATGATCCGATTAAAAAACATGTTCGCTAAAGCAATCGTCGAACATTTTAATATGGATGGATAAATGAAGATTTGATGCCCAGTATAACATTTAGTACAAGTTTTCGGAAATTGAAAAGAAGAGTACACATTTTCCAAGATATTTCAGAAACGGATGATCCGAATTTAAATTTTTTTCCAAATAATTATTCTTCATGAAAAAACAAACAAATCGACCTGTTATTTATTTAAAAAAAGTAAACGTGTTCTGAATTACAGAGCACTGAAATTTCAGTACATTTTTACCACTTTTTTCAGTTTTGTGAGAATATCTTAAAAACCATTATAGATATCACTAAAGTAAGACGATATTCGCAAACTGCGTTAAAAAATGCATCGAAATGACGTGCGTTGAGGGCGGGAAAGAATCTTTCACTTTCAAAAAAAATTGTTAAACAATTTTTTATTAACAATTTTAATTGCAAATATCTATTAAACTATACGTGATAGCAACAAACGGAAGCCAGATTCGTGTTCAGCATTGAAAAGTACTTTGGAAATGATACGTTGCATTCAGCGAGGACAACATTTTTGTTGATCAGTGTTATTTTAGAATTTTCTAACAAAGACCCTTAATGTATTAGTGGTTGTTTCAGAATTTTTTGGACTTTTCCATAACCTTTTAGAGCCTTCCAGAACCTTCCATGATCTTCTAGATCCTAGATTTTGATCACTAGATTCTTCAGAGATTTTAGAATGCTCCAGAATTTTCTGAACTCTTCAATCATCTTCTATGACCTTCTAATACCTCGTAAAGATTCTAAAAATTTTCCAGAATTTTTATAATTTTATTTTCTACAAACTTTTCTTTTCGTTCAAAAATCTCCTATTATTGAAAAATGTTCCCTATTCCTATTTTTTCAATAATAGGGGATTGTTGAACGAAGAAAAACGTTTGTAGAAAATAAAATTATAAGAAATTCTGGAAAATTTTTAGAATCTTTCCAAGATTTTAGAAAGTTATAGAAGCGAGCATAGAAGTTTATTGAAGAGTTCAAAAGATTCTGGAGAATTCTAGAATCTTTGAAAGGCTGTTAGAAAAAATAGGGAACGTGATCTCTGAAATGTTTTAATTTGACAATCTTTTAAAATTAAAAGTGTCCAAAGTTAAATTTAATTAATTTTTTTTAAAAAATGTGAACTTAGATATGCTTACAAACTTTGAAAACTGTCAAACTTCGACATCCCTTCTTAAAATCTTTAAATATTTTGAAATTTCTTTGAACCCATTAAATATTGTTTATCGCAAGACCAACGAGGGCATTTAATTCCACTCTGAACATCTGGAATCCGCCCTAAAATTATCATAACCTTGACACCCGTTCGGGTAGAAGCGCACGCATTGAACCGGAATTGTCGGAACTGTTCACTGATCATTTTACGAGCTGTAAAATCAGTGTGGAACGACCAGTGATCGGTATTCACCGACAGATAAACGATAAAGTATATAAACTCGGCAACGAAACTTGTCCATCTGGCAGATGTTTTTCCCTCGTTGACGTTTAAAAAATTCGTGGAGTCGTAGATTCCTGTGCAGATTTAATTCCCTAATTAGTGAATCCAGATTAAATAATAATTAGCATTTTGATTCAGCACAATTACATGTCAAACAATGTATTTTTCTTTGAATGGAGAATAGTGACTCATTAAATTTAGTATTTACATATTCTATTTCTGGTATAATTAAAATAATATCAAAATTACTTTCTGTAAAGTGATACACAATTTGCGATATTGAAATATGTATTGATCATCAGATTCCAAGTTACACAAGATCGACTTGTTATTTTGCGGTTTCTCAAAAGGCAAAATCAAAGTAGAATTTATATTAAAAGAGGGTTGTGGGTTGGCGTCGCAGAGCCGAGGTTTAAGCTTACGAATGATGTTGGTCTTTTTTCATGGCCTGAGGTCCCGCAGCTTCTTTATCTCCTCCTTCCGACACAGTTTTCGATGCGGGAAGGCGAAAGGTAAGGCAAGGACTGCCCGCTGAGTTCTGGCGCCTAGGCACACCTGTGCTAGTCTTCTTTTTTGTCTTTTTATTTATTCTAGTCTTGTCTAGACCAGGCTAGTCGCCACTCTAAATATCTACATATAATAGTTCTCTCTATTTCGCTCTTGGACCAAACCAGTCCCAGTGTTATGAGAATAAACTTCTCAAGATAAACTCATACACACGATGGGATTATTATCCATCGAGGTGGAATTTAGATTCTAGAATCTAGATATCGAGAATCTAGATACGTATCGACGGTTGGCTAACAATGTTCGGAAAAGCCCACTACATGTGGAGGATTTCGCAACCGCGAAACCAGAGCAGCTGCAGCATCCTGCGGTGATCGTCGAACGGATTTACACGGATTTGCTGACGCAAGGAAAGATGAGCGGAAAGAGGAAGCGAAGAGGAAGTGAGCAAGGTAGCTGAGAAGGTCGGTGGAATTCCGGTAAAGAGTATGCCACACTCGCAGTTATCTCGTTTGTGTTTCTCAGAATGATGTTCTGGTATCAGGTGGAGTTCTTCTTGGTTGTACATATTTAAAACGATCTTGTTGGGTTTCGTTCCCACTTGTAAGATTTTTTTTATTTCTTTTCATTCAAGTCATTTTCAGAGTCATCATTTTTCTGAGGAAATTTCTGTGTAAACCATCATTTTCAAAAATATGGAAGACTTAGTTCATCCTTCTAGATAAACTAAAGGATAAAATTTCCTCTTTTGGTGTTACGAGCACTACCAGTTTTGTTTTTAAGTAAAACAGCCCTCGGGTAAAGTTTTTTTTTTCATGAATCTCATACACTGAGGGCTATATTAGGCATTTCTTGTGGTTCCCCGTAAAGAGATTCCGTTCTGCGTAGGCAACCCGATATCCCTGAGCGTGACAACGGCGACTTGTTTAGCTCGCTGGAATAAAATGACCCGGTTGCACCAGCTGGATCACTCTGCATACAAAGTGCCGACCGTCCTCTTGCCGTTCACAAATCATAAGCCACGTCACGCGAATGCATAAAGGTTCTTAAGCAGTGGTTCAGTTCCGACGCCAAGCTTGCTGAAACAAAAAAATACATGCGACTGCTGTTGGCAAAGAATGTCTCGCGTCGTTTCACCGCCTTTTCCTGACTGAACCGGTTAATTGCTCGTCAAAATGCTTGATTGATCTATTAATTAAATTTCTGTTGCTGTTGCTATGTGTGAACACATACTTCAATTATTATTTTATGACTCTCCACAATTATTAATTGCTTTTTTTATATCTGTGATATTAAAAAGATACGCCATCTATTATGAATTACGATCTGTTAAGTAAATTATAAATCATTATTGAGTGCAAGTTTGTTAGTGAGATTGCTGGAAGAAAAGCAATTTAAAGGATTAATAAAACCAGTAGTGATTGTAACAAAACTAAAAGAGTGGGATAAAGCACAGAAGATCAATAAGCATTTAATGAGCCTCAAGGGTAATAAATATCGAACTAAAGAGTAGAGAGGACACTACCTGAATATCAACTGCATGTTCATGTATATCTCACCGCTATTCATTAAACGAACGTTAATCCAGATAGCATCTGCAGGCTGTCCATGGGACATATTAGCCCTGATGTCTAGACGTTAATAAAATGAAAGCGACGCAGGGTAATTAAATTACATTATCTCGAGTCTTGCCTTTCCTGCTTTTGATGAAGTATATCGCTTGCTGGTTGACCGGTTTATCCTCTCGAGTTGCGTCCGGATAAAACCAGCTGATTTGGTTTTGCTCTTCCACTTTTAGGGTCATTAATGTCTTCCATTGTAAGCATAATGCATCTGCATCTCTGGCACCCATACGTTTAAGCTTAAAAATTGAAATCAATTAATTAATTATAACGAAGTAGAAATAGGTACGACTCTTCAGACCAAGGGAATATGCTAGAAAAATAAAGATAGTGTTACATTTCGACGTTTTTGATGAATAATGAAATATGTTACAGATATGAGCATATCTGCTTAAAATGTGTATTATCTTGAATATATGAGTCCGATGAACCTGGTCACGTGAATCCCGAGTAGTACCTGAATCCTTTTTTGCTTATGGCACTCGGGTTTTGTTGGCGGTCACCTTGTATGCATCGTCGTTGGGTTTCGTCACCCTTGCGTTACCGGAGATATCAGTGAGCTCGTATCTGCACTCTCGGTATGTGCGCCAAAGGAACCCACGATGATGTGTGGGAACCGCGATACGAGTCTGGTTCAGTTTATAAGAAGATGCCTCGTACCTATCTCCCTGTTTAGCCTTGGAACCTTGATGTAATGTTTTTATGTCATGCAAAAAATTCGTTTACCTTTAATAAGCAGATAATCATTAAGAACAAGGGCACTTCTACTGAGCGAATTTGATAAGACGCTTTCCTCATAAAAGAAGATGTCATCATAATAAAAAATACGTCCTTTTAAAAGGACATACTTTTAAAAGAATATTTCGTTTTAGCGCAATGTCAATTTGTAAAATGTATAGAAATGGAAGAAGCAAAATTCCGTTATGAAAGTACATCAACATTGTATACCGCAATATAAAGTGATCGGTGGATAATTTGCATAGATTGTAGAGAATTCTGAAGAGTGGAAGCGAATTGGTTAGAGGCAGTGGCCGTCAAATCCATTAGGGTCGTAGGTCGAATATCCTCATAAATTATCGCGGCAACAGAATAGGAGTTCGGAGGCACGTTTTCGTGTGGGCTGAATTGCCATCGACAGGGCGCATGCAACCGCGACTTGGATACATACACATTCATAAATACACATATACATTCATACTTGCAGTGGGTTTGTTGCAAATATGCACGGGGCGCCAGATGTCGCGCCTTGTAATCTTTATACCAAACTGGGCAGGATCACCAACTTAACCCCGGAGTCTTTGGAATGGCGTATCGTATTTCCATAGCCGCAACAATAATGCTCGGCTGCGCTTAAAGACCGCCGCGGGTCGTGCCCTCAACGTCTGCGTAAGATCAATTCAAGAGGAATTATTTCCAAACGCTGAAGAATAGACATTTATCTCTTTATTCATTCTTCATTGCAAACATCTCTTTTATAAGCTACTAAAACTAAACGGTACATAATTTCCGTCAAATTAAATTGAAATAAAATTATTATTAGGTATATCAAAAGTATTAAGAGTTTATGTAGCTTGCACATAAATGTTGTTATGCAGAGATGAATAATGGATATGCATCTCACGGAAAAAAAATCATTCGCGAAAATATTACTGGTAATTCTTCATAATTTTATTAATAATGATGCTAATAATTATTTTCCTGCAGTTTCTTTTTGAGAGGAAAATTTAAATTTTCGCCGCAGCACGTATAGTGACGCGTCAAATTGGTATTCGTCATTTGAGCATCCATTTCGTTTTTATACCAGTTAAGGTGTAATAATATATTATTAAAGGTAAGAATAACAAAATTTTTTTATCTGGGTCATTGTTCACAATCACAAAAATCTGAAATACCACTTCTTTTCATATCTATAGTAACTTTGTTCTTCGTTGGTACATAACTTTTAGGTTTGATCAAGATTAGTTTTTGAAAATTTTTCATGTATAATAAAGAAAATTCTTTAAAATAACAAAGTAACTAATGCATAAATACTTTTTGTGTAAATTTTAAATTTTTCAAATTTTTTTTACTTAATTCGAAAGATTGAGGAAAAACATATCGAAAACGTTTAGGTCAAAATTTTTTATATGCCATACATAAAAAGATATTTATATCCGAAATAGAGGCTTTTTGCGCAAAGTACAAAAATTTCACCCCCCTCTACCTCGGCGAGGTTTTGAACAAACTGATCAATCTTTCTTTTTTGAAGTGTCATCTAATAGGACTAAACTTTTTGTAAGTTTGAGCCCGATCGGAAAAATTCATTTTTTGGGGTGGGTACACTTGAGAAATAATGCCCCATATATAAAGGGTTGATATTCTTTTAAAAGACTACATTTTCTCAACAATATTGCCAACAAATTGACTCTGTTATAAAATCTCTCTCCTTTTATTATTTTCCCTGATGATTAAGTCTAAATTGACTTTGAAACATGTCGGAACGCTATAGCAATAATTTTATGTTCCTATATCTGTCTCTAATGAGCCAAAAAATTTAGATTTTAGGAAATTGGCATTTTGTGCTAACCATTTTGTGTAAAGTTTGTTCATTATAGAATTTGGTTTGTAAGAAATGGCTTTTTGTTTATCTAGAAATCTTTTATCTTTATTTTAGAAAAAATTTGTTTTTCTGACAGAGTGGTACTTAATTAACCAACAAAATACATTATTATTATTTGAATTATATTTGTATATAATTTTATATTTATTGCATTCTAATTTTCAGAAAATAAATTCAGGAATTTTATAAGGAATAAATGTGGCCCTGAAAAGGGTCTTAATTATTTTAAAGGTCCAAAAAAGGTTGCCTGATGTGGATCATATAAGGTTCCTGTGTACGGACCTTTTCATTTTCGAGCGTGACAGAACGGTATCAGGGTCGAATAGGATTTTCGTACCCAGACCTTAAATAAAATAAGGCAACCTATTTAGGGCTTGGTACTTCCCGGATTTAAATTTCCACACGGGACTAAGAATTGGAACTGAATTTTAGAGGTATCTATAAAACATGACCTGCTTATAAATGGCCATTTAAAATTAAACCTTTGCTTGCGTTTTTTTTCGATATTGTCATATAAACCGCCTGTCAAAAATTCAACTTCAACTTTGTTTACCATTTGCAATATAGCGAACAGAGCGATATTTAAATTCATGATATCCATCGAATAAGTTCATAAAGTATAACTAAAATTTTACATAATCTCGCTCGTTCGCTTAGTTAAATTTTTTCCGTGCAAGAGGTAGATGTGCATCAAGAAGAACCATCTATTTTAAAGTTTACTAGATTATTAGAATTGTGTATATTATATATATTAAAATTACGAATTTGGCCTGAAGAAATGCTGCATGTATGAAATATTTAAATTTAAGTAGGATGCACAATGCACATCCAGAGAAGTGTAAAGAAGAGACGGAAATTACTCAAAATACGTGGAATATGATATGTGTCTTGTGTGCAGTGTGGATTTCGCCTTGAGGGTATAAATCCTGCTTAACGCCGGGCATCCGACCGCGACCGCAGAAAGGGACACGTGACATTTTGCTAAAAATTTCTCGCATAGAATCGATACCCCACATTATTATATCCGTTTCAAAATGACTCATCACTATTAATAATAATAAATTCTTTTAACATAAAGTTTTTGCATATATTTTACGGATTTAAAAAGAAAATGTAGATTGAAAGGATTTTAAATGAAAAGAGGGGAAAAAAAACTAACATGACATTTTGAGAGACAAGAGTAGATTTAGCCATGCAAGATGTAAGACAAGATTGCAAAGGAGCATGTCGAGCAAAAGTCGAACAGTGGCAACCGGTGCACGACGTTTAACGCCTCCGCAGCCTCGCCTTTTGCGTTTCCATGTGATGTCGGCATTCTCCTTCGGCCTCTCCTCACGTGTATACACATTTCCGAGAATGACTCACCTGGAGCCAAGGAGTCGATGTGCGTTTCTCAGATGCTTCTACCATTTGCACGAAATCTTGGCACTTGACTCATTACGCACATTATGCCAACTTGCCCGACATGAATAGTAACTGCTGCTCAAAGTATGCATATCATCACGTCATGAGAGGGGCAAAACAAAGGTGCATTAACATTCAAAAATATCTAGAAGACTATCACAACAATTTCAGTATTCAGACAATTTTTAAGGGGAGATTAAACACTAAATTATACAGAGTCAATTTTAAAAATTTGCGCAATGTTTGAAATCCTGGGATGCTGGGATTTTCTGTTGATGCACAGATATTTTAGTGTCTCCATACATCTTTTTCTAGTGATTCAGAACTGTGTCAAATTGTGTTCGATGACCTCATCGTCACGGGCTTCCTTCCCTCGCAAAAATGTAGTATATATAGTCTGCGTATTTCTGCAGCAGCCGCAGCCTTGTAACATTATTTGGAAAGCACCATCCTCCGCTCAATTGCGATAGCTGTACTACATCTGCATCGTCACATATGGCAAGCGTCCAAGATACGATAGCAACGATTCTTCCTAAACGCATATCTCGTCTTACTTCCGGTTTAATCCTCAACGGCTTATTTCCTCCCTAGTATCGCCGGATCCTATTTCACACACCAGGCTTATGGCTCTCTGCTTGCTTGAAATACAGATAAGATCTTTATTTTTATTTCCAGAACACTTCCGCAATAAAAAAAAATTCAATATGCGGCAACAATGACAATATAAATAATGTGGAATGAAAGATATTATGTGATAAATGATGTGATATTGTTGCCAATATGAAATGTTTTCATAATGACTAATCTTTGTTGTTTTCTTGATTCTGGATACTTTGGCAGAGTGGCAAATGTGCCTTTTTGTCTTGGCACATTTCTCAGGCCTTTTCTTCCGTCACCTTCTCGAGCGTCCAATTACTTCTTCTACATTTCAACTTGCTTCAGAAGTTCACCTGTCCCACTCTTTACTGCAAATGTGCTTATTAACGTCAGCCGGCGAAGTAAATGCGCTAATAACTTCTCGTTTCTTGTCGCGTTTATGTCGGAACCTGACTCTTCCCATTTGAATCGGTCACTGCGTACATATAAACTCGCATGTAAGTACCTCGAGTGCGATAGCTCGGCCAAAGCTGTAGTTACTAAGCACAAGAGGAGGCGATAATTGACTGAAAAATGTTAATGGAACCCTTTATCGCTCAGGGATTTTATTTCTTATTCAAATGTATGCGAAATTGAGTACATTGACATAAAGATTTGATCATGGTGCTTTTTAATTTATACATGTATTAACGTTCAGGATATAAGGATGGCATACTTTCATCAACATAATGGTAATATTTTATCAACTCTAGTCCAATTTTTGAAGTGAAAATGCCAAATGCAAATGCTTGTTCCAATAAATTGAAACTTGGCAAACTCCAATTTTGTATCTCTAGTATATTTATATAGCTGTAATATCCCACAGTATACTTATAAATTATATGTTCTTGTAAAAACAGACGTTAAAGATAAAAAATGTCATCAAATGCGACCTAGTTTTCCAATACTTAAAAGCCCAGACTTAATGCACAAATTTCCACACCTTCCTCGTATATCAAAGTATAAATACTCGCACTGTAAGCACGCGATAATAAATTCCGAAACATAAAGTGTACATGTTTTAAAGGAGGAAATTAGTGTATCATTAAAGAAGTTATCTGGTCAAAAGGTATGTGAAAATGGAAGTCTATTGCCTGTGGTTGGCCAACAGGGATATATCACTGATTACATAGATTTCAGGGGATTTTATGGATCATGAGGTGGTGATCGCGTGAGACTATTAAATTACGAGAGGCATCGTCTTCCCAGACGCATTAGCGATGAAAATTCTCTATCATTCTCACTTTTCTGGCGCCAGGTAAGCGACACGTGCACATATCGCCTAACCTATAAGCGTATAGAATTTGAGTTTGCAAATGAGCTCACTCTTACTCATTAAGCATTAAGGCGTTAAAGGAATGCTATGAAAAGCATTAACTCTTAACGTTGAAGTCGTTGTAGTCATGACGAAGTCAGTAAAACTATACAATTGAAGTCACACGACATTGCTAAAATAACGTTACATTGACTTCAGCGGACTTCGGAGTGAATAACCCCTCGAATATATCTAAAGGATATGCTCCCCAAATTGAAAGGATTACAATTTTACATTTCTTAATTAGCTTCTTGTTGTTGGTACTTTTTATACTTGATAATTTTTTGAAACTGTTGTTCTTGTGTATATTTCCAAAGAACTTGGTCGATTATCATCGTCTTGATTGAAGATTTGATTGGATAGTCCATGAATTTCATAGAAATTCTGTGTGATATGAATTTAAATTGCACTCTCGAATTAATTATTTATGTTTCCACGGTCTGGTAGATACAGAGGCTGATTAGGGCTGAGCATTTTCTACAATCACAGCTCTCTGGTAATCCAGACGTCTTAAATCATTCACAGCCGTATCAACCGTCATGAAATCGTTTGATCGTTACTCTCACGTTTTCTGTATTGCATTATATTAGGCACATGGGTGTTTCGTAAAGTGCTTCTATTTTAAACGTGAATTTGTACCCAATTTTGCTACTGTTAATTACAGTCCTTATATGAAATAGAAATATAACAAGGAAATATGGATTATGAAAGTGGCACTAAATATCAAAAAATGAAAGAACCACATTCTTCTTATTTAGCGAGATGTGAATAAGTATTGAGAAATGGCGCGATTGTCGTGCCGAACAAGGAGATATTTTTCTTTTCTGCATTCATTAGTCATGAGGGTAACCTTCTCTTCTTCTCTTCTTCTGTTTGCCTCTTCTTGCAGTTCATGATGCGTGACTCTCGACGACACTCCACAGTAGCAATTCGTATAGTTAGATTTCTGTAATTACTGCCATTCCAATGTATTAATTCTCATTCTTGAGAGGAGACAGATCGTAAACATAACCAGTATTGTGGTATAGGATAGATGGTAGATATCAAATGAATACTTCAAACACATATCTCCTATAAAATCATCAGTAATGATTTTGAAATCAGAGAATTACTATAAAATCAGTAATGATTTTATAGTAATTATATGAATTATATGAACTACTATAAAATCAGTAATGATTTTATAGTAATGTCTTTTGTAACATGCCTAATAGAATAATATATCAGAGAATAATATATCTGAGAATAAAATAAATTTTTATCATAGCATAAAAAATCATTCCCTTCTAGTTTAGCAGTATATGGATTTCAGTTTTTACAAAGAGAGATGTTGAAAGGTTTTCCAAAGGAGAACATAAACAACACACCCGTGAAATATTTCTGACTCAACTACCAATTCTGGATCTATTATTTGTAAATTATCCAAGACTTACATTACTCTAGCCAAGCGTACTTCTATCGAAAGCAACCGAAGCGTATCTCTGAATAATTCAAATAGATTTTATCTATATCTAAAGACTATATCAGAATCATTCAATAATTACATATTAGCATTCAGATTATTGTGACATTTGAACTTACTGCTCATTATCCAATCATTAATACAATTCCAAAATAAAATCTTGACATGCTTATTAGTTATTATTTATCCATTTGACTTCAATTCTCCTCGTTGTCTATAATTAGAAATTCAATACCTGAATTTATTAATTTATAAAATTTTTGCTTTAATTTCACACATGAAAAGAGATGAATTGTACAGATGAACTCCTTCAAGATAATAATACCACCCCAAGTCTCCTGGGTAGCAGAAAGTCTATTTCCCTTTGGAAACTTGGTGTGTGACTCGAATGTAAAAAGTTATTTTCATTCTCTCGCAGCTGGGAAAAGACAATCATTTGGATTGAAGCGAGACACCCTGCATATAACGAAACGCGGTCCATTTCCATTCCACCCGCGGAACACCTGCACGTATTTGTCTGTTGGGAGAATGGTGGTGGGTTGGAATGGGGTGGGGTAAGGGGTGGGTTCAATGGGAAAGAGGAAGGGGGTGAAGAGAGCTTAGAACGTCGAGACGTCGACGTCGTGCAGGCGTCTTCGCAAAACAAGGACGCATCGCACCGACGCCACGGCGCCGACGTCCAGCTGGCAAACCCGTTAGATCGCGACGCCTCAGTGCCGTTCTTGCATTTTGCTTCATCCCCCTATCAATTTATTTGCATGATACGCGCGCACATTAAATCAAATTAGATTTTACGCCGGCATCCCTCTTATCTTATTTGAAAGTCTGCGTCACACATGTACAATTTCTTTTTCATTTCAAATGAATAATGCATTTGGAAAGAGGAAATGTGATCGGAAAAGAGAATAACTGTATCTGGAGTTAAAATTTGAGGAGTTAATTTAAAAATTTTATTTTCTAGGGACCAACAAACTTTTGAGTGCCTGTTTATTTTTCCTCAAACGTTAAATGCGCTGAAAAAGCAAATTTGCTTTTCTAGGTCAACTTTTGCTGCAAAATTCTCAATAATTGCCTTATCAAGTCAATTAAGAATTACTTGATTGGGTAAAACAAAGATAAATTAAATAAGATCCTAATTAATCCTTCATTGATTTTTGGAATACCCGTATGGAAATTGCCTTATTTAGTCTTATTAAAAAAAAAGTTTCGTGCCAGAACCTGATCAGGCTGCCTGATTAAAAAAATAATATAAAGGTCCTTATCAGGTCCGAATACGGCCCGAATAGGCTGCTCTTATTATTAACTAAGGCAATCTGAATTGTACCGTAGTTACGGCACCTGTTCGGCCCTGATAGGATACTGATAAGAACGCCTTTATAGATCATCAGGCGTACTGAATAAAGCCCGGCACTGGTCGCGCGCCATTGCTACACCGTATGAAACGCCTGTCAAATACTAATTGATTAGGTTAATCACAGGTTCCAATAATTTTAATATTAATTTTCCCAACATTCGTGAAAATATTACTAGTAATTCTTCATAATTTTACCAATAATTTACCAATAATACTAATAATTATTTTCCTGCAGTTTCTTTTCGTGAGGACAAATTTAAATTTTCGCGGCAGAACGTAATGACGCGTCATCTTTGTTATTCGTCTTTCGAGCATCCTTTTCGTTTTTATACCAGTGAAGTTGTTTGTTCAGCAGTCTAGTTTAGAGTTAGAAAATTCTCGGGAACATAAATTTGGAGAAGATAACAAAGAAAGTTACCGTATGTTACCGAGAATGCGAGAATTTATCGAGAATTAACGAGTACATTCATTTTTTACTTTTATTTTTTTGTTTTTTAATTTAAATAAAGTTTATAATCAATGCACTTAAACCTAAATAGCAATAAACATTAGTAATTAAAATTATTTTGTAGTTTTATATACAATATTCTCCATATTTTTCAGAACAGAATTTTATTTATTGGTGTATTTTATTTATTGATTATATAAATTCTTTCAAACATTATTTTTATTTTATTAAATTTTAGTTTAGAACAAGTTTTAAGTAAAATTTTATATTGGAATTTTTCGAATCAACAAAACTAAGTACCTATGACACTCAGCATAGTTAACGTAGAAAAGTCAGTATTATATAAATCTCATTGCTGTGATTTATCGGTTATAATCTATGACATTTCGTTACTTAGTCTTAGAGAATTAATACTGTAATTAAACTTCCTCAGTCTGATCGCAATTCCTAAATATTCTTTCTATCTAATTTTTGGAGTGAACAAAACTAAGCAGCTAAAATACTTATCAGAAACTATGTAAATAGTTTATGTAGGACAGACACAGTGACTATTAAATATTATTGCTGTGACTTATAAATATATTCGTCGTTGCTTATTGTTAGTCTCAAGAGACTTAATATTACAATTAGCTTAGTCAGTCTGATCGATATTCTAAATAAGTAATGTTCTTTTTGACCTGATGCTAAATTATTGCTTAATTTTGCTTAAATTAATGCTTAATTTTTATAATATGAACTTTAAAAGAGTTCCCTCATAGTAACACGAAATGCAATAAAATTCTGCGTCTAATAAACCCAAGTTGAAGGCAAAATGTCAATTTCATAAAAACATATTGCAACAAAAGAACTTCAAATTTCGATGTTTTCGAAAAACTGGAATAACTCTGGAAATAATTCACATTTTTGAATGTTCTTGGGCTTATTTTAAACGAAATTCCCCATAGTATTTTGTAGAATAATTTAGATCTTTTTAGAATTTTTTACCTAGATTTTACCCTAGGGTCAAACTTGGTGCAAAAGTTGCAAAATTTCAAATAATGGTTGAACTCACCACATGATTTAAAAAATGCAAAACAATTATATTTTTATCAATATTACTAACATTTATTAAACTATGATAAATAATCATTTTTAAAAAATGTTTGTAAGTGTTTACACATTTTTGAAATTTTACGACTTTTTTGTTCCAAGTGTAACCTTGGGACAGAATCTAGGGAAAAAATTCTAAAAATATCTTAATAATTTAGACAAATACTATGGAGAATTCTATTTAAAGTAAGCCCAAGAACTTTAAAAAATGTTAATTATTTTCCGAGTTATTACAATTTTTTGAAAACATCGAAATTTGACGTTTTTTAGCATATCTCTTTATAAAATTGACATTTTGCCTTCAACTTGGGCTTATTAGATGCAAAATTCTATTAGCCTTCATACTATTATGAGGAAAAAATCTTATGTAAAATTAAAACATTAACGCACTTTAGCAACTGCGTTCAAAACTATTTGAGCTCAAAAGATTACATTTATTTGGGTCAAAAATTTAAATTCTCATAAATTCTCGAAAAAAATTGCTCGAGAACGGTAACTTACCGATAAGTTCTCGGCGTTCCTCACGTAAGTTACCGCCTTTCGAACTGTATTCAGCACGAGTTTGTAAAGTCTTCAAGAGCTTCAATTATTGCTATAATACATCATTAAAGGTAAGAATAACTTAAATTTTTTATGTGGGCTATTGTTTGCAATCACAAACATCTGAAGTGCCACTTCTTTTCATATCTCTAGTTACTTTGTTCTTCATTTATACATACCCACATAGCACAAGTTGTTTCCCGAAACTTGCCTGGAGCTTGTGATGCAAGGTTAGAAATCTTGCATTGCCATGTTCGAACAAGCTTCCTGCCAGTAAGAAAATGTCCGTTTATGTAGAAATGATGGGAACAAAGATGTAAAGAAAATTGCCTGGAAATTTTTGTGAAAGATTCGACAACATTTACTCAGGAAACATTTGCAGTAAATTTTCGTGGAAGATTCCTAAAGAATAATCTGAAAAGGTAGTTTAAAATCATTTCTTGGGGTTGTTCCAGGAATTTGTGGGGATAATAATGACAAAACTAAAAATATAAACATTCTGTGAAAGGTTTTTATTTCTTTAAAAATATGTATAGGTAGTTTGAAACACCTTTTCGCTTTTAGAGGACAACTAGAACGACCAGTTGACGAAAAGGGATGCGCATTGCGCATAATATGGCGCATAACATTAACGTGTGAATCGTGGCATCTCTCTTAATTTGTCAAAGATTCGTAAGAAAATAATCCTAAAATATTTTAAAAAGTCTTTGAATTTCCTAAGTCTAATTTATAAATATCATTATCGTAGATACCGCCCACCATTTTTCAGTAATTATTTTTCCAATAATTGTATCTTGTGTTGTATTAATTTTATGAATTTTACCTAACCTCTAACCGCGTTTAACCTGTGCGTATCTTTTTCAGGATGATTTGCTCAGGATCCTAGGTGTATTGTCGAGAGGAAGAAGGCCTGAAAGGATTTACTTGTACATATGTTTAAAGAAATAAAAACCTTTCACAGAATGTTTATATTTTTAATTTTGTCATTATTATCCCCACAAATTTCCTGGAACAATCCCAGGGAATGATTTTAAAATACCCTTCCAGATTATTCTTTAGGAATCTTCCGCGAAAATTTACAGCATATGTTTCCTGAGTAAACGCTGTCGAAACTTTCACGAAAATTGTCAGGCAATTTTCTCTACAACTTCGTTCCCAACATTTCTACTCAAGCGGACATTTTTTTACTATCAGGAAGCTTGCTCGAGCATGACAATGCAAGATTTCGAACCTTGCATCGCAAACTCCAGGCAAGTTTCTGGAAACAGCTTGTAATATCTGGGTAACTTTTAAGTTGGGTCAAGATTATTATTTTCTGAAGATTTTCCATGTTTAATACAGAAAATTCTTCAAAATAACAAACTAACCAATGCATAAATGCTTTTTTTTGGGAAAGTTCTTAACCCTATCTAAAAGCTTGTTTCGTATAAGTCACATAGCTACGATTACTGATGTGTTATTGTTTTGCAGAACTAATCAGCTGAGAATCCAGAGCTGTTGAAGTCCAGAAAACCACAGGTTCATCAAAGAAACAGATACGAGAAATATTGACTATAAACTATTTGACATATTTTAATAAAATATTATTATTTGAATTATATTTGTATATAATTTGATTTTTATTACATTCTAATTTTCAGAAAATAAATTCAGAAATTTGGTAAGGAATAAATATGGCCCTGAAAAGGGCCTTTATTATTTTAAAGGCCCAAAAAAGGTTGCCTGATGTGGACCTTTTCATTTGGAGCGTGACAGAACGGTATCAGGGCTGGTTAGAATTTTCGTATCTGGACCTTAAATAAAGTAAGGCAACCTGTTTAGGGCCTGGTACTGTCCGGATTTAAAATGTGGTATTTTTGAAAATGTGGATGAAATATTTTTTGAAGCGAAGTTTTCGGTGCAAAAAATTGTACGAATTGGAAGTACTAAATTTGAAAGTTGGTGCAGGATTACCCAGACTTTCTAAGAACGAAGGCAAGTTCCTTTACCCCACTGGGTGGAAAATCAGATATTCTGGCGCGGGTGTCGCGTATTTTTGTGATACCCCGTTCTAATTCTGGGGACACGTGCCTGCGGAAACAGATGTGCCCGCGCCCTCTGCCCGTATAAATATATCGCGACTGACTCGTTAAGTCGTAATGGCTCTGGCAACGTACAGGGTGATCTGAAATTCGTTCCGGTTAAAGGAACATGTGGGAGAGAGTCATGTTTAACATTAGCAAAAAAGTTATTTCTATAAGTAAAATGTCATCCACAGAGAAATATTCGTTGGTCTGCTATAATATATTTTGCTACAATTATTTGGAAGGTTTCATTTGGATTTTAATAAAACTTTGTAAATGCTAGGTTTCTAATAATTAAAATGATTTCTTCATCAAGTGACATTGAAAAAATATCTGCTAATTAAAAAGTACAAGTGTGGAATTGGTATGGATACAAATACCTCTGTGGTTGGCGCCACAGAGGTTCGGATATTCGAGCTATTTGGATCGCAGCTTGACCTCTTACGTGTGCTGCTGATGTCCAAATTGAAAGAAACAAAAAAAAAAGAAGAAATAAAACTTTAGTCGAAACGAATCACCGGATATATTCGGTCGTAGCTTTCTTGGATTTTGGGATAAAGAGTGCTCCGGAATCTGAACTCGTTACCCTTCGCCGAGAGAGATTCCTCGACGGCACGATTTTCGCACGCCACTGAACTCCAGCCGTTAAACTAAGAGGTCAAATCGGTAACTCGGAAACTAGCAAGATTCCTCACGTAGTTCGTGCCGTCTTGAAAATTAAATTAATCAATTGTGAATATGAATTAGGTTCATTATTTTAGGCATAATTATTTTTCTTTAAGCTTTCAGTGTTTCAGATGTTTTAAATTTACAAGGAAAACAGCTATTATGTGAAAGGTGGAAATTAAATCGGAGTTTAGGATAAGCTGGAAAATCTCAAAGGGACCAAGACTAGGAATACCTAGAAATGATCATAGATTAGGTGAAATATCAAACCTATTGGCTTTATAAAATTGCAGATGCAGACATCAAAAGTAAAAATTATTTGAACGTTTGGACGTAACAGTCATGGAAACAGATTTTGCGTATGATACACATACTGCTTCTTCCTTAAACTAAAAGTGGTTAAATTACTCCTCCACATGGTGACCATATATGCAAAGTCGCTTTTCATTATTATGCATCTCGTGCACACGCGTCATGCGTTTCATGAGACGTAAAGGAACAACGAAAGACTCACATGAGTTGCTGCAAGGAAGGATTCAAGATCATGTAGAGAAGCTGGGTTCTTCGCTCTTAGTGGGGATGGAAGATGGAGAGAGAAAGAAATAGAGAGGAACGGGAAAGATAAAAGAGGACAGTGGAAAGAGGATGAGTAAAGTACAATTTTATTCTGACAAGATCGTACACAACCCACCGAGGCTTGTCTTATCGTGGTTCAACGTATGTACACCACATGCGGTGTGTTTCTCTTCCAAAGCTTTTCAAAACCCTTTCCTGCTCGGATTGCCTCTCGCGACCGAATCTCCTTGCAAAGCGATGTGACGCGTCGCCAAGAAGTGAAAAGGATCCGTTATCTTCTTGTACTTTCAAGAGCGCCGAGTCTACCTCCAGATATCTCTTTCTATCGACTCGTCCTACGAGAATCGGACATGGGTTTGGAACTCAAGTTTATCCTACTTGTGGATGTTTTATCGGATGATTCCTTTTTTTTTACAAGCTGGCATCGCGAATTCTTGTTTATTATCTTCTCGATTAGCTTTACAAGGACACGTGATTTTGACTTTAGGATTTAGGTCACTTATGTGTATGTGTGAGCCAATTCGTTAATCAAATTGTTTAGTAAATATTTTTATTATTTTGTAGTCAATGTTGATTAATTCACAGTTAGGTGAATTAATCATCTAATTAATTAATTACACATTTACTTTAATCACACCACTGATGAACAATGTAGTGATAAAAAATCTTATAATGATTCTTTTTATTTATAGATAAAAAAAAATTTTGTTCATTCGAATCTTCAAAACTTGAGGTACTTAACTTCAGGTTCAAAAACTTTCTACTAAATGAACTGGTAATGATCTGTTAATTCGAATCTTCAAAACTTGAGGTACTTAACTTTAGGTTCAAAAACTTTCTACTAAATGAACTGGTAATGAACTGTTAATGATCTCATTAAGAATTGGTCATTATTAATTGAAAATTACTACAAATGGTTGCTAAATGATTAGGTAGACAAATTTAATTATTAGTCATAAAGTTGAATTAGACTTAGAGAGTAAGCAACCATATTTTTAAATTTAAAAAACTTCTTTAAATTTAGTCTCTTCTGAGATTGTGTATTCGTATTGCAATTGATATTCCAAGTAATTGATAGTGAACAATTACTCATAAAGTGTCGATCACACTAGAAATTGAAAGAGATTTTCTCTTTTATTTTGTTTGCAGATCCATGGTACAATTCATCGACAATGGAAAGCGATCCATCAACCGAAACAGGAATCCGGCTGCTCATAAAACTTCAGAGGTGTCACATCGGCGAGTGGAATTTATTCGAGATACTCAATTTCAATCGCAACTTTTGAAATCGTCGATCAAAAGGCCAACAGCAACAGTACAAAATCATTTTGAAAACTGAACTAAAAATATGGAATATCATCAGAGTTGCAAATTTAAAATCAGATTTTTGAGAATAATTTACCGAAATAGAATTAAATAGATTAAATAATTAAATTAAATAACTAAATTTAATAGATTAAATAATTAAATTAAATAATTAAATTAAATAGATTAAATAATAATCTAATTTAAATTACGTATTCCAATAAAAGGCGCGAAATTTGAATTACGCGCTTCCAATAAAAGGCGCGAAATTCAAATATTTATAACTATAAAGCATTTGGGCATTGGAAGGTGACATTCGAAAGGCTTTCGGCACCTTATTATGAAAATGTGCAAGTCTTGTTTCCTTGCAGCATAGGGGGTCAACCGGAGACGTTGACCTGCAGAATATTTTCTGAATTAATCGAGGCGAATCGATCAACGCACACTCTGCATTCCGCGTGGCGATTCGATTCGCGTATCACGTTGAGTCACGCGGCTCGTTTTGCTCGGTGCTTCTTGGATGCATTTCGCCGACGTTGCTCCGAATTCTCGATTTATTTTTCGATGCCAGATGCAAAGTGTATGCGAAAGTTGCTCTGGAAAAAGTCGTTAATGACGGTAGCGACGCAACAAAGATCCGGAGCCGACAAGGCTCATATCAAAAAGTCGGATCCGAGTGTGCACTTGTGTTGCGATATGACATAGATAGATAGAGCGGGTGAATTTAATGGCGGTTACTTGATATCACGCCTCGGTTATTACGAGCGCTGAATTGATTTTTCTCTACGTTCCATCGTCATTAGCACTATCTTCTTTTTTTAATCACAAGATCTCACTTTCTTTTTTAGTAAAATTACATATTGGGTAACATAAGTTTTATTTTATTTATCCTCTTTTTTTAAGAGAAAGAAGTTTACATTTGAGTAGATGGAAAGGATTTTATCAGTTATTTTTATTTTATTTTATTAAGTTTGAAAAACGGATGAAGAATTTTTCCTGGGTTTATTATAATAAAGATTCAGTTTAACTGTAAAAATTAATTGCAGCGAATTAGGGCAATAATTTTAAAGCGTATTAAGGAAAACATTTTTTTACAAACCGCAAAAGATTATTACCGTTGGCAATGACTCGAATTTTTTTTCGTTGCAAGGCCTTTTTAATAGCATCACATTTTTTACTACTTGAGCCACTTCCTTTCTCGATGGGTTTTTCCATAGAAGGTTTTGTTGGTTCTTCCTTACTTGATGGTTTCGTTGGAACTTCAGCATCCGATTCTTCACCGCCTGTATCATCAGTATTTTCATTTTCT
This sequence comes from Euceroptres primus, assembly GCA_037177015.1. Lineage (NCBI taxonomy): Eukaryota > Metazoa > Arthropoda > Insecta > Hymenoptera > Figitidae > Euceroptres > Euceroptres primus. Next base: position 69,124 of record JBAGKK010000112.1, read on the forward strand.
GTCTCTGGTGCTTCATCAGGTTCTTCGGATCTTTTCATTCTTGAGTTATCTGCATCTTTTGTTTGCAAATTCTAAAAATGGAAAGCAAAAGCGATCAAAGTTGAATCATAATTCACTGAATTTAATGAATATCGAAACAATACTGTGATATATTGTACTCACAGATTCATTACTCGCTTCACAAACTACATTATTAAATGCAATTGGCATTAAAATCAAAATAAGGGCTGAAAAATTCATTATAACGAAGCGACCAACTGCTTTATTACTTTATTACTTTACTACTGTCAATTTCTACTTTGCACAAACCGATAAGAATTTTACGTTGGTGACACTCTAATTTATTGTACTATATTCACTGTTTCGTATATTATTTATAATGAGTATAATAACTTACAGAAAAGAATGTAATGACTTGTAATGTCATAAGAATTTTACGTTGGTCACACTCTAATTTATTGCACTATATTTACTGTTTCGTATATTGTTTATAATGAGTATAATAACTTACAGAAAAGAACGTGACATGTAATGTCACTACAATCTCAAATTATAAAATATTATGAAGTCTTGTTAATTAAATTGTATTAGATTCTCTTTTATATTATTAAAAGTTTATTATATTTTATTAAAATTGCGATATAGTGAACATTAAGTACACCAAATGGCATCGTAAGTGGACCATCAAAGAAGAGCTTGCGAGAAGATTTGCACGCTCTTCGGCCAATTGCATGTGCAGAAGATGCAGATGCATGTGTGTTGTCGATGCAGTCATGGAATGCAGCTTCGAGCCAAACTCAGTCTTGCTGACTGGCTACCGTGCACGAAAGAGAGTCCTTTATCATCCTGGACGTGAAACGAGACGTCGTAATGTGACTCCCTCCCCCCTTTCTTCTCGAGACCATCTTCCTTTTTCCTCCCCTTCATTCTCCACTTCTTATCCTTCACTCGTTTCCGTTAATTAATTGGCTCCTGGTCTCCAACAGTAACACGAGAAAAAAACGATTTTGATCGAATTCGATGCTTATCACTTTAATGAAATCACGTGTATTTAATTTCTCAACTTTTATTTGGGATGGATATGCAAATTAGCTGGGGCAAAACAATTTTTTGGCCCATACTTTTTGGCAAAGTTGTTTCTTTCATTTAAAAAATCCTGTTTTTACTGTAATTATTATTTTCATAACAGTAAATATTGGTGTCATAATTAATTATACTGAGTAATTATGTAATTGCAATTAGATGAAAGGTAAAATCGAATCCTTTGTTACTGAATGCTAATAATAAATAAATGTGTAACGAGACCGGAACACAAGCTTAATTAATAATTTATGAAGAAATCGTAGTCGTTGATCGCAGAGTCGTGAACCCTGTCGTACGATGTTCACAGGCGCCTGTTCATTGGTCAGGAAACGTGTGATGTTGCACCGGGTTTCAAAGTTACGCGTGACCCTCGGCGTGACCCCTGTCGCTATGTCATTCAGGTCAATGCTCCGTGAAACATTTATTTCGAGCATTTCCGTAAGTATTATTAGCAGTCGGTTAAGTCTGACAATACGCCAGCCAAGAACAAACACCACGATAGCTTTGGACCACTTTTTTCTCTTTGCCCTTTAAAGCTGCAACCATACTTTACCCCTAAATTAATTTTTCCCCATTGGTAATTTCCATTTCAAAAAAGATTTATCCTTAATTTGCACTTATTTATATTTCTTATCTTACAGTTTTTTGTTAATCTTTTTCAATTTATATGTCTTTCAGTATTATTTTTTTATCAGTTTATATTTTTGCAAAATGAATAGATTTTTCGAGAAGGTGAATAGATTTTTCGAGAAGGTAACTGAAAAAGTTGCGAGAGCGAGAAGCAGTTTAATTGATTCGTATTCATAGTATGTACTTATCCGACAAATTGTTTATCACGCTAAGCGCCTACATTCGAAGGGAATATAGCATGTGTCAGTATTTAATTTCATATAAGAGTCTCTTACTCGAGTTACTTGGATTACTTAACATGGCCTCGTCTTGTTTTAGCGCCATACGTTTTTTCTCCAACTCTGTCAGTAGTTTCGTGCCAATTCCTTAATGTAAATTAGAAATAATCTATATGACACTGCTCATAAGCCTCTCTTGTTATGGAAATGTCGCGCCCACGTCGCTTAATTTTTAATGTCAGGGAATAATTTTCAAGTGAGCGACAAGTAATTCTGAAAAACTTAATTTCTGCAAACTTTCTTGAAGAAACAATTCCAAGATATCGCCCACGTTTCACTTTACATGATTGACACTAATTGCATAGTTCTATAAAATCCCTCAAATTAAAATTCTAGGTATAATATTTTTATACTAACATAAAAAGTAATACTTTTATAATGACATTTTTATAATAAAATTCAAATTAATACTGAAAGTAACTTTTACGTTATACAAGCAATTCGACTCGAATCTAGAGTGAAAACTTTCCCACGCCAGACGCGAAATATCCCATTTCGCAAGGATGAAGGAGAAAAATGAGGAAAAAGTGTCGTCGCGTTTTTCACGTAAACGCGACAAACTGGTCGGAAAGCACGTAGAAAGCTTTTACACTGCAAAGCTATCAGCATCCCAAGGATTTTTTCATGTTGTTTCTTGATGTTGAGGATGATAAATACACATATTAAAAAGCTTTGTTTTTGTAATCTGTGAAAGCATGAGCAGCTACAGAACTCCC
>JBAGKK010000112.1:72298-107755 GCA_037177015.1 Euceroptres primus
CCCTCTATATGAAATCGTTGATAATATTTCATTGGCTATGGGGTCTATTTCTTAAGATCTACTTAGTTGTAAAATTATCTTTAAGGATCGGCAAACGTTTCGGCCCAAGTAGGGGCCCTCTTCAGTGCCAAATAGTAATAATGGTCATGTAACTAAGAATCACTAAAATAATAATTAAAACTAAATTAATAATAAAAACATGCGACGACTTATTCAGTTAGGCTTTTATGACAGTGGTTGCTCAGGTAGGCACTGAAGAGGGTCCCTACTTGGGCCGAAACGTTTGCCGATCCTTAAAGTTTATTTTACAACTAAGTAGATCGTAAGAAATAGACCCCATAGCCAATGAAATATTATCAACGATAAATCTGTTAGTAAATAAAAATATGCCAACAAGCACAAATATTAAATAATAGTAGTCAAGTAAAAAATTACTTTTAACAAACGAATTTTCCTGACATTGAGCAACTTTATAAATTGAGGGAAAAAAAACGAAAGGAAAGAGATTCTGGACAGAGAAACTGTGACTTACAGATATTAGGAAAGTTTCCTCATGATAAGGAAAAGGGATATTAACATCAAAAGTGGTTACTTAGGAAAGCAATGACTACAAATATTTTTGATCAATCGTTACGTGTCAAATTTTTATTCATATAGCTGATTTATAGTTTATATCGTTATGAGGAAAATTTTCTACAGAAAATTTGTAAACATACAATTATCTTTTAATTTCCGTATCCGTGATTCGAAATAAAAATTAAATTTAGCGTCTGTAACAGAGTTAGTCAACGAGTCATTTCCGATAAAGATTTTGAATCCGAGGGCGAACGAGACTGACCCGGGTCTATTAGATATTCTCCAACGCTTGATAATTAAATCGTTGAATCCAAAGTTCAAACAAAAGGAGTACTATAAGTTCGAAAGATTAAAATAAAGTATAAAAATAAAACATAAAATATGTGCATTAGAAACGAAGACTATAAACTTTTCCACTAGATTTGGTATTCAGTAAGAGTAAGGTATAACATTTGTTGTACAAGCATCTGTCTTATAACTGACTACTTCCCAATGGACCTTACTGTATAAAGAAATTTTATATTTATTTGATAATAATCCAAATGCCAGTTTTTTTTAATTGACATTTTGTTAATAATTACAAACACTTTTTATTTTTAAAAAATGTATGATTTGAAAAAAAAAACATTTTCATAAGATGTATAAAAATGAATTTACAAAATACTCGAGAAAATTTATAAAACTCATAAATTTCTCGAAAGAATGTATTTTCCTTGTTCTTGTAGATTTATTGTAAAATACCGGGACAAATATTATTTTCACAAAGAATTATTTGTTTAACTGTTTTCGAATAATAATGAGGAAATTGAAGGCTATGAAAACAATATTATTCAGTCACTTAGTGCGATCGTGTATCTCGTGGTTGAGGGAATAAGATTAATTGAAAAAAATCAAGTTTCTGCAACTCAAACCACTGGATTACGTAAAAATTGGTTTGAAATTTCTTGTAAGCTTTTGTGTCAATTTGCAAAACTATGGAAGAAATTAGCACCAATTTCAGGTGACTAAGAATAAACAATTTTCAAATCTTTTTAAAAGGTTCTTAACAATATTTCAATCGATGCTCCTATTTTTTCAAACCCAAAATATTTCAATCCGAAAATTTGTTTTTTGACAAAAATAACTTTTATTTAATTATTACATTGATAAATTATCAAATTAATGATTTAGTTCTTCTTTCTAATGAGAATTTTCTTTTCAGGTCTGCTGACGTGTCGTCAGGTTTTGAATATAATGGTGATATTTGGATTCATGATTAACTACATGCTTCGAGTGAATCTGACAATTGCCATGGTTGCGATGGTTTATCCTACAAATAATTCACATTCCAATACAACGATAGCATCGTTAAATAAAACCGAGACCATTCCAATCAGGAACTCTAGTAATGGCAGTCCTAGTCAATTAGTAAGAATTCCTAACTTATTTTCTATATATAGGATTATATAATTAAATTGTAAGATCAATATTTCCCTGTTACATTAGAAATTCAGATCATAATAGGGAATCTGGTGCAGAATATACAATACATTTTAATTGATACTGATAAATTAAACACCTGATTTCTATTACTTGGAACGCTATTAATTTTCTAATCTAAAAAATTTCAGGAAGGGAGAGAACAAACCAGATATCACTGGAATGAGTACGAACAAAATCTAATTTTTGGAAGCTTCTTCTGGGGCTACATTTGCACCGAAATTCCAGGTGGCAGAATGGCAGAAATTTTTGGAGCCAAAAGAGTTTTTGGATACAGTATGCTACTCTCTAGTGCAATTACTCTTTTTACACCAGTTGCAGCATCACTAGGATTTACTCTAGTTGCTGCCTTGAGAGTCTTTTTAGGATTTTGCCTGGTAAGAGTATTATTAAATTTATGATTATAATAATCATTTATAATCAAAATAATTGATATATTAATTAATAAACTGTAATAAATTTTTAGGGTGCCACCTGGCCAGCGATTCATCCAATGACAGCTCTCTGGATTCCACCAAACGAACGCAGTAAATTCGTCTCGAACATGATGGGTATGCAAGACTACTTTAATTATAATCACTTATCGATGTCTCATATCCCCAGAATGCTGTTCAGTTAATGCAAACTTTGTACGCTGATCGATAATACTATATTGGAATCATGCTAGATAATTAAGCTTCTAATAGTTTCTTATGTTTCTACATTCTATTTCAGAACAATCGGATTTCCGATAACCTGTGTCACTTTCAAGTTAAACAAATGATAACTTGGCTCTCCAATCTAAAAACAGGTTTTATAGATTCGTGGAACTTACAGTAAATGAAACCAATGCACGTGTTGATTCTTTTTAAGAAAGTAGTTTAAGTTCCCTTGCCTTGGAATAATGACACCACTTTACTTTGTGCCCAGTACATGCATTTGCCAACCGACAAAACATCATTTAACTATAAATCCATAAATCATTCAATTATACAACATATAATTATGAATCATTTAATACCAATTAGTATGAAATATTCAGCTTCTGATTTTATTATCTCTTTGATTAGTTTTAATTAATACTTTCCGCACGATTTATTCAAAAACGATTGAAAGGAATAAAGAATATTTAATATAATGAGGGTAAATTGTAGTCTTGGAGTTAAAAATTCATGTCAGGGCCAGAGTTTCTTGATTTTTTTAAAGTTTGAGATATGGTATGAAATGTTTAATGATTGTAAGGATCGTAATAAGGCGTCTAAGGAGTGTAAGACACCGTTACAAATAACCCGCACCCATGCTGTACAAATGGCAAATTGTTCAGATTTCTGCAGTTAAAGTTTCCTCTCAAGGCTGCTATTACAAGACACGCCTTTTCTTAGCTTCCTCCCTGGGTGCTGCCATCACGATGCCAATTTGTGGTTATCTCATTGCCTCCCTGGGATGGCAATCAGTTTTCTATGTTACCGGAGGAATAGGATTCATCTGGAGTGTTGCATGGTTTTTGCTGGTATTCGACTCCCCTGCTCAGCATCCAAGAATCTCTGATAGTGAGAGGCGATTTATTGAAGAAGCCATTGGAAATACTTCTACTAAAAAGGTAGACTTCACTTTTCCCATACCTTTTGCCATTTCTGTCATTTATTTATATTCAGCTATATATTTCATTTTTATATTTGAACTCAAAATATTCCTGTTACTTCAATTTATATTATTATTAAATGATTCCTCTTTTTGTTACAGCATTATGCAGTACCATGGAAGTCGATTTTAACATCGGCTCCAGTCTGGGCGATTATTATCACTCACGCTTGTAGTGTCTTCGGTTACTTTACGGTTGTGAACCAATTACCGACTTATATGAAGAATATTTTACATTTTAACATTAAGGAGGTAATGAAATTTCTAAGAACAGCTTCTTTACTTCGAAGTCGTAATTTTTTACGTTTCGCAGACATTTACACTTTTTATTAATACTTTGCATATTAAAATTTGAAGAATAAAAGTTGTTTTTCATGGAAATATTAACTTCCGTGTAACTATAGAATTGGAGTTTTACGAAATTTATTCGTCTCTTGTTGATAATGCTTTAATGCAATTAAAATTTTGTAAGAGATTGAAATTTTTGATGATTATAGACCCAATTAGTAATAAAGTTGGTTTTTTCTTGTGGCCTTAGGTCACATATATTATAGCCTCATCAGAACTGTAACGATTACAAGAAAAGAATACGATTTGTTTTTGTATTTTTTTGTATCTTTAGAAACTCCGAAACTAAACAAAAATGGATCTGAATATAACCTAACCGTTACTTATGTCTTCTAAATTTTTAAAAAAATTTCAATATTTAACCTAGACGGTTAATGTGGTAAGTTGTTATTTATATGTATGATGTAAAATTTATGCTCTATAAAATACAAATTGTATTCTTTTCTTGTAATCGTTACAGTTCTGATGAGGCTATAATATGCAAGAAATGTATTAACATGCAATATGCTGAAATGCATTAACACGTTTCGAAAATAAGCATTGTTTATTTCAAAAACCCATAAAGTTTAAGACCTATGGCTACAAGAAAAAACCAACTTTATTTGTGAGAGATTGTTATTTCTTAATTGCAAATGAGATTAATTTATTTTTCTTGTAGAATGGACTTCTTTCCTCATTGCCCTACTTGGGCAAATACATTTTTGCTCTCTCGATGTCAACTCTCGCCGACTATCTGCGACGAACTAACAGATTTTCAGTTACTTTCATTCGAAAAACTTTCACAACCTTTGGTAAGTTTCGCTTATTTTATAATACCAAATCCAAAATTGATATTTTAATGTGAAAAATTATTTAATTATAAGTGTTTCAAAAATTAATTCAACTACTTTAATAATTTTTTCCTATTTTAGCGGTTTTGAGTCCAGGACTTCTGATGATAGTTCAAGCCAACTTGGGAAATGATCCAACGACATCAGTAGCTATTTTCACCCTGGCTTTGACACTGAATGGCGCTGTAACTGCCGGATATCTTGGAAATGGCCTAGACATTGCTCCCAACTTTTCTGGGACAATTTTTGGCATAGCGAATACTTTAAGTTCCCTGGGTGGTTTTCTGAGTACCTATATGGTTGGCAGTATAACAAATGAAAAATCTGGAACATTTTCTCAGTGGAGAATAATTTTCTACATTCTTTCTGCTATGTATATAATTGGTGCCATGGCTTTTGCCTTCTTCGGCACGGGTAATTTGCAAAAATGGAACAGTCCAGAGAATGAGGAGGAAAAGAAGAAGACAAATCAAGAAATTGGTAATGACGCTGAAGAGTCAGTGCCTCTCAAAAATCAGAATGCCTTGTGATAATAAATTTAGGATTTCAAATTATTCTCTCAATGAGAAAAAAAAAACATTTTGCCTTTTTTTGATTACAATTCAAAATGGTGATATTTTTACCATAATATGTTGAATAGACAGATAAAAATGACGTAAAACTAAAAATAGAACACTTGGAGAAAATAACGTAGTTCCTTAGTTCAAGGAATTTGAATTAAATGTTCGTAGAACTAAGTTGCGAATCATTTTACTTTAGTTTATTTATCAATTATAATGTATTTGTATATTTAATTATTTTTAAAAATAAATGTTTCTCTAGGTGTTCTAAGTAAATAAACAAGAATTAGTGCTGCATCAGTACTTTTTAAAGATCATATTTAGGCACAAAAATTGCACAGAAAGTTCAAAGTACATTTTATTTAAAACAATAAAATAAAAAGACGAAGTTTCTGTGAAACCATGGACCAATTATCGCGAGACGTATTTAATCGTAAAAAGAGTAATTGTTTCAAGGAAACTGAGTTATTAAAAGATTGATTGTGTCGAGGAAATGGTGTCGTAAAAAGATCAGTTATTTCACACAAATTAAGTTACTATCTTCTTTTTCTAGACTTATCTCTTTAAAGTTTTTTTTTTCAAATTACCATTAATTTTTTGAATTTTCTCTTGCAATTAAATTTTTTATTACACCATGATAAGTAAGAAATGATCTGTTGAGAAAAGATCAAAAAGTGCATAGTATTATTAGGAGAACAATACGATTCACTAGACTGCAGTTTGTCTGAAAATATTAATACTGATTTTCATGGGAAAATTAAATCAAACTCTAAGAAATAATTAATAAAAGATGTAGATATCAATCAAGATATCCAATCAAGATTTGGATATCAATCAAGATATTGAAGATTATCTTGAAAGCTGCTAATCTTTTATTTTATTTCTCAGAGTGTGAAAAAGAGCGCACTGCTTCATAGTTGAGCAAATTATAGCACTCAAAATCTACTGATAATTTCTGCAAGTATTTATATACAATTTTTAATATTATATTGAAAAATATTTGTGCAAACAGGGTTTGATTTTTTCTTTCTTTTATATATGTAATAAAAGTCGATTTTTAATTTCCATATTCTCACATTATCAAAAAGAAAAAATCATATTTCGTATAATAGTTATTAATAATTATAAAAAATAATAATTTAAATATATTTGTTAAGTGTGCACGGAAGTTGTGAAAGCGCAGAACAAACCAAAGTTGTGATTTTTTATGTTTCTGTAAATGACATTAATTGTACCTATAGTGTTCTTACATATTTTCACTGACATTTTTCACATTATATGTATACTTGTATACATTATACGATATGTAAAGCAACGTATCAGAATTATTAATAAACCTTTCGATGCTGATTGCAAAAATTATCTGCGTTATATGATGCAATGATAATTAGTTATTACAAGTGTAAGCCTTTTTAAAAAATTGTTAACAATTATTCGTGTTTAATAAGTCTTTTATGCAATTCGTAATAAGGAATAAAGTAAAATAATAGATACAAATCTAGATTTTAATTTGAAAAATGTTGAGGTGATATGTTGTAATTTTTTAGCCGTTGTCTCGTTTACATATTAGATGTGCCACAGATATTTAAATAAACGATCTATTTTTAAGTAATTTTGCATCTTGATTCTAAATCCCAAGGTTTTTGATACTTCTTTAGATAAGGAAAATATTTAGATGACTTATATTTATCTCCAAAATAATGACTTAAAATTAATTAAGAGTCTGGCAACTGTTAAATATGAAAGATTCGTTGGAATATGTTTGTGGAAAATGTACTTTTAAGTCTGCTTGTTTATCAGAAAAAGATATTGATTTCTTTACTTATGGTCAGATTACACACACACACACACACACACACATATATATATATATATATATATATATATATATAAATAAACTCTTTTGTGTTTTACGACTTTACGACTTTAACCAATATCATGATCGATTTTGACGAGAATTTCTACTATACCGTCAGTCTAGTCTAGTGTAGTCGCTCACTTGAAAATCCCGCAAATTTCTACGTAAGAAAAAAGTGATGAAAAACTGTAAATATCAAGAGATATTTAAAACTGCAGATAAAATGTTAATTTCTGTTTCATATTATGATTATTTATGATGCAAGATTTATACTATTTTACATACATTTTTTAATGCAAATATTCTAGATGGTGATATGATTTTGATCAACTACTGATGAAGTTAAGGTACAAAATGGTTCTAAAAATAAGATATATTATAATGATTGCACTCTTGATTCTGATGGTTAAAACACAGGGATCATTTAAAGATCCGAAATGGTTTTATCGCATAATAAATTACATTCAGAAAAATTTGAAAGTTTTCGAAATAGTTTTGATAATTGATGATTTCTATGACAGTACAAGTATCAGAATGGCAGATATTGTTCGTACGAACACGCTACGAATGCCAAGTGGAATAATCTCTTTAACAAATGTGACCACAAAAAGTGTGAAAGCCTCGGCCTTAACGAAAAAGTCCTTGTATAGAAATCTTGAAGGGACTGTATTTATTATAATTAGAGCCGCAAGTGACGAAATGCAATTGTTACCAATGTTTGATCAAGAAGAATTCGTTATTCAAATATCTGAATTACAAGTACGACCAAAGTATTTAATAGTCGTTTTATCCAAAGAAGTAGGATACAGCTACGAAAAACTGCTGCAAGAAATGTCCAAAAATTTCTTGGACTTCACCTTTCTTGAGATCATCGAGCAACGCGTTACAAAGAAAGATTTGAAATCTAATGGTATTCGAAAAAGTGCTCGATGCATTACTATGATCCATTCACTGATTCCTACATAAAGAAAAAATTCAAGCCGAAAGTTGAATTATTTCCCAACAAACTGCAGAATTTAAACAACTTCGAAATGAAAGTGGATTCCTTCAATTTACACCCTTTGATTTACGTAACGCGAAATTCGTCTAGACATTCGGTTGAAGTTTCCGGACCAGAAGTATTAATTGTTAGAGAACTGTCAAGAGCAATGAATTTTAAATTGTCAGAAAACCCAACTCAAATGGAAGGGTTTGGTCGCATGGATTGCGATGATAAAGAAAAATGACAGATTTTTTGTATCAACTTTCCCACAATAAAATTCGACTTATTACTAACCAAGTGACTATTACCCACAAATGCGAAATGGTATCTGATGGTATTGTCCTTGAATGTCTTTGCGATATTAACGGACTTTCAAATTATAAACGAATCAGAGTTGATCATTGAGACACTCGAAGATCTGAACAAGTTAAATCTCACTCCTATAATGGGAGAAGCCTATCCACATAACTTAAAGGCAGGAAATAACTTAATCATTGAAGCATTTGTAAATAAATCTGTTACTGTAAAGGAAGACCAGGAATGTGTAGACTTGCTACTACATCACAAGAATGTCACTTGTGTCATTAGAGAATCAACAATGCAGTTTGTAATTCAAAAATATCGCGACACAGAGGGCAATCCTCTACTGAAAATGGTCGAACAAGACTGGGTCTTTTATAAAAGAAATACTTTTTGAGCCAAACTCCCCATTCGTTCGGGTTGCGGGTAAGTTGACAATGAAGCTAATGGTCTCGGGCCTGATTGATTACTGGAACAAGAATCTGCAAGGAAATCAAATGCACAATCGTCAGAAGAAGAACTTTTGATTCTTGTTTTCGGAATTTCAATGTCACTTCTAGTTTTTATTGTCGAATTACTTGTCAAATACAGCGAGAAGCGTTTTCCATAGTTGGGTTCGATTCTTTTTGCATGATAACTTCTTCTAAATTACCTAAATAGATAAGCAGGTTGTGCAAAGTCAAAAATTGCTTGCAACAACTTAAATGTACTATATAATATCCGAAGCTTCACGGAAAAAAATCTGTTAAATGAACTAACAGAAGTGTTAAAATAGGGATAGCAGATTTTTGTTTTGTAATATTTACAGAAACTTCTGTTCATTTTAAGAATTTTACACGCTTTTCTGTAAAATCAACAGAAGTATCTATAAGGATAATAGATTTCTAATCTTTCTTAAAATCTGTTAACCTAATAGATATTTCTATTGATTTCTTCATTTTACAGGAAAGCGTGTAAAATCCACAAGTATAACAGAAATTTTTGTAAAAATAACAGAAAAAATCTGCTGTCCCTATTTTAACACTTCTGTTAATTTTTAACAGATTTTTTTTCTCCATGCTTCAAAGAAAAATATGTTGAGTATATCACATAAAATCGGAAGGTATAACTTTAATCTGCAGCAGAATAATCCGAAAAAGTATGTAATAATTTTTTGTTTTTTTAAAATTAAAATTAACATTAAAATTCTAAAATAAAAGATAATGTCATTATTGGATCATTCTGCTTCAGATTAAAGTTATACTTTCGGATTTTCTATAATCGAATTTCACAATGTACAACATTCATCAATTTTCTAGTAACATTGGCAATATTGGGCCTATTTGTCGAGACTATTTATCGATACCCAATACAGGATTTTTATATGTTGCCTTACTTTATCCTAGCACATAAATTCACTGCGAGTATGTGTATAGTTACATCATCGATCGATATAAGATTTTTTAAGATAAGAAACAAAAGGACATGTGTATTATGTATTCCTAAACTGTAGTAAGAATAAAAAACCATGTCAAATAGACAAAATTAATCAATCTTTATTTTGAATTATAAAATCAACAAAAAAGGGCATTTTGTTAATTCCAGCGAATTTTAGAAGAAAATTTTATGTTTTTTTCTTCCTCTTAGACAACAGTCGAAATATTCATTCAATTGCAATTTACAAAGGCTGATTTTGTTCCTTAAAAGATCCTTTACAGTTCTAGTTGTTACGCTTTTATTTCAATTTGTAATCTGGCATATGTAATTTGCAGAGTCATCAACTGTATAATTTTTAAACAAAATAATTGTAATAAATATGTACCAAATAGAAATGTAAAGGATGAGCTATTGAAAATTGAAATACACATATATACAAATAACTATTTTTAAGTAAACAATTATGACCCAAACTATTTTTTCTAAAGTGCTCTTAGAGGATTCTTTTTCAAAATTTCTTAAAAATAATTTTGGATTTATTCTACTTGATTTTATAAATCAATATAAAGATTTGATTATTTTTCAAGTTGACTGCACGGGGATTCTTTTTTCAAAATTCCTTAAAAATAATTTTGGATTTATTCTACTTGATTTTGTAAATCAATATTAATATTTGATTATTTTTTCAAGTTGACTGCGCGGGGAGTCATATAGGGGAGTTATATAATTAAAGGGTCAAGGGTGGCAGTACAAAACTAGATAACCAACATTTTTATCGAAAATGGGCTTTTTGCATAAAAAGTTCTTAAAAAATCAAATACACGTTGTGTTAAAAGGATTTTTTCGAAATCTCATTTTTATCCCTTTAGTGACCACTTCGCCATAAGGTTACCAACAGTTTTTAAAAATAATTTTTACAATTTTAATAAAAAAATTCTGAGAAAATTTGACAAGCATAAATGCATCTCAAAGAAGGTTTTCCAGGCAGAAATTAATTTAAAAAATTTTTTGTTTAGTTGCAAAAATTGAAAAGTAGAGTTTTCCAAAACTGTAATTTTCTAAAGATATTTGATATTAATTAAATTTGATAATACTTAAAGAAATTGATTTCTCGAAATTATAAAGCTTTATTGATAAAAAAATATAATTTTATTTTTTTATCAGATTTTCAGCGGAAAATTGTTTGACTCAATGCGATACCGTCACACTAAATCTTGATTTTTTCGGAACAGAATAATTTCTTTTTATCACAAATTTTTTCTTCTCATTCACCATCCCCATATCTCGACAGCAAGTTTTTATTTTTATAAAATATTGAAAATTCGATTTTTAATCGCTATCCAAAGCCGATTTTGAAAACCTATGAAATTCTACTCCCAAAATTCTCAGTAGATTTACTCGGAACTGGCCAACTTTTTTCACCAAACTTTATTTACCTGTATTCAGCAACTCAATATCCCGGAGGAGCAAGTTTTTGTTTGTCTGTTTAAACTCAAAACTGTATTTTTTATTACAATCTGCAGCCGATCCTGCTCTAATTTTTGGTTAGTGTCACTTCAAGATTGTTAACTTCCACATGTATTTCCTCAAAACTGGTTAACTTTTTCTAATCAAACTTTTTTAGCTACAATTCAGCAACATTTCAGCTCGAGAGCGGACTTTTGTTTCATCTTTAAATGGCGATTTCGATTTTACACAATGTTTTTTCGCTCTCCTGAAAAATTCACATTTTGTTGGTTACCTAGTTTTGTGTCGTAATTCAAAAGAATTGTAGAACAAGCGAATTAATCTCATAATACATAACAATAAAATATGACGCTTTCGCTCTTTTTGCATTGAAACCCTTCATTTTTCTCAGATTGAATTTCAAAATCAAATTCTAATTAACCGATAAAAGGTTAAATAGAAAACAACCCCTTAAATGTAAAATAACACTTTAAAAAACTCGATACAAAAACAATAAAATTAGAGTTAATACAATTATTTAAGCCCTATAAATTTACAATAGCAAAACAGTTTCTAAACTTTTCTAACGAATTTATTATTTATCAACGGATTATACGGATTATACGGATTATCAACGGATTTATGTTTATCAGATTTTCTACCAGATGTCTCTACTTTGTGAAAACCAGAATAAGCTGCTATGGTAAATGTTTTGATTTTGAATTTCTTTGGATGTGAAGCGAATAAGTGTCTGCGCCGCTGTGAGTTTTGCGTGATTCGCGGCTACGGTGCGGTGATGGGAAACCCGTGAAATTTCTGACCAACTCGAATTCTGTGTCTTGACATCTTTTCCGGCAAACACTGTTGCGTCGCGATGTCCGGCGCACGGGCGCCGAGCGTTGCGGTGGTGCTCGCCGTGACGCGTGGCGCTGCGGCGCTGCGACCTCGTACCAGGAAAACAGAATGTTGATGAAGCTATTCTCCATGTCTTAAGTTCCACTTGGTTCATTAATGATTCAATTGTACTTATACCATTTTTTTTTCATATTCTATTTTGAATTTTATTTCATTACAAATTTTCAAATTCTTTAAACATTAAATTAAATTATTTTTACATTTCATTATTATTATTATTATTAAATAAACACTTGTTATTGTAGTATTAATTATTGAAATAGTTTTATTTCATTTCATTTTGTATAGTACTGGGGAACAACAAATGGATCTTGAGACATGAGGTGTGGACAGTCTATGATGTATTTTATAATTTTACACAGGAAAATTATCATGCTAATAATTCTCCTATATTCTCAAATGTCCTTTCATTGAATCTACTGCACAGTTGCTTTTAGTCAGAGCCAGAGGATAAAAATACACCTTTTGTTTTCCACTTTAGTTGGAAATTTTGCTTTGGCTTTAGGGTTCAATAATTAAAAACTGAGTTTTAATCAAACGTTTCGTCTCAAATGATTTTGTCTCAGTGATTTATTTGTTTGTTTCTAAAAAATCGAAATTACAGTGTATACAGTAAGGTTCATTGGGAAGTATAGTAGTAAAGTGAGACAGCAATATCGAATCACATTTGTTTTACGAGCATCTGTCTCACAGCTGACTATTTTCCAATGGATCTTACTGTAGTGTGAAAAAACTGTGTTATTTTAATAATTAAATATTTGATGCTGATAACAATAAAGGTCACGTAGATAATTTAGACAAATTAAATTCCAATTATAAAATTGTTGAACCAAAAATATAACGTTCTTGAAAAAAATTATTTTTTATGGTAATGTTTCACGTGACGCTCAGAATATTAGAAAGTTTGGAAAAGAGCGTCACAAGGTGAAGGGGTGACTCAAAATATTTTAAATTCGGATTTCAACTTTTGGTACAATTGTTTTGAATGACAAATCGTTTTCGTTTACTTCAACTGATCATTTTTGAATTCTTAATTTAGAATTTTCTTTTACAAGAAGACAAAATTGTCTCCCTGGTCTCGGTGAAAAAATTTGGGTACCACTGTAGTTAAATATGATAAAATTTATATTTAAATTCCTCTGATTTTGGCGCTCAAAGAACAACGGGGTCGTTGAAGGTTGAAGTGTCCGCCTTTTGGCGCCACATCGCGGTGCAAATGGGCGAAATACAACGGGAGATCTGCTCACGACAGTAGGAAACCAGGACATGTCTTTCTAGCCTGAATCCTGAAAATCGCTTTTCGCATTTGGGATCGGTTTCTACAAGCATCGCCAGTGAATCTCTCCAGTGTCCGGGACCTGGGAAGATAGCCCCGGATTATCATGCACGTGCATGTTGACAAAAGAAGTTTAGCTTGTAAAGCTGATTAAACCTTAGTTAATCACAACCGATCAGGAGCGTATAGAGGATCAGTTAGTAGTACGAGTTGCCGCAAACCTCCTCAAAATTATGTTCATCGAATACTTGACTGTACGTCGGGCGGTCCCGCGCGGCAAATATCAGCCAAGAAAGCTCCTCACACTTCCTGATATCCGAATCTTCTCGAAATAGCAACTGAATTCAGTGCTGCAATCCAAAGATTCTCTACGTCTACGGTCATACCTAAGGGGTTCCTTGCGTCTAACGTTCCTTGCGATGTCGATCGGGATGCCTATCGGAAGGGGAAAGCATAAGAAGAAGTCTGGAAGGAGTTCTCAGTCGAGATTCGAGTTTTTGTATGTCTATAGGTATAGACTACTACGATATTATATACAGGCCTTGATCACAGAGGTGGAGGCGTTGGAGAAAGAGAAAACAGAAAAATTCAAGATCCTGGGGATTTAACTTACGCAGGAAGAGGTGCAGATGCCGGTGGTTTCCGCCGGGAAATACCTAATGACTGACAATGAGGACTAAGAGATTTCAAATTGGAAATTGTGCAGGCGGATGAGAGTGCGTCATTTGCCATAAGACGGATGTTTTCAACTGTGGGTTTAGAGAGAGAGAGAGGAGAGGTGGGGGGGGGGAGAAAGAGATTCTGATTCATGGATGTGGGAATTTGTTCATTTGGATAACTTTTTTAAATTGTGAATATTGTATCATATTATTGGCGAGAAGAATAATGAGAATGTAAAAATAGATTTTTTTAAAAACTAATTTCACAAAATGTAAAATTATGTAGACGTTACATTGGATCCGATTGGGTTAGAATTTAACCTGTAAAGATTGTATCATATGCATAGATAATTGTAGAAGGCAAAATTATAATCCTTTATTATATAATAAAATTGTAGTTTTTTTCTGATTGCTTGTAAACCTCGTATTCTTTTTATTTTATCTCTTGTACTCCTTAATCCCTAAAATTCCTCACCCCTTTTAACTGTTTTATTAAATTCCTTGTAACCTTTTAACAATAATTTTTAATTAAAATTGTACAATTAAAGAATTAAAAATTGTATGTCAATGCATGGAATGATTCTTTGAGATATGTGAATTTCTGATGTGATAAAATAATTTTTAATTAAAGTCTACTAATATATGAAGAAGTAAGGTGTAATAAAGACTGATGATGTGATTATACTGTGATATAATGTATTGAAAGGGTGAAAGGCAATATTGTAAAAAATAATATAATTTAGAACAGATTTATTGAAGGAAAGAAGTCTAGTCTCGTGAACCTCTTCGCTCGGCATTGATTCCTGATTCTTCTGCTCGTGAGTTCGTCGCACAACGTTCGTAAACGAGTGAAGTGGATAGCCTTTCACCTACGCTTGTACCACTTCCCTTACACTGACCACTAGAATCAACCGAATTTACTTCAACTCATACCTACTATTATGGAAAATAAAAAATAAACAGCTCCAGTTTCTGAATAATTTTATGCAACATGAATTCACCAGTTCAAAAATATTCAGAAAAAGAAAAAAATGGTTAGAGTAGTTATCATTCAAGTTCTTCAGATTTGGACCAAATTTAATTGGCCCAATCCGAATCGGAAATCTGGACCATCGAATTTCTTTCTCTGGCCTCTTTATGTTCAGGATATACCATTAAACTACAAATTCGCGGAACGTGGAATAGTCTCACGAAAAATGAAACGAGTGATAACCTCGATGTTGGAAAGGACTAAAGACTAAAGGTTCAAGAAAGCCGCCTGGACCAGCCCAATAAAGCGATGAACCGTCCGTTCACATCGTTCTGTACGAAAGTAGCAAAAAGCACGAACGGATTTGGAGAAATAGTTAATCGGGATAGCTTTGGCCGCTCTGCTGACGGTTATTAAGGGTTCTGGTAATAACGCGTCTGAAGTCTGGAACTCTGAACTCGCGCGGTTGCACGCATCGGTCAGAGATGGCCCCAGGTCCAAGGGATACCTTAGCCCTTAGAGCCTACCAGACTTCCATTGGGCCGCCCCCGACTCATGGGAACTTCCTCGGGGCTACGAGCAGTTTCTTCGCCGCTCTGTCACGACCTGCCCGTTGCACGAGCCATCGTTGGTAGGCGGCAATTTTGCCGGAATGTGGCGAGAGAGAACAACGACTCCTGCGCCTGCGAAAAAACATCCCGTAGACCCTTCCTATTCATCAAAAAGGGTACCTACTTCCCTCTCTTAACTTTATGCCTCTAATCTTTCTTAAATCGTAAAAATTTCGAATAGTAGCAAGTGGTACCAGGTGATTTGAAGATGGTACCAATTGGTAGCAAGTAGTACCAAGCGATTTGAAGGTGGTACCAACATCTTCCAATAATTTATTCCAAATTTCAACCCTACACCAGTAGTCTTTTCAAGTTTCAACCCTACATTACTAGTTTCAACACTAGTAGTCTCCTAGAACTAGACAAGGAACCAGTTTCCGGAACAACCTTCCCTGATCACCAATTCAGCCTTATATCCTAAGGCAGGTTCGGACGAGCGGAACTGAAAAAGGAAGAGGTTCGAAATTTAAACTACCAAGGTCCAGACCAAGACGCTCACCCTGAGGGGACATTGCGTTGACGTCCAGGAGTCGGATGTGAATTGTAAATGGAGTCGTGTTTTCAAAGAAAGACGACCTTAATACGCAGGTACTCGGCTGCTCGTTAGTGTACTTCCCTCTACTTACGGAGGGCATCGGGTAATGGATCGAGAGGTGGGTACCGATACTGATGCAAAGGCGGGTAGAGGGTCTCCCAGGAGATGACGAAGTGGAAGGAACAGCGGAGCGTAGAGAAGAAGGTGCTTGGCATGTATGCCAGGTATGCGAGTGAGAAACACCCCGGGCGCCTCCTGGTCCGCCCACGTTTAAGGTGCACACCGTGCAAACCACCACTCTTCCATCGTGTGCCCCAAAGGCTATGCAACCAGGATTTCTTGCTCCACCTGCACAACTCGTACACACGCGATCATCCTTCCTCCTTTTCTTCTTCTTCGAGTTCGGTAAGGTCTCGAACGCCCCCGCGGGCACACGCCACCATCACGCGAGCCTATATAAGAAGATGCATGCTGGGCAGTACTCTGGTACACATACTCGGTGTCCTGATAAAATCGACCCTTTCCTTGATTATATTCTATCAACGAAAGATTTGGTTTTTAAGGCTAAAAACGGCAGAATAACATTGTCTCTAATACTATCATTGGTCTTGTTACTATTTGATTCCATCAGTTCATATATCACTTCTTCAAAGCAAAATTTTCATTGAGAACTGTACCTTATTCTGAAGGTAGGTAACATTGTATGAATATCATTCTTTGGTTTTTGATGTTTTGAATATTGGAGGATGCTGGTACAGCTGATACCTTCAAATCGCTTGGTACCACTTGTTACTAAAGACCAAAATTGTTTAGTTCTGATATTTTTGATACCTATCTTTGTAATGTCCCCATGTTTTGAAGAAAGCTGTAGCAACATGGTCAGCATACATACATCATTTATAATTAAAAAATGGTAGTGGTTAAGGATTCTCCAAGATATAGTCTTCGCCTCAGGCAACCTTTTACCTGAACCGACCCTGTCGTAATGCACCGACGTCTAATGCATCGATGCACAAGTAGTTGCATACGGTCAGGCGATGCCATTATACAACGTATAAATTGCACCTTTTCATCGATGCAGTTACGGTTTCTTTCGATAAGGTGATTTCTTTACTGATAAGGAGATCACGTATCGATATCAGGTGTCAATAAGTTACACGATACTAACACCTTTGATGAATCACCAGGTGTTTTACACAACATTTTTATTCATTGCTATTTATTTTTATTCCTTGCTATTTATTTTTATTTTCAGTGGTACTACTTTTGGTTGTGGATTTCAAGAATACAATAAGGGATTTTGAAATTTGTGCCCTATAAGGTGGGCATATGTAGGAAATGGAATCATGAAGATGTGTGGATGCATAATTACAGTACTATGTGAGTTAGGATTTCTACATTCCAAGTGCTTGCGAACTTGGTTGCACACTTCACACATGCAACTGAATCCTGAATCTCAGATCGTCTTCACATTGCTATCCTCACCGGTTCCACGCTCTACGGACATTAGAGAGGTAACTCCTCCTCTTCTCGAAGAACTGCACCCGGACTTCGAGTTCCACCTTCCCTTCAGGCGAATTCGTTATAGTCATTTCGAGATCCCTTCCAAATCGAACCATTATCCCGACAGCCACTGCGATACCCCAATTTGGGCCCTTTTAAATTTGCTATAACCTTTTTTAACTTAATATCTTACAAAAAAGCAACAATCATAATTTTTACTATTATAAATCATTTTCAAATGTGTCTGAAGATTTGCCGAATCTTTCAATTTTCATTTAACGAGAACTTGTAAGTGGAGAGCAAAGATGAGAATGAGAATTCGAGCAAAGTATAGTTGGCGACTAATGACTCACAATTAGTTTAATTTAGGACTAGTTTCTCATAGGCCTTCGTGACTAGTCGCCCTAGCTGACCTCCGAGTCAACGACTCGTGTCTCTTGGATAATGACGTACCACCATAGGCATAGACCATGGAACTCTTCGATTGTTCGACCGCACGATTGACCGAAACCTCCCATGATGAAGAAGAAACTTGTCGCGGAAAAGCACGATTATATTGCACATTTTTCTAAATTCCGAAGATATCAAGTCTGGAAAAATCTGCGGCTGTAAATCATAGATAAGCGAGATCCTCTTCGCGAGAGTGTCCAATCGTTTATGTACACCTGTATCTCATGTTCGTACCAACATCTCTTTGCGGAAGTCGAAAACTCGTTTTGATAAATCCTAAAAGCTTCCCAAGATTTATAGTAGCTTCTCGGAGAAATCTTTACTTTTTTTCACATTTTTCACTTTTAAAATTTTAACTCAAAAAATGTTTAAGTGTCCTCTTAAAACAAAAAAGAAAACTGATTTTAATGATATTCACCCCTTATCGTACCAGAAATGTTTAAAATAGGTCCAAAAAATCCAGAAAAATAACCATAATGTTAACAAATTTTAAAAGAGAAATCTAATTACAATTTAGAAAAAAAACGGAATCTTTAATTGTTTATTTAACATTATAGTTACTTGAGATTTTATATTTTTCTTTCGCTTTAGAAAAAATACAAAAACTCAACTCACAAATCTCAAATGACTAATGTTAAATAAACAATTACAGATTCAATTTTTTTCTAAATTGCAATTAGATTTCTCTTTCAAAATTTGTTATATTTAACAATCAGGTTATGTTCTTCGATTTTAAAATCTATTTCAAAGATTATTAAAATTTGAAGTGCGATAAGGGGTGAATATCTTTATACTGTTAGAAATTTCTATGGCAATTTTCAGAGACACGAGACTGAAGCTTTATGCAGTTACCATTTCTGAAATTTTAATTACAGTTTGGTAAATTTCAGTTACAATGAGGTAAATTTAAGAAAAATTTAGGAAAATTCAATTAAAAGTAACTGAAAATTTAGTTACATTTTGGTAATTTTACGATACTTCCCTGCCGGAAGTAAAAGTATTCAAACGGATAGAAAATGACGGATTCAAAAGGATAGGAATTTTTAATCCGCCTTAATGAGCACTTTGCATTCCTTTCAATCATTGCTTATCCGTTATTACACTTGGAAATCCTTATCCCCTTGAATACTTTCTAATACGTGAATTGAAATCCGTTTTTATCCTTATCTATCCGTGAAAAGTTTTCTTTGTTTATCCGTTTTTATATGTGAAGTAGATCCTACTAATGTATTCAAACGGATAGAAAATAACGGATTCCAAAGGATAGAAACTTGTACTCCGTCTTAGTGAGCACTTTGCATTCTTTTCTATCATTGCTTATCCGCTATTACAGTTTGAAATCCTTACTCGCTTGAATGCTTTCCAATACGTAAAGTGAAATCCGTTTTTATCCTTATCTATCCGTGAAAAGTTTTTTCTGTTTATTCGTTTTTATCCGTGAAGTAGATCTTTCACTAATCAACTTTAGTTATTTTATCCCTATCCGCATTAATCCGCTTTAATTCACTTGTAGTAAAAGTTTGGTTCAATCACTTAATTTTCATATATTACACGTATCTAATTATTTGATAAATACATTTTTTTATACATACATAACATTCTAATCTTATCGCTAACGTATATAACACTGACAAATCCGCAAGTACGAAGATGCGAACCCTAACCACGCGCGGTTCGAGTTTATCTGCCAGAACGCTGCATAACGGATAGTGTCATAACGTATCATTCATTATCAATCCTGTTTAATCCTTTTTTCAAAAAAATATATTTCTGCTCTGTTTTAATCTATAATTTTCAATCCGTCTCTCTATCCTGCTCCATCCATCTAAGAATCTAAGTAACTACTTAGATTCTTAGATGTTCCCATTCACGTATCGCTAATAGAAAATGTAGCCGTGTCAATCAGAGTCTATCATTTTTTATCCTTTCACTAAAATATCTCTAAAAAATATCTATAGCTATCCATTGTAATCCTTAGTTTTCAATTCGTCTCTCCTATCCTTAATTATCCGTGAGCTACTTTTATTTAAGGTTACGGATTAATACGGATAGGCAATACATTTCTTAGAGAGAGGATTGAAGGAAATAGAGAATTATTAGGAAGGATACGTTTTCTTTCCGTCACAGGAGACGAGAAAATTCTAAGAGGCTCGCGGATAGACACGGATAAAAGATGAAGGATTGAAACGCATTAGTATTGAAACGGATAGAAATACAAAAAAGAGGATAGATAAGATAAGACGGATACGTTTTCTATCCGTGACAGGTCACAAAAAATTCTAAACGGCTCGCGGATAGACACGGATTAAATCGCGGATAGAAAATTAAGTATTGAAACGCAGAAGTATCTAATTGGATAGGAATACATAAAGGCGGATAGATAAGGATATGAAGACGGATTGAAAATAATAAATTAAAACAGATAGGCAATACACTATAATTATGTAAAGAGAGGATTGAGAGAGATAGAGAATGATTAGGACGGATTCATTTTCTGTCCATGACAGGTGACGAAAAAATTTCAAGTGGCTCGTGGATAAACACGAATTAAATTACGGATAGAAAATGAAAGATTGATACGCATAAGCATCGAAACGGATAGGAATATATAAAAGCGGATAGACAAGGATTCAATGACGGACAGAGAATGAAGGATTGAAGCGTATAAGTATCGAAACGGATAGGAATACATAAGACACGTAAAGATAATGATTGAAACGGATAGATTCGACTGATTAGATAATAAATTGCGAGGATAGACGGATACCCTATGGATATAAACGGATCGCCGAATATAGAAGAATTATTCAAATGGATATGTATGGATAGCTGACGGATTGAAACTGATAGGGTTTGAATCTTTTTATTTCCAGCAGGATTGTAACTTAAAATTCTGAAACTTGTAACTTAAAATTCCGAAACTGTAATAGAAAAAAATTTTACGTTCAAGTAATCAGTAATGGAAACTTTATACAGTTACATGTAACTGAAAATTTAGTTACAGTTTGGTAAATTTCAATTAAAATTTTTATTTAATATAAGAAAACATTTTTAAAAATCTATATTTTTATGCATATAAGGGAAAGTCTTAAACTATATAAAAAAATTTTTTATTGATTTTTGACGATTTGTTTTGAAGATACGGGTTCTTGAAGTAGACATTTTTCGTGTATGGTAGACAATTATCTCGGGTTTGGATCGTCTGAAATCAAAAAATGAAACATTATTAAAAGCTGGGTTTTTCACTATGGAGTGAACTAGAATCAAACACCTCCGACAAAAAAAAAAATAGCGGACTTTTGAATTTTTCGAACATTTTTTAGCAACTTCAATTGTTTAAAAATACGGTTAAATATTAATAAATAATTATAACTCTAGTTCACACGATAGCGACAAACCTTACTTTTAAAAATCTGTTTCATTTTTTGATTTCAGACGATCTAAACCCGAAATAATGTGTCTACCGTACACAAAAGATACGGTATCTTCAAAATAAATCGTCAAAAATCAATGAAAATCATTTTTTTGTACAGTTTAAGACTTTCCCTTGTATGTCTAAAAATATAGATTATCAAAAATATTTTATTAAGTTTGGTAAATTTTAGTTACAATTTGGTGATTTTCAGATACGGTTTCAGAAAAGTATCTTAAATTTTATAAAAATTTCTGTTACTTTCGTAACCTAAAAGTTCCGGAAATTTACGAACATTTCTAACAGTATAATTAGCACTTATTTAAATTAGTGTCATAATTCTAATCTAATAAATGCCTGAATAAATTGGGTCAATAGTGCTTGACCTCATGTTTCTTTGACCGGAATACCGTATGTGCACGTGTACTTGACAAATGTAAGGGGCGTATAAATATACGCGTATATTTTCATTGAAGCTCGTATTTGGACGGTTATATTCAGTGGGCTTGAGATGTGCGCGATTGTTATTAATTAGACAGTTGGCGATGCTGTTCGCCAGGTGTCTAAGTTCACCTGCGGCCCACACACCGGCCCTGCAACCTGCGGCTAAGGGACTCTACTCGCATGGCTTTTATACATACGGGGGTCGCCCACATGACATCTGACCCACATCCGGCCCTCGTCTATTTACGAGTCAATATTGTTGCCCAAAAAGAAAAAAAAAACAAAGGAGGAAAGAAAGAAAGAAAGGTAACACCATAAGGCCCAACTGGTGCGATCTAACAGATTTATGACCAGATTGAAAATCTTTTCTTCCCGAAACATAAGTTTGATTTGGGTAGACACTATATTCCAAATAAAGATTATTGAATCCATCAGGAATCAGGATACTGAAATAGGTCTTAAGTGAAAGAAAAAAGATACTTTTTACTGTTCTATAAGCAAAAGATTGTATTGTTCTTCAAGGAAACTGTATTTGTTTAGTAAATTGCTCTCGGAAGTGAAAGAGGAATTGAGAAACAAATTCAAATTTATTTTAGTAGTAGAGATTCAAGAATTCTTTATTGTTGGTTGAGGATATATAGTGGAATTGTAGAACACGGTGGTGAAATGTCTTCCCTCAATCTTTATCACGATCTGACTGTACATGTCGAGAAACGACGTGTTAACAGTAGCACTTAACTCGTTCCACTTGATTCGCTGGCACACGTCGTTTCTTCGTACTCACACTGGTTTCTGTCATATTAAATAGCTGAGTTGGTTTGTTTTTAATAATCAGGCTATCAAGAAATACTAATCGTCCGATGAAGCGAGCGGTGGCGTGGAAAGATCGAAGATTATAAGAAGGCAGAAAACCATCAGAATATCGGAAATCAGACAAACCTTTAATAATTTAGTATCACAGTTCTTCAACTATTTAAGTAATTCCGTCAAAGCACAAGGATCTTGACCATCCTTGACCATCCTTGCCTTGGTGTCTCCTTGATAACTTGGGACCTTGGAAATCAAGGACTTTTCTTAGCCTCGTCTTGCCGCCTTGATTTTCCATTGCCAGATGTTTCTATGTTGACCATAATCATGAAAATCTCGTACTCTGAAGTTCTGAACTCTCTCCAAATTTTTTGTGTCAATGGTAGCTCGCGGTAGAGTCACCCCGAGCACCCTTTTTTTCTATTCCAGGTTGACCGCCTGGGACACTTGAGTCCCAGGCTTCTATTCACTTCCAAAAAAAATTATCAAATTAAAAATATTATTTTAAAAAAATTTAGTTTAGCATGTTTATAAAGTATATTATTATATTTAATTATTTAATAAACTTATTATAATAGCATAATAATTATTTAATTGTTATACTATTATAATAATTAAAATACTCTAATGTTATAGAGTTAATTAATTATTTTTATAATTATATTTTATTTACATTGATTAATTATTTATATTATTATTTACCATAATTGATTATTCATTAAGTAAATATTTTAAACCATCCTACTTTGATATACATACAAAAGGTAAGGATTCATATTCAAAGAAAATTTTTTCTACAATTGCAATATGTAAATAAATAACAAACTGTCGGATTTTTGTTAATTCGATGTATTATTATTTTTTGTATGTAATAAAAGTATTAATTTTATATAATGTATATTGTTGTAACCACATACTTTTGTATTTAAAATCCTAAATGTCCATTCTCACAAAATTACTTTGAAGCTATAAGATTTAATTTAATATTTCGATTACCTATGAATTAAATAATAATTTAATAGTTAAAAATTTTTAAATTAAATTGTTAAGTTTAACGTAAAAATGATTAATTTTGAATTAAATTAAAATATAAATAATAATGTAAACCTAATCTGAAAAGTATTCAAATACCCGGAAGGAGTTTAATGTATTTGCTCTTTTCCTCAGGCACGTCTGGTGCTGCGGGGTGCACATCCGGCTAAGGAACTCAAGGATGTAAGGCAAGGATAAGGAAAGTCCTTGATTTTCAAGGCTTTTTTGTAGAAAAGTCCTTGTATTTTGGTCGTCCTAAATTCCTCGAAAATAAAGGCCTTGCTCGGATTTTCCATGCCTTCCTCGATTTTTTCCTTGACGTTCCTCGCCTTGAGTGAGGAATGTCATTATTACTATTAATAACTATTAATAACTACTATTAATAAATTTTATACGTTTTTGATATCTTAGATTTATTACTTAATAAACCCTCATTTGTTTAAACAATATTTTTTCAGGAAATTTCAAAATTTTCTCTATTTTTTGCTATTAATATTGCAATCAGTAATTCTTGAAAACAATAAATTTTATTTTTTATTTTTATGAATTGTTTAAACAATTACTCGTCATTTATTTCTAGTATTTTGTTCAGTTGTCCTGGAGAAGTCCGCGTTTTTGCTTTGAAATTGTTAGTCTACGTTGCATTTTTTATATTGCATATCTTTATATCTTACCTTCATTATTTAACAAATTATTATTTTTTTAAAAACAATTTTCGTAAGGAAATTTAGAAATTTTTATTTTTCTGTAAAATGAATATTATATCTATTGATTTTTGAAGGTAATACATTTCATGATTTATATTTTTGGATTCCAGAAACACATTTCATTATTTATATTTTGGATTCTAGAAATACATTTCATTATTTATATTTCTGGAAGCCAGAAATAAAAATAATGAAATTTTTTGACTTTGAAAATCAGTAGTTATAATGTTTAATGTATTAAAAAATAAAAATTTCTAAATTTCCTTAAGAAAATTGTTTTTAAAAAAATAAGAATTTGTTAAATAATAAAGCTAAGATATAAAAATATGCAATATACAAAATGCAACGTAGACTAACAATTTAAAAGCAAAAAAGCGGACTTCTCCAGGACAACTCGATGAAATATTGGAAATAAATGACGAGTAATTGTTTGAACAATTCATAAAGATAAAAAATAAAATTTATTGTTTTCAAGATTCACTGGTTGCAATATTATTGGCAAAAAAGGGAGAAAATTTACAAATTTCCTGGACAAATATTGTTTAAACAAATTAAATTTATTTTAAAAAATGAAGGTTTGTTACATACACTCAGAAAAATATTTGTTTATATTAAACAAAAAAAATTTTTTGAATTCATTTAATTGAAAGAAACAAATTTTTTGCTTCAACTAAGAAAACATTATTTAATTTTAATAAATGAAAAATATCCACCTCACTGATTGAAATAAATAATTTGATACAATTTGTTTGATTTTAACAGAGGATTTGTTTTTCTAAAAACATCATTTGTATAAAATCCATCTATTTAAATTAATAAAAATATTTGTTTCATTTCAACAAAAAAAAAAAAACAATACCTTCTCGTATGATGAGAGTGTAATAAAATGCATAATTTATAAAGCTTGAATCAATTTAATGTACGAGTTTTTTTTAGAAAATTGCGGGAATAGTTGAATATAAAATTTATAGAGAAATGGTTCATTATTAAAACTTCCAAATTCTGGCAATTTGACCACTTTTAAATTGAAATTTATTTGTCAATCAAAATTATTATTTGCATAATTCTAACAAAATTTATACCTAATTTTTCTTAAACATAGTTTAATGTAAACAAGGAATTTATTTAATTTAAACAGAAGATTTATTTCGCTTAATTGATGAGAAAGGTATTCCTTTTACCATAATTTAGATAATCAGAACAAGGCTTCAGTGGAAAAAAACAACAACTTCAGACATAAGTAGTAAAAGATAACCTACTTCAGACGTAAATAGAAAAATTAAGTAACATTGTATTTATATTTTCTTGTATGGCTAAATATTGCAATCTTACTTAATTTTTCTATTACGTCTGAAGTGGATCACCTTCTTCTACTCATGTCTGAAGTGGTTTTCTTTTTCCACTGATGCCTCAAATTGAATATTTTTTTCTAGTGATCTTAATTAAAAAGAATATTTTTTTACAGTAGTTCTTGTAATTTAGCTTAGCTTTTGTTAACTTCACATGAGAGCCAAATGAAAATTGACATTTTTTATATTTATAATCTTTAAATACTTGAAACAGAACTTGAAAATTTAATACAAAAAATGTCGAATTTTTTAACCTCTTCGAGATATTATAAAACAAAAGTTTGATTAAACGGTGATAGAACAATTTGTCTTTAAAAAAATGGTACTCTGCCTTCATTTTTGTTCTATCTCTGTTAAAAAATAAACATATTGTACTTTAAACAGCTTAAATTTATGAAATTTAATAAAAATATAGGTTGAAATAAAAAAAAATATTAGATAATGATTTTCATCTAAAGTGTATATAAATTTGAAAAAATGAGTATACATGATTCTAATGTGTGAATGGAATTAGAATAAGGGAATTGAAATTATTAAGTACTCTAAGCTCAAAAGGTATGAGTAGAAATAAATATATTTATTTAGTATAACAATAAATTTCAATAAAATATATTTTTAATTATAAATCAATTATATTGGAGACAGAACACTCTAATTCTGCATTGTAAAAAATTTTGGAAATTTTTAAGACTAAATAGTATGAAATTTTTCCGAAAGAGGTCGGATATACGTTTTTCTGAGCAAAATGGGTAATTTCTTCGAGAATATTTAAGAATTTTCCGAATATATTGGTTAATTTCCGAAAAGTTAGGAAATATTTCGTACAGATTAGGAGATTATGTAAATAAATCTCCAACTACAATTCGGAATTGTTTCCGAATACATTAGGAAAAATTTCAAAATTTTCAGGTTATAAGCTGGCAAACCTTTTTCGGAAAAATTTCTGAAAAATTTTTTACAGTGTGAGTCCGCGAATTATTATCAATCTTAACTGAAAAAATAGAGATAATTTAATGGTTATCTAGAAGAAAAAAAGTTCTGTTGAAAAAAATTCATTTTTTGAAAAGAATATTTTTAAAAAATATTAATATTCTGTAATAAATAATTTTGATCAAATGTTCGTTTCCGGGAAATTAGTATTTGCTCACTTTTTCATTGCCATCTTTCATTCATTGAAAATTTTTATTGAGGAAGGCATGCAGAATGTCAATGGTAAAAGCTTTTATCTATAGTGTCATGTGCAAGCATTTCTGATGCTATCATATCAAGTGACAAAGGATGCAATCTCTGAGATAGTCAATTTAATCGATTTCCATAAATACTTAACGATAGAAATATTAGCATTCATTTTAAATTAAAAATTATAAGTATAATTATAAATTACTAATTATAAATATAATTTTAAATTATAAATTATAAATTAAAAGCTGGAAACAGGATTTACCATTTTATGAAGTAGTATATAAATAAGACACTAAAACAGTTATTAAAGATGCAAATAAGAGTGGAAGTTGCTGAAAAAGTTAAGAATATGATAAAATATTTAAAATCATCAAAGAATGACATATGATGCCAAAATTTTTGGTTCTTAGTAAAGGAATGTAGAACGAGGAGAAAGTAGGTCAAGATTAAGATAATAATTCTCAGTTATTTAAAAAAGCCTATAATTTGTCAAAATTCAAACAGCGATAAAAATATCTCTATTAACTTGAGAAAAATATCCCTTTCTTGTTTTTCCCAAGAATGAAAACGGGACGTTCCCACGAAATGTGGCCTGGAATTTTTTAGATTAGCGTTTCTGCTCTCTAAATCTGAATCAGTCAAAAACTACTAATGAAACGACGAGAAGTCTTCCACCAATTAAATTAGTAAGCATTATTTCTACTGACAATTAGCAGAAGACTACTAAGTTTTAGTCAAATTCTACTAATTCACTTAATAGCAGTTATCAATTCAATTAGTAACGTTACTAATTAAATTATAAGCAGTTACTAAATGAATTAGTAGAATTTGACTACAAATTAGTACGTATATTTGGTTTGGTTGGTAATTAATTATTTCAAAAACTTGACTGTCCAAACTAATTTTTATTATTTTAGAGTTTTTATTTTACTCTCTCTCCAAAGTTTCGAGCACAATTATTTTGGGTTCTCTTCAGGGAATATCTAATAATATAAGCTTATATACAGGAGATAGATTATCTATCGATATTAACTTCCTAAAAAGAGAAAACTTTTACAATATTATTTTTGTATTGTTTATCTAATTGTGTCACATCTCGTTGACATGTTTCCCCTTCCTTATTGGAAAATTGAAGTGACCTTATATTATTTATTTATTCTTAAATTTTCACATCGTCTACTTATTTGTATCAACTTATTTGTAACGACAAAGAGTATAATTGAGATGGTTTATCGTTCTGCAGTTTTTTACGTAATTGATTTGAATTGATACAGAGTTTACTGATAATATAGTTTCCTAATTTGATCAGATTCCTAATTCTTCCTAATTATCATAAGTACAAAAGGTTACATCATTAATCAATACTTTGTTCTTGTGACATTGATCGAAATCAATACAAATTTCGTCGATAATACAGTTTCCTAATATAATTGGTTTTTAGGTTTTTCAAAAACTGTCGTAGCAATAATTGGGAAACTTGTCTAAATCCATTTTCTTATTCAAAGCATGATCCTTTTATTTTTTAATGCAATACATTTCTAAAATTTCTCTTTTAGTTTCATTGTGTTCTATACCTAATATTTTTGCCTCATCCCAATTCATTTTATGATTTTCGTGTCTCATATGTTCTGTCATCACTTTATAATCTCTCTCATCAGTTTTCTGGAAGTTTTTTGTGTTCCCCTTTCTTCCACCTAATAGTCTGCCTGTCTACCTAATAGTTTTATATAACATTTATCACAATCTTTACATTTAAATTTATATTCCACATTTCTTTTTTAAACATTTTGTGACTTATCTTTTTCAACTTTTATGAAGGTTCTGTCTAATTTTTGAGGTATTCTATAAACTGGTGTTATATATAAACGTTTTAATTTCTTTCCCATTGTTTTTGTTAATCCTAGTAGAAAGAGTAATGCAAAATAAGTATTGGTGTATAATAATTTACCAAGTTTATTATATTTTTATCTATATGTTTCATTGTTATCATTTGATGTTTCTCTCAAATGTAAAATTCTTCGTTTAATGTGTTTGACAATAAAGGTTTCTGGGTAATTCTTTTGTATAAGTTGTCCCTTAATAATTTGTAAATTTTCTTCATGAAATTTTTGATGTGATAATTTTATAGCCTTGTCAACTAAACTATTAACATTTCCTACTTCATGAAACCACGAATGAGAAGATAAAAAATTTAAATATCTACTTGAATAAGTTGGTTTCTTG
This sequence comes from Euceroptres primus, assembly GCA_037177015.1. Classification (NCBI taxonomy): domain Eukaryota; kingdom Metazoa; phylum Arthropoda; class Insecta; order Hymenoptera; family Figitidae; genus Euceroptres; species Euceroptres primus. Next base: position 101,789 of record JBAGKK010000112.1, read on the forward strand.
TACCAATTAGTAATCAGTTCATTATTTTCATTCCTTGTTACTAATAAATCTAAAAAGTTTAAACAATTATAATTTTTATTTTCATATGTAAGTTGTAAATCTTTACGATAAGAGTTAAAAACGTCAAGTGTATGTTCAATTTTATCTTTTGGAATGCATAATAAAGTGTCATCGATAAATCTGAAATAAAATACGACATCAAATCCTAATTGATTTAAACAAGTTCCCTACAAATCTCCCATTACAATATTCGCAAGTAATGAAGAGACCGGTGACACTATCGGCGTTCCCAAAACTTTTTTGTAAAAATTTTGGTCAAATCTAAAGTAATTTGAACATGAAAGGAAATCCAGACGATGGATAAAATCTTCAATTAGTAATTCAGTACATGCTTCAATTTTCTTCCATCTTTTTTTAACTGCTTGCATTATAAGAATTTAAGGTAATTTTGGGAACATCGATATTACATCTAGTGATAATATGATATAATCGCCAGGAATTTTAGTTTTATCAATTTTATCTATGAACACCCAACTACTTGTGAATTTGTGAATTTTATGTTTGTGAATTTTACCTAATCTGTAGCAACTTGATATTACTTGTTCATCTGTTGTGATCTTACATCTTTTTATGTTACCAAGATAACCGTTTTTTCTCCATGTATCTAATAATTTGAAAGTGCTTTTCCTTAATAGTTTTGTCGGATCACTGTCGATCATTAGGTAAACATTTTTGTCACCTAGAACTTCCTTCATTTTTTTATTGTAAGAGTTTTTATTCCATTGCTACTGTGACCCTACCTTTGTTTGGCTTAGTAATTTCTTTAGTTAAAAAAAAAGTTATCTGTTATTTCAACTACACTTTTACGAAAATCTTGTCTGCTTAGTATAAAAATTTTGTCTAAGTTAGATTCAACATCTTTCACAATTTCTAACATTTTATTTCCTTTGCTCATAAAATTTGATGTTTCAAAGTTTTCCCCTAATCTTACCAGATTTTGTAAGGGAGGGATAGTTTCTTTACTTAAATATCTTTACCTAAATTCACAAACCAAGGATCATTAACATTTCCTAAATGTGTCGTGGTTTCTATATTCATTCTTTTCTTTCCATTTTCATCAATTATAAATGTAACTTCAAGATTATGTTTGTTATTTTTTAGTAGTAAATGTTTAAATTTTTGAATAATTTGTTTCTCTATTTATAAACCTTGTTTATAATTAGAGAACGATGTCATCTATTACGACTTCTAGTCTGACCGTTAACCTTTTTATTTCTTTTTCTAAAAACTCTAGGTTTCCAAAAGTTTCAGAAATTTCCAAATCTTACAATTATATTTTTAAATTATTTTGTACATTTTGAAACTTTTTGTTTACAGAAGTGCATGTAAAATTGTATGATCTTCTTAAATAAGTTTGGAAATTATTTAATTTTTTATGATACATATTGTGCCTATGTAACACGCAATATTCCATTTATATTCCCGGAATATTACATTGAGACATTCAGAATATTCCCAAGGAACATTACAGCAATGTTCCAGGAATAACATAATGCCCGAACTTTGTAATATTTCAATGTAAGGTTAAGGAAATATTCTTTAGAAATATTGTAAAAAGATTCGCCCTGAAACCTGAAATATCTGTATGGAATATTGCCGGAATATTATTTAGAATGTGTCTAAATCTTCTAATGAAATATTTCCGGAACATTTTAATGAAACTAAATGAAATTTTTTTAAATATTCCAAATTGCTCTGTTTGGCAAATATGGACCAGTTGAGTACGCTTATTTGCTCGTATGAGGTTGAATCATAAAAATTGATCCAGTCTTTTTAGCTTTATTTTATTTGCATACATAATGCACATACAATATTATATTATTACAAACTGCTATTAAAAATTAAAATCATATGCACGAAGACACCTATGCACAAAATTACTAGAAAACTACTTTACATTGTCACAATATTGGCAATTAGCTGAAAATTACGATTTTAACAATTTATTGTACAGTGGCGTAGAAAGGCAGATTATATTTAAACACAAAAATTTGGAAAATTTTTCGAGTCATCACTAAATTGGCCATCTTCTGATCATCAAGAAATTATCCCTTGAATTTAAAAAAATCCTCTGATGTACATGGAATCAGTTTCAACATTTGGCAGCTTCAGGACTTTCTCAATTTTGAAAGTAATTCTAAAAAAAGTAAATATTTAATTTTATTTTTGAAATATCACCAGGTGATATATGGCTTAAAGGGAACCAGAGAGGGATGCACATGAGAAAAACATTGAATGATATTGAATTTTTTTTGACAATTGTAATAAAATTTGACAGTGGTATTGTCAAAAATTAAGTTTTGAAGTTATTTCAATTTAAAGAATTACTTGAAGGGTGTCGCGGCAAAAGCATGAAAATACATCGACATTTTTTTTTGTTTTTATTGTTTTTTAGGCTTCATTTTTAATAGCATAAAAACTAAAAGAAGACTTTTTTGAAAAAATATATTTAAATTGTTTAAATAATTTTTGTTTAAACAAATTGTTAAAAAATGCGAGATACGGAAAAACTAATAGCGCCATTCGATTCTTCAAAAAAAAAATTATACAAAGTTTATGCTTTTCGCAAAATTTTTATGTGCCCAATTGGTGTAGTAGTATAAATAAACAATTATTGTTTATTTATGTGTCAGGACCAATTGGATGGGACAAAAAATTGTCTAATGTAAGCTCTTTATGTAATTTTTTCCGCAAAATCGAATGGCTATATTATTTTTTCCGTATCTCGCATTTGTAAACAATTGGTTTGAACAAAAATTATTTAGACAATTTCAAAGATAAAATTTTTTCATAAAAACATGCGGTGGAGTTTTAGAGAATTTTCAAGCCAATAAAACATGTTCTGAAAGAAATGGCACTTATACGATTATGCCGCGACACCCTTCACTTATTGCTAATTTACACTTTTTAAATTTATAATAGTCCTAGAGACAGCAGAAATAAAATCTTCTTTTCTTGATATTTGATGTCGAATTTACAAAGCTTATGTTTTTGAATCATTTAAACTTGACTGTAAAAAATTACTATTCAGTTTAATTTGGAAAACATCATATGGAGCAGATATTTACCCTTTATCCTATTTACTCTATTTACCCTCTATAATAATTAATATAAGGAATATAATTTTATTCATGACGCTGTATAGCGACTCAAGGAGAACGATTATTGAAATAATAAATACCAAATGCAAATATCAATATTTTTTATTTCAAGAAGGAAAAGTGTAACTTATTAGAAATCTCAATTTATGCCATGTCTATTCTCGAAAGTGATATTAAATTTTGTTCCTATATATATGCATGAAAACAACCTCTGAGACTTGGAAAATTGATGGAAAATAAATGTATCCATTCTATATTAACCTTTTTTTTATTCCATAATTTCTATCCATTTTTTCAGTTACATGACAAAACAACTTAATTAGATAATGTCAAAAAGTCATTACATATCGATTATGGTAATAAAGTTGCAGAAAATGGGAAAAACTTATGGAATTAAGGACACACCTGTTTTCTATTATTTTTTCAAGGTATATAGGAAGAAGTTTCATAAACAGTATAGGAAATAGACATCACATAAATTAAAAGTTCTGGTAAGTCACAATTTTCCTATTTGAAAAAAAATGTTCATAATTTCGTTTGATATTTATAATTCCATATAATTCTTCTTCAGTCGTTATACAGAATTATGAACAGAAGTAAACTGAACAGTAATTTTTTACAATCAAGTTTGTATGATTCGAAAATATGAACTTTTTAAATTCGACATGAAATGACTTCAAGGAAAGAAGATTTTATTTCTGCTCTCTCTAGGACTATTTTAAATTAAAAAGGTATAAATTAACAATAAGTAATTCTTTCAATTGAAATGACTTAAAAAATTAATTTTTGAAAATACCACTGTCAAATTTTATTGCAATTGTAAAAAAAAAGTCAATATAATTCAATGTTTTTCTCATGTGCATCCCTCTCGGGTTTCCTTTCAGCCATATATTATCTGGTGATATTTCAAAAATAAAATTAAATATTTACTTCTTTCAGAAATACTTTCAAAATTAGGAAAGTCCTGAAGCTGCCAAATGTTGAAATTGATTTCATGTACATCAGAGGATTTTTTAAAATTAAAGGGATAATTTCCTGACTTCTTAGAAATTCAGGTACTGCTAACCTTTATAATCAGAAAATGGTCAATTTAGTGATGATTCGAAAAATTTTCGAAATTTTTGTGTTTAAATATAATTTGCCTTTCTACGTTACTGTACAATAAATTGTTCAAATCGTAATTTTCATCTAATTGCCAATATTGGAACAATGTGAAGTAGTTTTCTAATAATTCTGTTTATGGGTCGTTGCCAAAAAATTGTGAAATTTGGCCTATCGATTTTTTGAAAAAAATCTTCTCAGTACTAGCTAAAGTATTTCTTTCCATTAATTGTGATCCAAAATAAAACGAAAATACCAATTTCAAAGATCAAGAATAATTTTTGTATTGGAGATAAATAATTTACATATAGGAAGGTTACCGAGTGGACATTCAATAAACGCAGAAAAATAAATTTCAAAATTATTTTTAAAATATGTGAAGTGGAGATACAATTTTTTAAAAATATTGTGAAGATTTATTTTTTTGCACTTTATTTGTCTGTGGCTCTAGATTTTCGATTATATTTTTAATTAACACTTTTTAAAAATGGGTTACCGAGTGGGCATTATTATAAATCGTACGGTACATAATTTGCAGAAATTTTTTGAAGTTGCGAACAATCAGCATGTTTCTGCTTATACGAACACTTGCGTAAGTCTAAAATTAATGAGTTTTTGATTTGTTTTACATTTTTTAAAGTGATTTTTTCCAAATTCTTACCTAAAATATGAGAGTTGCCGAGTGGGCATGAAACTTCAGGGACAGACTTCTAAACATTTATAAACATCTTCAAATCTAAAATATTTATCCCTATTCCTAATTTTTAGGTTCTTTCACTTAGTACAAATGACTCGTATAAGTATCAATCATTTATAAAATTTTGTTGTCATTATTTCACAATTTTAGTTTATGAATCTGTACTTGGGGTCAGGTTACCGAGTGGAAATTTTGGATATATTTTAATTTACCATTTCTAAACAAAGGTACCTAAAATTTTGAAACTTTACCAAAAACTACTTCGATGTAAGTACTTTATTCAAAAAGTACTTACTTACTTACTTAAGTATTCAAAAAAATATATTAAATAATAAAAATGTTTAAAACTGCCGGGACTTGAATTTCACAACACAGAAAAAACGAAGGATAAAGTTTACCTCGATTTCGGGGTAAAAATTATCTGCAACAAAAATTAACTTCACAGGATAAAGTTTACCCAAATATCGACTAAATTTTCTTCTGTTTTTTCTTGACAGCACATGTATTTTGAAAGACGTGAAGTTGTCTGAATAAAAATTTATCACTATAAAAAGTTACCTGCAACAAATTTTGTCCTTAGTTTTTTCTGTGAACTTTTTGGCAAGACACTTATAGGTATCTTCGTACGTATGATCATAATTTGTAATAGCAGTTCGTAATAATATAATATTGTACGTGTATTATGTATGCAGATAAAATAAAGCAAAAAAAAAACTTGATCGATTTTTATGATTCAAGTTCGTACGAGCAAAAAAGCGTACTGGTACAAATTTTTCAAACAGAGCAATTTGGAATACCGTAGAGTGGGGCTATTCGCGCATGGTGGAACTAATATGTACAACTCACTTTAAGTATAGTTTTTAATATGATAATGGGGATAAAAATAATAATCTCCAAGCATATAAAATTCAGAAGGACTTCTACTTTACCTAGGATGAGGGTGGAATTTTATGCGACCTCTGTACAAGCATTGAAAAATGTTTAAATATGTGGGTGCATTTTAAAAAA
>JBAGKK010000112.1:107855-128390 GCA_037177015.1 Euceroptres primus
TTGGAAACTTTGAAACGTTTCCAAAGTTTCATGAAACTTTTCATTTGGTCAAAGTTTCATGAAACTTTACAACCCTACCTCTGTCTGCCAGCACCATAATTCAAAAAAGGACCGTAAACCGTCCGCGACGCAAGTTAGTTGAGGAACTTCAAACGTGGTGGCTCCACGACGGAGTCGTCACGTCACATCACGTCACATTTACATGCAACGCGTCGGATTATCACACTGTGGTTTATTTTTCTGTAATTTTCAATGTTTTTGTGCACTTGAAATGACTTGAAAATGAAACTAGTGTGTCATTAATAGAACATTATAGTCCTGCTAAATATTCTTTAAAAAAAAAGACATTTATTAAAATGAGTGATAGAGAAGAAAAAAATTCGGAAATAAGGAAACGGGACCGAGAGTTCACCAAGAAGGATCACGATTCCAGTGATTCAGAAAGTGGGAAAAAACGAGATGATTCTCGCAGAAAAGATCGAGGTAGTGATAGGAAAAGAGAACAGAGAGATTTTAACGAAAGAAGGAAAAGTCTTGAATCTGATAGAAGAAGATCAGACAGAGACTATAATCGAAGACGAGATGATCGTGATTCCCGAAGAAGAAACGATAGAAATTTTGAAAAAGCAGATTCCAGAGATTCTTCCAGAAGGAGAGATCATCAGGAAGATCACGGATCTCTTCGACGGTATTGGGATACTGGCCGAAAAAATGAAAATAAATTTAGAGACCGTTTCGAGTCTGATGATGAGGTAGAAGTCGGCGAACGTTTTTATGGAGGAAAGAGAGATCATGGCAGAAATTCCAGAAAAGGGAACGAAAGTGAAAGGCGAAAAGAGAACGAGCCTCGTAAGTTTATTGTTTTATATTGTTTTTGGTTCTTTTTATTTCGATTTTAAACTTTCAAGCCTTCAGATTATTATTCAGATTGGCAACCTAACCTCAAATGTCAAAGTCAATAAGTCGGACCTGTACCATTTCAAGTTCCCCGCAACCAGTCTTGATCGTTTGCCCCTACTCTCGAGAAGGCGATTGCGCAGATAGTTTGTAGGCACATATGTATACATACGTGTATGCGCAGATGCCTACTACGCTACTTAAATTTCCCCTCTGACCCACTAAAAATTTACCAGATTTGAAATTAAGTTTCCTCCTTATTTTCTTCATATAAAATAATGCATATTCTTCAAATAAATACTTTGAAAAGTATGGGGATTTCCAAGTTCAGAAAGAAGATTTCTCCTTCCATTGATACATTTAGTAAGCATTTGTTGGAGAAAATACAAGATTATTATTAAAAGTCTTTTAAAAATCCGATAAAAATTATTCTCTGCTTTCAGCTGCGAATGAAAAGTCCCAACAACCTGAGGTTCCTCCAACAAAAAAGGCTGTCGACATGCTTACCTCAAAAACAGGAGGTGCGTACATTCCACCAGCTAAACTTCGGATGATGCAAGCAGAGATCTCCGATAAATCGGGACCAGCTTATCAACGAATCGCCTGGGAGGCTCTGAAAAAATCAATTCATGGACATATTAACAAAGTGAATACGAGTAATATTGGTATAATTGTTAGGGAACTTCTGAAGGAAAACATCGTCCGCGGAAGAGGTTTACTAACTCGGTCCATCATCCAAGCTCAAGCTGCTTCCCCCACATTTACTCCAGTTTATGCAGCACTCACATCTGTCATCAACTCTAAGGTGATTATATTTTTCATCTATTTTTCTTTTTATTTCTATTGTATTTTTTAAAAAATCCCAAGGAAAAAATCTTTCTAAGTTAAAAATTATTTCATATCAAGAACTAAAGTTTCTCTATTCTCTGAACAGTTTCCCGACATTGGAGAATTGACTATAAAAAGGCTTTTGACTCAATTCAAACGAGGCTATCGCCGCAACGATAAATCACTCTGTATTTCTTCTGGAACTTTTATTGCTCACCTAGTTAACCAGGGTGTGGTGCACGATTTACTCGCGCTTGAAATTCTTCTGCTGCTTACGGAAAATTCAACTGACGACTCGATTGAAATCGCCATCGCTATTTTAAAAGAGTGTGGAATGAAATTAACTCAATCGTCCAAGAAAGGAATCGAGTTCATTTTCACATCATTGAGGTCGAGCCTGCATGAGGGAACATTAGATAAGAGGGTAATCCTTTATAAATTACAAATATAATTATAAATTATTTTCTATCTTGAACTTGAATTTATTTTTTATCTTTTTTTCTTGGTGTGCTCATTCTTTTATTCTGGTTACAGGTTCAGTACATGATCGAGGTAGTATTTCAAATTAGAAAGGATGGGTTTAAAGACCACGAAGCTGTGCCGGAAGGCCTTGACCTCGTAGAGGAGGAGGACCAGTTTATTCATGCATTAGAATTCGATGACAATATTAACTCCGAGGACATTCTGAGTAAGCGGAGAATAAAATTTTAAAAAAGGGTAATAGATCATTCATTTGATTATTTGTTAATTATATTCTATTTGTTTATTGTTTATTTTGCAGATGTGTTTAAGTTGGATGAGGATTATATAAAGACTGAAGCGAAGTACAAAACGTTGATTAAGGAAATCTTGGATACGGACAGTAGTGGATCAGAGGACCAGGAGGATGGAGATGAAAGTGATGAAGAAGAAAACGAAACGGAAGGTAAAATAGAACAATTATTCTACTTTAGTTTTATTTAGTTAATTCCTAATGGTTCATAAATGCATTAAATTTGTTTTTCTGTTTTAGATGAAAGTAAACAAGGTGTGATTATAGACAACACAGAAACTAACTTGAAAGCTCTGAGGAGAACAATTTATTTGACTATTCATTCATCTCTCGACTTTGAAGAATGCGCTCATAAGCTTCTGAAGATGCAAATGAAGCCTGGCCAAGAAATCGAACTGTGCCACATGATTCTGGATTGCTGTGCTGAAAATAGAACCTACGAAAAGTTTTTTGGACTTCTAGCTGGGGTAAGTTTCAATATTTATTTCGACCAATTTGTATTTAATATGAATGTTCTTAATTAATCAAAATGCTGTTTAATATAACTAGAATTTAATCTTGTCTCTTTCATTTGCAGCGGTTCTGTTCAATCAAGCAAATCTACGTCACTCCCTTTGAGCAAATCTTCAGAGACTCTTACGATACCATTTATCGCCTGGACACGAATAAACTTCGTAATGTCGCCAACTTTTTCGCTCATCTCTTCTGCACGGATTCTATATCCTGGGAGGCAATGTCCTGCATCAAGTTGAATGAAAATGATACAAACAGTTCTGGACGGGTTTTCATCAAGATACTATTTCAAAAGCTGTCCGAGGATATGTCACTCGCCAAACTCAATGAAAGACTAAAGGATCCGTAAGTAGATACATTTTTTGGAAAAACAAATTTAATTTTGTTCCCCTTATTGTCTATATGCCTTATATCGTCTGTAATTAAAATTACCACTAAACTTAGAAAAAAGCAACAACCATTGAAAAATGTCAAACTTCCACTTTTGGTAGAAAATGGTCAGTGAAATAAAACCAGGGTTTTCTTAATAATTAAAAATTTACCCCGTTCTTTGCTCCTAATGTTTGTTTCAAGACTTCTTGTTACAAAAAAACTTTTGCTAGTCGACTGCATCAATTAAAAGTAACAGAAAACTTCGAACAACGCAACAACCATGGCAAAAATGCCAAATTGCCATTTTTTGGAAAAAAGGTCAATGCAATAAAATCAGGGTTTTCTTAATAATTAAAATTTTTAATGTTTGATAAGCGCCTCCTTGTTACAAAAAAAATTTTTCTGGTCGACGGCATCAATTAAAAGTACCAGAAAACTTCCAAAAATGCAACAACCATTGCAAAAATGTAAAATTTCCACTTTTTGAAAAAGTGGCCAATGAAGTAAAATCGAGGCTTTCTCAATAACTAAAAATTTTCCTTTTTCTTAGTGGAGCATATTTGCCTAGTGTCTCCTTTTAACAAAAAAACGTTTGCCGGCCAGCAGGATCATTTAAAAATATGAGTACACTTCAAAAAAAGTAACAACGATTACAAAAATGACAAATTTCCATTTTTTGGAAAAAGCGTCCATTGAAATAATATCAAGGCTTTCTTAATAATTAAAATGTTCCCGTTTCTTTGTGGAGGATGTTTGCTTAGTCTCCTTGTTACAAGAAAACTTGCCGGATAGCAGGATCAATTAAAAATAAATAAATAAAAAAAGCAACAACGATTGCTAAAATGTCAAATTTTTGTTTTTTTTTAAAAAAGTGGCCAATGAAATAAAATCAGGGCTTTCTCAGTAATGAAATTTTTCCTGGTTTCCTTTCTCCGGATGTTTGATACAAGTTTGCGTGTTACAAAAAAGAAGTTTGCTGGTCAGAAGCATTAATTAAAAATACCAGTAAACCTGGAAAAAAGCAACAACAATTGCATAAATGCCAAATTTCCACTTTTTTGAAAAAGTGGACAATGAAGTAAAACTAAAGCTTTCTCAATAATTAAAAATGCCCCCTTTTCTTTGTGAGGAATGTTTGCTTAGAGTCTTCTTGTTACAAAAAAAAAAAAAAAAAAAAAGTTTGCGCGTCAACAGGATCGATTAAAAATATCAGTAAACTTCAAAAGAAGCAACATCGATTGCAAAAATGCCAAGTTTCAACTTTTTGGAGAAAGTGGCCATTGAAATAAAATCGGGGCGTTCTCAATAACTAAAAATTTCTCCTTTTCTTTACGAGGGATTTTTGATAGGCGTCTTTTCGTTAAAAAAATTTTTTTCTGGTCGACGGAATCAATTAAAAATACCAGAAAACTTCGAAATAATCTTTATATAATAATTGGCCAATTTTTAACAATTTTATGTAATGTGTCTAATAAAAATTATATCTTTACTATTTTTCCCAGGACTCTCCAAGAAGCTTTCTCAGGACTTTTCCCCAGAGACGATCCAAGGAATACTAGATTTGCTATTAACTTCTTCACGACGATTGGATTGGGAGGATTAACGTAAGTTTAAAGACTTCTATTTTTTGTATAGATTACGTTTTCATATTTTTATATACTTGTATTCATTGCTGAGTTTACACAATTTCATTAGAAATCCAATTCTTTATGTTTCATTTTATTTTATTTTTTACAGAGATGATCTTCGTGAGCATCTAGAATCCCGTCCAAAGCCGGTACCTGTTCCACAAATACCTGTTGAAGAAGATGAGTCCTCCAGCTCTGAAAGTTCTTCCTCATCCAGTTCTAGCAGCTCATCTTCTAGTTCGTCATCTGTCAGTTCAGATTCAGAAAGTAAGTTTACTGAAGTCGAATTTTGATTCAACGAAACAACGAAATGAAATCTTTACCAAAACAGCATTTTGAAGTTTAATAATGTAAAAATTTCTTGAAACCTGTTTCAGATTCTTCTCGAGGAAAGAAGAGAAAGAAGAAAGTTTCTAGTAAAAAACGTGATAGCAAGAACAAAGAAAGCAAAATTAAGAGAAAAAGGGAAGAAGACAAGAGACACAGGCAAAAAGAAAACAGAGACCAAGGAAGCAAGGATAAAGGAAAGAGAAACCGAGAAAGAAGCAGGGAGAAAGAAAACAAAGACAAGAAGAGGATGAAGCGATAAATATCGCTGACTTATTTTTAACTTTGGCACTGCAAATCATTCATATTTGTACATAGGTAGCTTATTTACTAAACTAATAAACATAAAACTTAGCATTTCAGCTTTATTTTTTAAAAAACGTATTTTTATTACTTAACAAGCTTGAAAATGTCCAATCTTAAGGAATCATCCCACTTTGTCAACTTCAAAAAATCGATTTTTTTGACGGATTTCGAAAGTAAAGCATCTCAGAAATATTGTGTCAAAAATTTCATAGAGATCGGAGCAGTCTAAGTACGTTTATTTCAGCGCGCTTTCCGGCGTACGAGATGCGCTCTCACGCAGCATATGCACTGTCCAGCAGGTGCCGCCTCGTGGTGCGAATACCGAAGCACGAACCGAAAGGATCTTTAAAAGAATACAAGCATCCTCCTGCTCTCGCTCAAGAGGCTCAAGAGATTTTAGAGCCTATTTATGAAGATCTAAAAAAAAAAAACGAATTATTGGAAAGGTGATTAGGTGGCAATACGCAAAACAATAACAAAAGTTTTAACAAGACTGTGTGGGCGATGTCACCTAAACACGTATTTTGTGTCAGAAAAATTGTTGAAATTGCTACCGAAACGGTGGCTTACATTTTTAATGAAGGATTTGGGCCAATTTTGAAAATTATGGAAGTAATGGGCATAAAAATTGAATCCAGAACCGTGCAGTACTCCAGCGAGCGCGATGCAGACCGCGAACGCTCAGTGAACCGCCGCAGCTCTTTTTCGTCCCAGGAAGCCAGAGAAAACAGGAGAAACGCCAGAATGGAGGAAAATAAATTGTTTGAAGAGACTGAAGGGACACTGTATGGTGTCGGCATCGCCGATTAGCTGTAAGTATGATTATTTATGCATAAAAATTAATAATTTTAGTTCGGACAGTAGCCACACTCATACTGAACCTAAATCTTTTTGAATTTTGTGTTTCAGATAATTCTTCTCTGAGAAAACATTCACAGAGCAGTCATGCCTTTTTTGGGGGGAGCTAAGAAGATGCTGAGATTTTTAATATAAAAATGATGTAAAATGAATTAAAAAAATTTTTCCATGTACTTTAAGAGTGCTTTTATCAAGCCCAAAAAGAATCATGTGAATATCTATTATAGGAGTCGTATGAAAAATCCTCAAAAATAACTCATTTTTCGGGCGTGTGAGGTGGGATGATCCCTTAATTTCAGAAGTTGTTCAATATTTTATTTCGTAGCATAAACCTGGAGTCGCTGCACCGATCGAAAGAAGACGATATTTAGAAGTTACTTTGAACTTATGCTCAAATTAAATGACGTGTTTTCGTTTTCATTTTTTAAAAATGTTAACCACTTCTTCGGGGAGGAGGAGCGCAAAGTGATATTCTTTCCATAGAAGAAGGAGATTCGCCACAGAATGGATACGTACCTTAGAGAAAAAATATAAAATAAAATATGACAGGTATGTTTTACTCCTTTTTTTTAACTGACAATGAGCGATTTGAAATTATGTTTTGTAAAGATTTGCTTAACAAATTCATTTTAATTTTTTGTCATTAGTGTTACAAACCAGCTAAAATTGGGTAAAATGGTGGTGGACTACAAAAAACTGGAGGTGTTGGTAAACAGTTTCGAGCTTCGTATTTTAATCCACCGAAGCAAATCGTAGTCGTGAGGCTTGGAATTGATTTGTAAGGTGATCCACAAGTTGTCGGACAAGTTGAACTGAAAGTGAGTTTTATTTTCATAAAAATTAATATTTTGTAATCTCATTTTTTTAGAATTGAATTGAAGATGAAATTATTTCAAAGTAAAGTTGTTTTACCATGAACCGCCTCCCAAACACTTGAACATTTTAACAAATTTATAAAAATACTGTTATTAATTTAATTAATATACTTTTCCAAATGTGGTTAATTGTTAAATTTTGCTTTTTCTAAATCTTTTAATAGAAAAATGTCAAATAGTGAATTTAGACAAAAGAAAGTGCAAATGTTCTTAAACAATTTGAATAATTAAAATATAAAAAACCGCTGCTAAGTGTTTCCTCGTTGGGGTGTATCTTATTGTTAATTGTGTTCAATTCATGAACACTGTGCTTCCTCATAAAGGTTGTTTTTAACAATTCCTTAATTAAATTGATTTTTATTTAATAATTCAAAAGAGTTTTAAATATTGTAATATTGAATTATGGAATAGAAAGGGTTTGACATAAAAAAAGGTTTGTAATGGATCAATCGATTCCTCTCATCAAAAGGAACAAATTTGGTATTTACAATATTGCTATATTCCCAAAATTGAAGAACTTTTTCTGATACAAAACGTAAAAAACCTTTCATTTTATCTATTAAAACTATAGATGTTTATCATAAAAAGTTTTTTAATAGGTATAACATAAAAATACCCACTCTCAAATCGTCTCATCAAAAGGAATAAATTTGATTGTTACAATATTGCTATATTCCCAAACTTGAAGAACTTTTACTTATACGAACTTAAAAAAAAATTAATTTTATCTATTATAACTATAGTTGTTCATATAAGGTTTTATAATATGTCAATAGATTCGCCTCGTCAAAAGAAATAAATTTTGTTCTTATAATATTGCCTATATTTCCAAAAATGAAAAAAAGTTTTACTTAACTCAAAAATTTCAAAAATTTTAGATGAGGAAATTTTTTGTTTGAAGATGATTACAAGCATTTTATTGATTTTTATCAACTCTATACAATACAACCCCATATTGAAAAAAAATTATGTATTGAAAGTGTTTTATTACTTAAAAAACAGTGATAAAAATTATTGAAAGTTTCGAATTATTCAAATTTACTTTTTGTTATATCAAGATGTTTGATGAATCAACATCGATCTTTTTTGGTAGAAAAAAATTGCATATTTCTATGCAACTTCCAAATCTGAAATAAATTTTCCTGGCTGTAATCAAAATTGGAAAAAATAACATGTAAAACGATTTTTGAGAAAAATATAAAATAAAAAAAATATTTCTTATCTGATGTGGTTCAAAACTGGACAAATTTTGGAAATCATATGGGACTATAATTCCTCCAAATTTCATGACCCTATCTTAACTTGTTTACAAGGTATAATTAAAAAGGCATTGTTGACATACACACACACACACACACATACGCACATTTTTGAAAAACCTCATTTTCGGATTCCTGGGATCCAATTAGGTCGAGAAAAGTCAAAAAATGAGATTCGAAAATTTTCATCGTTACAAAGCTTCCTTTATGAGGAAGCAATTTAATTATTTTTTTCTGAATAAATGCAAAAGGAATTGGCAAAAAAAGACAATTTCTGAAATATAAACAAATTTAATTAGCTTTATGTACATATTGCAGCTTAATTAATCAAATTCACAATTACTAACACTTTCAAAACCTAATCACGTCAAACAACTTTTTCTCGTTCTGAATTTAAAATACTGTTTCCTTTAAACTCTCTTAAATACTTTCATTTAAAAAGAACGAGAAAAACTGTTTTCACAGTAAAATTTATTTTACAAAATTTCGTTCCTTAAAGGACGGACCAATATTATAAAAGGTACTTTTGGCAATTCAAAGAAAGACACACCGCGAATCGTTTATAGCGAAGAATACACATTTTCCTATAAAAATATAAATTATACAACGTTGCTTGGTTTCGAGCGAAAATGAGTCCTTGCTATTATATCTAATTATAAAATATAAATTATCGTTTATCGTTGACGAGCAATGTTATACAGAGTTCGCTGTTGTCGACTTTAGATATATCTATATTTTTTATACTGCCTTAAACAGTGCAAGTCAGTCGAGGATATTTAGTTTGCTATTCGTTTTCCTTAATTGAGCTCGCCATGGAATAATGGGACCTTCATCCGAGTCGTAATTTGTCTCGATTCGTTTTTCCTCTTTTTCTACTTTTACCTCTTTTTGTTTTAATTGTAATGTTGCGGTCGAATCCCTTTGTGCTGCGGGAGTAATTTCAATTTTAAGGGTGCTTAAGGAAACTGCCGGCGCAGTCGTTTGAGGTTGATGATTGATTCTGAAAATTAAAAGTTTTTAGATTTAGGTTTTTGTTAAATGAAATTTTCCATTTGAAAGTTTTTGAATTTGTTTGAAATCTGAATTTCTGGGGTTTCGTTTTCACAGTTTAGATTGATTTATAAGCTAATTGAAAATAAAATTTATGATTACACATGATTTTTAAGGCGGTTATTTTAAAAAGTTCTTTAATTTCAGTACCTGCGATTTTAGAGAACATTTAAAATTTAGGTACTACCAAATTAAAAGACCCATATTTCTAACTCGATAGATTTATCATTTTAATGCAGTTAAATTTATAGCCTGCAGAATTGAAAGAATTTTTATTGAGGGACTTGAACTTAATAATTAAAGATTAAAGTAGTCTGCGATTTGTTACCAATCTAACATCAATACCATAATTTAAAGGCGGGTATTTGTACGAGAACTGCAATTCTGTTCCCGGTTCGTCAAAACCTGTTTCAATAACGGTATTTGCATCTGCGTAATTTAGCATGAACAGATATCTACGTGACTTTTCTTAAGTTACAATAAATTTTCTAGTTAGTGAAAACTTGATTACCTTTGAGAAAATAAACAAGTTTATTTTTTCTGGTTTCAGAATTTTAGATTTGATATTTTGTCTCTTAGAAAAAATTGACTGATGTTAGACGACTAATTCTTATTAAACATGATACCTATCTAATATTTAAGCTTTTTGCTAAGACTAAATTATGGTCAAAATTTTTTTCTTTTGCAATACTCACTTTTTATCTTCGCTATCTTTTTTAGCAAGAAGTTGTCTTTTCCAAGGTGGTATGGCCTTTTGTCGCCTTTCTTCGTTTTCCCTTGCAATTTGTTCCTCGAGTTCCTTTTTTGCTTTTTCTGCAGCTTTTCGAGCAAGCATCTGACGCTTCCAAATCGGTATTACATTTCCAGCACTATCCTTTTCTGGAATCTGGATAAAAATATAGGAATATCATTTTGTAATTTCAAATTAGGAAATGGCGAACGAAAGCTTTATTATTTTTCTCTGTCAAAAACTGGTTGATATAAAAATCATTTTTATTATCAAGAAAAAATACCATGATTTTCATTTTTTTTTTCTCTTTTCCAGAGGCGAGTGTAAAGTTTTTGATTTACCTGCTCGACGAAATTTGTGACGCTGAATGCTTTGCTAATTTCGGAAATTAGATTCTGTTCATGCGACTTTTCAACCTGAGCTCTTTCCACTTTCAACTTCTTGATTCCTGGTATGTCCTTCGTTTTCTTGAGTTCTGCTATTAAATCGGTTTTTTGGACGAAAAATGGTTCAGAGACTGTGCAAAAGGAAAAATTAAAATTAGTCTATACTTAAAAAAATAATCCATATCTAAAATAAAATAAATGATTAACTGTTTTAAATATCAAGCCAATCTTCCAAGTGAAATTACTGGTAATAAAGTAATTTTTTACCATTTGTCATTGACACGCTTCGAGGTGGTGGTGCTGAAAATGTTTTCGTCGCATGCATTTTAATATTAGTTCTTCTCAGTTGGACGCTCGTGAGATCCTGAATGCTAATTGTGGCAAGAGGTTGTAGTGGCTTCGGGGATTCGGTTTCCGGCGTCGTGGAGGGACCTTGATTCTCCTGAACCTTCGGCGAAGGTGAAGGTAAAGCTGGAGGAGGTGGAGGCCCCGGAGGAGGACTCGAGTCCTCCTCGGTTTTCTGCTCCTCTTCGTCGCTCGATCTGCCCTGGATATCCAAATTATCCACGGATCTATAAACAAAATTTAGAAAAATATCAATCAAAATTAACTAAATATTCATTGAAGAAGATTAGAATTAGAAATAGAACTGGGAAAATCCATAAAAGAATATTTTTAAATTTATTAAATGAATTCAAAGAAGACAATATATTTTTATTTGAGAACGATTTAGCTTAAATCCAGTTGGAAATTTATATCGCATGAAAAATTTAATTACACTCCGCCCTAATTCTCAAATTTTTATCACAGTTATAATGAAAAGGGTCGCCGGTAATACATGTGATTACTGAGCTCATGAAGATAAAATATTATATTATAACGTGGGACCAGTCTTCAATCAATATTCCCATAACCCAAACTCGATTACCGTTAAAACCGGACTAAGGTCGAAGGTTCCTGATGCATGCAAAATAAATAAAAAAGCAAGAAGAGTTATTTAACATTATCCCGTTAGTAGATCCTCAGGTAACATGTATTTTTCAGGCTGGTCAGGGTGATAATCATTTTTAGATTTATTGTGCTTTTTTACATTAAAAATTTTCATCAGATAAATTTTCACAATAAACTTATCGAAATTTATAGGATTTTCAAAATGAAAATAATCATTTCAAATGAAAATTCCCACTCCAGAATCTCTAATACAACTTGATAATTTAAAATTAAAATTGTTTGCAGGTGGACAATTTGAAGGGAAAGATGAAGCACTGACCTTGCTTTGGAGAGGCTCTTCTTCTGAGGAACTTTGCAGATGCTCTTGAGATACTCGGAAGGTTTCAGCAGGGTGTTGGAGTCAGCGGCATTGGTGAACGTTGGCGGTATAAAAGGCAGCACCATGTGTTTATTCACCAGGTGTGACACCTGGGAGGTCTTAATTTCTTCGGTCTCCGCTGATGGACTGGCAGGATTGACTTCCGCTTGCTCGCAGGATGCGTCGGACTTGTTGGCCGCTGTTCCGAGACAGAGTGGGGGCAGCCAGTGATTATTATAAGTAGTTGGATATGTGAACGAGAAGGATGGCGTACAAGTGAAATCTAGGTAAGTATATTATATGCCTGCTGAGCGCCATGGTCTAGTAATAATCGTATCCATAATCGTCTACCAACGGCCCAATTAAAAGCCATCATGATCACCCTAAATCTTTTACTATCACCAATTAGTCAAATCACTAACTTCTCACAACCAAAATTAAAAAGGTCATCTCTCAAGTCTACCTCTCAACCCTTAACATTTTAGTTTCAATTCTTGCAAATCATTTATAATATCTAGCAAGTTCCTCATTTTTTATATCCGGGTAGAAAAAGTCCTTTGAGCAGCTTAAGAATAAGATATCTCAAGATTTTTTAGTGATTTTGAAAGATATACCGAAAAATATTTTGGTTACTTACTTGATTGATTTGAATCCATTATGATTTTTGGGAGATGGTAATTAATTTCTTAAGAGATTTTGAAGAATCGATTCACACCTTTAAGCATGAGTGAATGAAACTCTAGCGTGGAAAATTGTGCAGTGAAGGGATGAACAAGTGAAGCCTTGCTTATCTCGTGGCAATAAAGATTAAGCAGTATTTATCGTGAATCACGAATCACGATAGGATAAAGAGGTTTTAGAGTATTTCTAGACTGCAAGGTTTTATCAAAGCTCTTCCAGGAAATAAATTTAGATTGATTAGAGAAATTGAAGTGGGTTTGGATGTTTATAAATTTGGATGCTTTCCATTTTGAAAGGGTTTGGATCTTTATAAATTTGGATGCTTTCCATTTTGATCCTTTCAAAATTTGGTTTCATCTCGGAAACAAATTTTGAAAGGATCAAAATGGAAAGCATCCAAATTTATAAAGATCCAAACCCACTTCAATTTCTCTAATCAATCTAAATTTATTTCCTGGAAGAGCCTTGATAAAACCTTGCAGTCTAGAAATACTCTCGACAAAATGCTAAATTAAAAAATTAGGCTGATAAATATGATGCTTTTCAGTCTAAATTATTTATGCCTTACCAGAGGAAAGGCTCCCAGTTTCGCTTTTGATATCCAATCCATTCGAGTCACTAGCATCTTTTTTTCCCTCTCGAATAATACTTTCCACGATTTTTGTTTGAATGACAAAGACCTCCTCGATTTCCGGTGGCGGTGGAGGTGGCGGGGGTGGTGGTGGCCTGAGAACGCTAAAAAGAAAAGAATTTTAGTCTCGGAAGTGAGCTATTTTCAGAGAATAATGAATAAGTACATCTTCCTGAGGAATTTAGCTTATGCGAAGTTGTCAGAAAATTACATAAGAAGTTTTACATCCGTTTAAAAAAATATGTTTACACAAGAATTGTGTTGTGGTTTCCCATAAATTCAGCAATTTAGAATATTATTAATGAGCAGTGAAAATACCATTGATTACTTTCCGGTTAGGAGTTCTAGTTGAGGTGATATAATGTCAATTTACGATTTTCTATAGCAGATTCAGAAAGATGTTTATGGAAGAGTTTGCGATTTGTCAATAAAATACTTAGATTTTAACATGAAAGTTTGAACTTCGGTCAATAATTCCAAGAGGCGATAAAAAATCTAGGTTTCAAGTAAATTATTTCGCAATCAGTATAAAAACTCAAGTTTTATATTTAGTATAAATATAAATGGTGTATTTAATTTTTAGTTTAATGTCGTTTTAAACTATCAAATGTTTGTTTAACGTCTTAGTGAAACTTTAGTTTATAGGATCTGGAAGAGGATTTCCTTTTAGATCAAGTTGCACCAAAATCAACTGGTGGGAAAGAATTATTTGAACAATTCGAAGCGCCAATTGGAATTTATTTACTTTATTATCTACCCACGGTTGTCATGCGTATGATTAACTTTCAATCGAGCGTGTTTGATCGATTCGTCCTACTTACCTCGGCCCGGTACTGACTGTCTTTATCCCCTTTTCACTTTCCACCTTCGAGCTGATCGAGTCCTTCCTCTCTATAAATCGAACAGATTTTTCTCGTCAATCCCCACCAATTTCCGCTCATCGTCGAGATAGATGTAGAAAATTGTGCATCGATTGCTCTTTATCTTTGATATGCTTTCACTTCCGGTGCAGACGGAAGGAACTCTTTTCTTTATAAAATTGATGATGTGTCGAAAATGATTAGGGATAGATAGGAGGTAAATTATTTTATGATATGATGAGAAAGTCGGAGGAGGTGAAATGTATATAATTTTAGAGTATTTTAACTTCATTGTTTTTTAATAACTAATACTTTTTTAGCTTAATCATTAAAGACAGTTTAAAGTCTTTGAATCCGAAATCTTGCTTCTTGATCCACAAGAGAAGTTCTGATTAAGTAATTTGAGTTAATGAATTTTTAAGGTTGAAAACCTTCGAACTTGAATTTGGAAGGAAGGAGGTTTAGGATTTATTTTTTATCAAGTGTTTCGAAATGCTAAATTGTAATTTTGTAATAATTGCATAATTTGATGTACCTGACAAAATTTCTTGGATCTTAGGACTTTTGCTGATTCTCTCGTTGCTGCTGTTTCTAGAAAGCGATGGCGTAGAAGTCGTGGAAGAAAAGCAATGAATCTCACTACTCATATTCGAGCATTCACTTGTGCTACTAGATCTGCTGTAACGGCGATCAGTTTTTCGGGAGCGACTGAAACAATTATATTTCAACACTGACTACTTTCGTGTTTGCTCAAAGTAAACATATTTTTTATTGACTTTCGCCAACATAGAGACGTCCACGTTTTGTTCTTAGTATATTATCTTTTATTTTCATAACAATAAACCTGAATTGAACTCTAAAAAGATAATTAAATAGCGACTAAGATAATCTTCAATTTTCAGAGCTTTTCATTTTACTCTTCAGTATCTAGATTTTTTATTTAAATCTCAAAATTCTCTAGAGTGAAAATTAAATTTCTAGAATATTGAAAGCCACATAATTGATTCAAAGTAATTCATTATATTTATTTAATTACTCTAATTTTCTCAGTAGGTGAAGGTCAAAGACTTTTAATTTAATTTTATGAGCAGAGCATTCTCGATCACTTATTATCGATGGTAGTTTTCTTACCTCGTAATTGGTAATTACTTGGCATCTTACAATTTATCATGCTCTGGTTAAGGACTACATCCTCTTCATTTTAAACGGAGGATAAATGTTATAGCAGATCATCAAGTCTTTTCAAAGAACTAAAGGCCAGGAAATTATGAAAAAATGTCGATGCCTTCAAGCTTGATTGTTTTTAATTCCTCAAATTTAAAAGTGATTGTTCTAAGTTTAAATTATCTCCAGCTTAGTTTAAATTTAATTAAAATTAAAAATTTGATTTTCTTTTATTGAAATCTCTAATTTTTTAGTTTCCTGTGATGAAGAGAATGTTTTGCTCGGTTCTTGCAAATGATTGACTGATATGAGAAATAAGAGGATTACCTGCCATCGGAAGTGTTATCGGAAAGCTTTTTTTGGGAAGAAGAGCTGACGCTATCATTTTCTTCCTGATGTAAACAGATTTGCTCATAAGCATGCTCGCTGCTGTCCTTAATTATCGAGTCCGACCTTATCGAGTGTCCGTTGCTGATGGACTTGTAGGTTCCGTTATTGATGTGCACGTCCACTTTCACTGCAACAATAAAAATTCAAAGGAGTCTAGCATGTTCTTCCGACACGCCTTGATGTAATCGTTACATTGAATTTATTACGTCTCATCACCCACTTTCATGCTCACGTGATTCTGGTATTGAAAAAAATACTCTTTCCAAACAGAATATGTGGACGTGATCATTTTTGGTCGAAATTTACACTTTCACTTTCAAACGATTTGAAATTTTTGTTTAACCAAAGACAAATCAGACTTCGTTTTGAAAAGATAAATTTTCATCATCACTCCTAAAAATTATTTTCTGTTCTCCCCCGGTATATCTGTTTCTAAATTTGGAGATGGTTCTTCTTATTAGCTTCGATAGGATCTGAGATCAGGGTTTTTTTTAAAAAAAGGCATTATGCTAATGGGTGTGAGGTCAAACGATATTTTTATTCAATAAAGAATAGGGAAAATAGAGAAAAGGAGTGAAAAAGAAAAATATTGTTTAATTGGAGAAAGTGGAATGTATTGACACAAAAGAGCAATAAATTATTTTTGTTTATGAAGATCATAAATTGTATTCATATATCTAACCCACATAATAACCAAGTAAAGTGCTTCTGTTTCTACTAAAGTGTTACGAATGAATTATAGGCACTAGACACTAATTAACTAATTACCGATTCTCTTCCCTGGAAAGACAATAGGCTGCTCGCATTTCACTTCTATGTGAATATTTATCCAAGAGCAAATTAATTTTAAGAGAATCACCAATTTTTTATTTTGAGCTATTTTTATAATTCAAGTTATTTGATTATCAGGCATTATTAATAATTTTTTTTATTAAGTACTTTTTTATTAAGTATTTTTTATTAATATTAGTTCAAAATTAGATTTAGAAATTAATTTCAAAAAATACTTCGAGTTGCTCGATTCAAATATTTTTCTTTAATACATTTTGGATTCGTTTTTTTTTAAGATGCAATTTCTGTAAAGCACAGGCAGCTATAAAGAAAAAATGCACAAGTCATGTTATATTCTTTACTGAGGAAGCTGCAATGCTGTCATCATTTTATAACGACTCAGCAGGTTTCCGGTAAATCGCACTCGAGTCTTTTAACCTGGTTTTTGTGTACAAGTTGTTCGGGACGCGTGCGATTTTTTGTCTGCAAGCTTATTGTGTGATGCTTATAATAATTCTCATCTCGAGGCTGTGATTTGATCGTGATAAATGACTCGAACTATAACGGCTTCAAAGCTATTCGTTTTTCATCGATAATTGCATTCTTTTTGTTTTAATTACAATCTCTAGGAAGTTATCAACAAAAAAATTAATTTTACTCGTGGATAATTTGATTACTCTTTTATGTTATTACGATTCGAACCTAATGTTCTTTGCCATAATTTTTCTTTTCTCCCCCCCCCCCCCATCCTCTCTCACTCTCTCTCATCAAGAGATTAATTGCCCTCTGACAATTTATGTCTCATTAGAGGAAAATCGATTAGCCTAATTCTTCAAACAATTCTGATTTATGAATTGATGTTGATGTCAATTAAAATGTGTGGCACGTTTTATCAAGAATTGGTATCGTTTACTTAAACACTTGTTGAGCGATCTAATCTGTCAGGCAGGTATGTCGTTTCGAGAGAGAAACTCTCAGACGTCATGGAATAAATAGGCTCTGTTGTATTTCCTATTCATCTATTCAATCCTTCGAGCTTTAAGTAAATGTGTGGGTTTGGATGGACAAGATTCAAGATTGCCTAGAGGGAATGAAACGCGAGCTTAGCCAAGTGGAAACGTGAATGAGAATGTGTGTTCTGCTTGTAAATTGGAGGGTTTGAGGATTCTAGAAATTTGTTAGTAAAATGCTCTCCAGTGTTCTCAACCTTATCTCCAAGGTACATTTTACTTGACTTCGATTTACCTCAAAGCTTGGTCTGATAATAATTTTTGTCCAAGTCTATTCTTTCAAATAGTTTTTTTTTTCTAAAAATGTTTTTTTCATTTTGCACAATTTCTAGGAAACTTTTTGAAATTGGAAGGCTGCAATTATATTGAATTCCGAATGTCTAATATTTTCTAAATTAATTGATGACTTGAAAATCATTGATGTCAAAACTCTTCTCTTACGAAATGTTTCTCCTGACTTATTCCGGAAACAAGCATTTATAGAGAAGGCTAATTTATGAGTTATAATAGAAAAATATTCTTTCATGAGCTTTCGAGGAACTATAACTTAAAGAAGATTGATCGTTTCAAGATGATTGAAAATTGGAGGTTTATAATTTTTATCGTTTCTAAGTTAAAAGACTTACAAATTAATTAAAGACTCTCAAATAAAAAGGTTGAATTCTGCGATCCTGTAATTTGGAGCAAAAAAACCTGCAAAAATAATTGGATATTGATAATAGTAATTTTGATTTTGAGGCTTTCTAATAAAGTGATTTTAACTCTTGAAGTCTTAGAAAAAGAAATTCTGATTTGAGTAAAATATTTGGAAGAAGGAAACAGGAATAACAATTTGAAATTCTATTACAGATTCGATGCTAGTATTCTGGATCCCTGATCGATCATGGAAAGAGTGATGATGTCGATTGACTGAATCGAGGTCGTCTTGAGCCGGAGAAACATCAGCGGAATCAGCAGCAGGTAAGCAGCGTTAACGGAGTAGGTAATATCTGGGACGTGCCACTTACCCGTTAAAGTTTCATCTTTCCTCTGGATGACGTTTCGTTCTCCGTTGCGAGATTTCTGAGTGTCGCCAAAGATTTGTGTAATTCTAGTGTAAACGAGATCGTTAGGACTGTGGAGATAAAATGACTCTGTGTCCCTGGATTTTTGAGGTTCTATGAAGGCACTCATCGGATTTATGTAGATCCCATCCCGAGGCCTTGTGCTCGGTGGATGCAGGAAAAACGGCTCTTGGAACATACTGCAGCTGCGTAACGAGCACTGAAAAAAATTTCCTATCTTTAATTTTCTCCAAATTGCTCCTATATTAGTAGAAATTTTCACATTCCTATTAATCTTTATAATTAGAACTTGAAAAATTGAATTAGATTCTTTTTTAATATTCCTTGGAAAATTTGTCTTTTTTTAAAAGATAGTATTTGGAATTCCTTTTGAAAGAAGCGACTAAAGAATAAATTAAAAACACAAATAACTTTCCTCTTGTTGTGGATTTAGAAAGTTGTTTTTGTTTTTCATTTGTCCTAATTTAGTCATTTCTTTCAAATTCGAATTTTTTTTCGAAGCTTCAGTTTTGTTAAGGTGGATTTTTTTGTAAAACCAAATTTATGTAGTTTTTTGGGATTAGAAATAAAATAATTAATGTACCTTATCAACGGAACTCGTCATGCAGCTGCAAGTCGTCGCCTCGCTCATATTTTCAGAGTATTCCGATCCTAGCCGATCCCTTGCCATTTTTTTAGAACCATTGAGGCTCTCGTCATCTACCTCTTACTGAAAAAAATTATTATTAATTTTCTAGTTTAGTTTCATTTGTTTCGATGATAATCTATACAAATAGATTATTTGTATAGATTATACAAATAATAATTAATTTTTTAACTCCAAATGACCAACTGAAATATCAAAGAAAATCAAAACAGGGAAAAAAATTTGTATGCTTCTGGACTTAGAATTACTTCATTAATATCATTTAGAATCTCGATAAAATGTTATTTTGAAAAGATACATGCCACTGTACTCATGATTGGATCTTTTGATCCAATATCTGTTTTACGTGATTATTCTTCGAAGAAACTATTGCGCATCTATCCATTGTGAAATTTTCACTTGCTTGAGAGTCGATAATAGGAATTGCGGAAGTAAATAAACGAAGAGGTCTTACGATTTGCCAACTTTTAGTTTTTCTTACGTAAAAGGATTTTGTTCATCGAATTACATGTCAATCAATATGAAATGATGGATTCGTTAGATACCTAATTAAGAGAAAATGATTGATAGTCGAAAAAAAATTAAATTAGATAATAAATAAAATAAATGAAATATTTCATATAAATTTGATCTGATTATAATAGAGGGGTAAAATTTATTATGTTGAAGTGAAAACAAGATTGCTAAATTAAAAATGGAGTAATCTAAGATTACGTTGATCGAATCTGATGATTGAACCTGGCAGTAGGTACAAAACGGACCGTATCAAAACAATTTACGAGATATCTCGTGATTTCGCGTCGACGATCGTTTAACGATCTCGTCGGCTTCGTGGAAGACTGGACGCTTTCGCGCGTCCAAAGCAATTATCTACAATGTTCATCCACGTTAACTTTCTATACGAAGGAAGTAATTAGAATTTGAATACCAATGAATGGCATACACTTGTGCGACCACAGTTTCGTAATTAGCAACTCATTCTGATTTATTTAGGTATCAGACCCTACTGACTACCACGTTAGAAAAAAAGAGCTGCCTCGAAAATCCATAAAGTTTAAAAATTATCTTCTTTTATTTTTCGAATCAAAGAAAAATATTTTATCACCTACAAATCTCGTCTTCAAATTTCGTAAATCAAGGTGCTTGAGAAAAATATATTTAAAAAAAATTATTCTTTTTATTTAAAACTTATCCTCAAGAAGTTAATT
>JBAGKK010000112.1:144681-166948 GCA_037177015.1 Euceroptres primus
GTATCGAACAGTATTTTATACCATGAGAGCCGAAAAATCATGTCAAAGTTGAGATTTTGAGGTTAGAGTGGTATAAATTAAGTTTTTCAGTGTGGCCATCTGTCAGGAAATAGAAATTGATGTATGTTAATAATATTTTGAAAGCATTTCCTGATTTCAATACAAATATTTTTTCAACTTTTTTTACATTACATATTCCTGGCTTTTTTCACTTTTTGTTTTGCTACATTATTGAAATCTTATTCGCTTTTATAATACTTTTTTGACGGAAAAATTTGTGTAAGAGTCATGGGAAATTGAAAAATTAGATCTTGTAACCACCCTGAAATATTAAGTTTTTCTACCATTATTATTTACTAGAACTGAGAAACTGAAACTCATAAAGATATTGCTACTACGTAACTGGGAAGTAGAAGAAAAATTAAGCAAAGGTGAGTTTTTTGAAGAAACTGACTTCATTATTTTCAAAAAACTACCGTCATTTAATTAATTTTCAAAATATTTAAAGTTTCTTGCTGGTTTCTGAAAGGGTTTTGAATGCTCTACGCGAAAAAAACAAGAAATTTCAAATAAATTAACAACTTTAATAATTTTAAAAATGTTGATTACTATCGCGTAAGACCGAATCCATTTTAAATTATACAGGCCGGAAGGTGACCTGTTCAGAATTGGCTTGCCAATGAAATATGTTTTTATACGTGAAAAATATGGGGACTCGTATGTTTTTTTAAATTAATATAGCGACATAATAACATTTTTTACGAATATTTTTAAATTTTAAGGGAAAATTAGTTTTTTGCAAATTTTACATTCAAAACCTTGCCATTTTTGAAATTTATCAGATATTAAGGATTTTCTGGTTTCAGTTAGAAATAATAAAAACGATAAATTCGATTCTTTGAAAAAATAAAATACGAGATTTCTTCAAACAGCTAACTTTTTTCGCGCTGGAATTTTCACGTGTGTTGGGTGGTAATATTTGCCATAAATTATTATAATTATAATTTACTATAAATTATTATATTTACTTACCAGAAATATAAAAACTGGATTGTATTTGTATTTCAAGAAAAAAAATACTATTTTCTCTAGAATATGATAAATGCGAGAACAATAAGAAAAATATAATTTTTTGTTTCTTGAAACATAAGTTCAATCCAGTTTTAAAATTTATGATAGGAAGACTATATTATCACTCAACACACCTGAAAATCGAAATACAATTTTTATTCTTTCTTTGTTTGAAGAAAATCTTGTGTTTTATTTTTTCAAAGAATCGAAATAGCTTTACCAGTTTTTATTATTTTTTATTTCACTCATCCGTTTCGAAGGAGCGTAAAAATATTGATAAACTGAAACAAGAAAAACCTTAAAATCTCAAAAAATTTATTGTCAAAATGGCAAGGTTTTGAAGCAAAAATATAAAATAATTTCTTTCTTGCCAAAAAAACAAACAAATACAAAATAGAAAATTTATGGTAAGTAGGTATTAGTATCTATTATTCCTCAAAATTTCAGCAACAAAAAAAGTGAAGTGTTTGAAAAAAATATTTCGTTTTTTCCACAAATCGAAATAACTTTACAATTCTTTATTATTTTTTTATTTTTTCATGAATTTCGAAGCAGTGAGAAAAATTAAACAAACTGGAACACGAAAATTCTTATAATATCTAAAAAAAATTGCAAAAATGGCAAAGTTTTGAAAGTAAAGTTTGCCAAAAACTAATTTTTCTCTTACAATTTGAAAATATTTGTAAAAAATGTAAATGTGTCTCTACGTGAATTTTAAAAAATATGTGTCCCCTTATTTTTACGTAGAAAAACATATTTCATTAGCAAACCAATTCTAAACAGGTCAGCCGCCATGCCAGCCTGCATGATTTGAAATCGATTCGGTCATAAACTCTGGTATAAAAAAAAGACTAAAATATACGTCTTTATTCATATATACTTTAATGTCAAGGCCGAATTTATTTATTTATTATAATTTAAGTTTTCTAGTTTCCAAAGTAATATGACTTTCTCTTTTTGATTCTGATTTTGATCTAAGTCTCTTGACACTTTTTTCTATCTTGCATTATATTCGACATTTTTACTAAAATATAAATGAAATCTATCTTGCGTTATATTCGGAATTTTTACTAAAATATAAATCAATTCAGTAAAAATTGTATTTCCCTGAAAATAATACAATTTTATGCTTAAATTCAAGGTATAGACAGCTAAATGCGTTTTCCAAAACATTTTTGTGAAAGAATAAAGAAAAATAACTAATGTGACAAGTAAAATTTCAAAATTTATAATATTTTGACTGTATCCGAAAATACACCTATTTTCAAGAAAAAAGTTGAAACTTATTGATTTTCATTTTCTTTTATTTTTGATGACTTCATAAAATACTATTATTTTCAGTGAAACAATTTTTATCGATTTCATTTATATTTTAGTATAAATGTCGAATATAACGTAAGATATAAAAAAGTGTTAAGAGACTTTTCTTTAGATCTTCTTAAGGCGAATAACTTTTAACCTTTAACTTTTTTTGTATCTCGTCTTATTTTGGCAAAAAATGCGAATTTTCATTTTTCAGAAAGAAAAAAATTGTTTCTCCTTTGTAAGGCGCAGGCACAAGATAAACTCCTTGAGGATATATTCTCTATATTAGTACCAACTTCTAAAAAAATTAAGAAAAATAAACTCTGGGATTTTTGAGAAAATTGAGTTTCATAATTTTCAGAAAAACCGCCGCAATTTGGTCAATTTTGTAAATTTTTTAAATTTTCCGACGAATTCCGAAAAATAACGAAAAGATCTATTAGTGTTAAGAAGAGAAAGTCAAATGCCTATATTACTTTGGAAACTGCAACACGTTAAAAAAAATTTGGACTAATTTTTGATAAACTGCGTCATTAGCTTTAAGCTTTAAGAGTTCAAATACTCATAACTTTGTCAAAAACATTGTTTCATCGTCAGTCAAATACACGTCGTCTAAAATCCTTTGAAAAACAACTTCGCGGATGTATTTTGTGTGGTTTTCTTTTAAATCGCGTGTAAAATTTTGTCAACTTTTTTTTAAAAATGTATATTCGGAAATACGCGGATTTGAAAGTGGTGTTTTTTTGCTAATTTTCAGGTTTTCGAAGACGAAAATCTGGAGGAATAAATTTTAATGAGTAATTTCACTGAATACCGTGAAAAAGGTTGGTATTAATCTTTGTTTTAAAACAATTTTCAAAATTTTCGGTAGTGTATTTCGCTTGTAATAAGTTATCAAACTTTACGAAAATAACACATTTTGACAGGTCGCTTCAAACACATTTTTTCTCTCTTATTTTTTAACTGTAACTCCAAAATAGCATTATAGATAATAAATTTAAATCATCCATAATCGTACTGTTTTTCTCTACTTAATGTTAAATAAATAACTTTAGTGATTAATTCATTTTAAAAATGATATACTATCGCCATGTTTCACATGTCCACATGTTTTCAAAAATTTTTTCAGGCTTAATGGAAAATAATTTATTTTACTTAAAATCCACGAATAGAATCTAGAAATATAATAAATAATTATAAACCAATTAAAAAATTTTTCTAAAATATAACGGCAATCGTTTTCAGATGATCATTCATGCAGCGACCCTTTAAGATGTCAAAAAAAATTTTCACATAAATAATAATTTTGTAAACAATAATTTTTTTCCATACTTACAGCTGCCAGAAAAATCTGAAAAAATTTGGTATAACCTTTATTGGGTATATTATTAGGTAATTATTGGGTATAACCAAATTGAGGAAGGTGGATTTTAATTATTATTTTTCCAAAGTCCTACATCCAATGTATATTCGTCGCAAAAAATATTATTTAAACAAATTTTATAAACAATTTGACAGAACTACGCCACATTGTAATATTTTTTTTAATTTGGAAATAACGATTTGTTGTAAACAAAGTGAAAAATTTTGTTGACGGATTATCCATCTTCAGGAAAAAGTTTTCCTGAAGATGGACGATCTGTTAGATATTTCAGCAAAATTGAATCCAACACATTTTTTTTTTAAACATGAATGTTTTAAAAAGAAAGTGCTCCCCACCCCTCTGCCATTTTTGGATTCTGAAATCCAAAAAAAATTTGTTTTAATGCTTTGAACTATCCAATTGAACTATCCATGAATGTTTTAAAAAGAAAGTGCTCCCCACTCCTCTGCCATTTTTGGATTCTGAAATCCGAAAAAAATTTGTTTTAATACTTTGAACTATCCAATCCAATAGCAAAAACCCGATCGCGATTTTTTTTGCAACAATGAAAATTCTTCATCGCTTTGTTTTCTCTGAAAAACGCACAATATTAATGAACCCTCTGCCTGGTCATTCGACCGTTATCGTCAAAAATCGTCAATTCGGACACCTGGTGGAGACAATGAGAATCACGTTCTATGACGCTGGAGTGAGGGTAAGGTAGGACAGGCAGAGGGTTAAAATCATACCTCGTAAACTATTTCTCGGTGGTTACTCGCTAAGAGCTCATTTTAAAGCTTATTTTATGCTCTAAAAACAATGTCCTATACACTTCTTATCTATCTCTTAATCGAAAGTAACAATCCAAGCAAACGTGTTGAGAAAATGTTGCGGTTCACATTTTTTGTTAATAACAAAAACTTGATGAAGAATTCAGCCTCGAACTTTTCAGGGCTTCAAAAGGATGTTCATCCAAACATTTTAAGATAATGCTAATTATCTCTCTGCAGCTAATTTGTTCTAGCAAATGGTCTTTTTGCGGATAATCTGACTGAACTAGAAATGGATTTGACCTCAAGTCGAATTCATTTCTAGTACTATTTATAAAAGACTTTTTGCCTCAAATTTCTTATTTTTTAAAATATTTTTTATTGATTTATTGAATATTTTGAACTTGAATTAATATGCTCAATTTGGAATACAAATTCAGTGAAAATGATAATAAATGAAATGGTTTTGCGAGTGGCTCATACCCTTCGCTGGAACATGTCACAGCAGACAGAACAGGAAGTTGAGGGCAAGAGAGAACGGTAGCGGGTAGTTGTAAATAGGAAATCGATCTCTACTGCCGGAGATCGGTCCAATCATATGATTCGATTCCCCGACGATCGTCTCTGTGTTGGGCAATAATCGAACACGGCTGGATGTTCTCGCTGTGTGAGTGCGCCAGCTATGAAATTGGCATCAAAAGCGCCTCGTTGTAATAATAACGACATTTATATACGAATGGCGAAAATGGAGGGGATTTTTAACAACTCCACAAAAGCAGAGGGAGAGAATCAAATAGACAGAGATAAATGATAAAAGATGATAGGATTGAGAACTATTATCATTTTATTATCGGGGTCAGCATCCTCAAATCCCAAGACTATCTTTTTATCCCCATTTTACCATTTTACCACTCTTTACCATTTTATCTCTTTCGTCTTAAAAATCACTAAAGTACAAAGAGAGTTTTTCAGTTATTTAATTTTTTCAGTTATTTAAACAACATTTTTTCAGATACTTAAATTAAATCAATTTTGTTTAATTTAATAAGTTGTGTAGTCGTGTTCGGTCCAAATCAATTTTATTCAAAAAGATAAATTGTCGACGTTTCGTGCACTAAGAGGTGTGCACTTCTTCAGGGCTGAAATTATTACATAAATATTGAATAATTATTAAAGTACATTGATAAATGTTTTCTACTTTTATAAACCACAAATTGGTATACTAAATTAATTTTTCCTATGTGTGGAATTTTATAAGGTTAAATTGTTAAATTAAAAGTTATTTACCTTAACTATACATTGAATTCGATGAACACATTTCTTTGGAGTATATTTTTATTTTATTTTTATTTTAAATCAGTGAACGGGCAAAGCCCTTTGATACAGAGAAACTTATTAATTAAAAATAACACTTAAACCTAAGTAAGATTAATTCGAAAGGTTTATACCGCCGCGATTATAAATCGTTTTACGCACCGAGATTCTGAACTGATACGTTGTTGTGTTAAAGAAGTCGAGCTGGTTGTTACGATTATTTATAAAAGAGTTGGCCTCACAACAAATTCTGGAAATCACGGAATTCGCTCCGTAATTTGCACGGAGCGAATTTGTACGGAGGTGTATATAGATTAATCTTGTTTTTTAACCAAAATTCCTACGAACTTAACCACAGGAATTTTGGTTAGTCGAATCTGTCTTGTGTGACTTAATCTGTAATGAATATATTTGTTATAATAAAAAATATTTTGTGCTATCTTGAAAATTTTAAGATGTACCATGTATTTTTTTACATTGTTGATATAAACTGAATTATTTGTAGGTTATATTTACCATTTTATGCGTCAATTACACTGAGTCTTGTTAAATAGATAAATAAATAACACAAAGACAACAATGACTAAAGTTAAATGTTAAAATTTCAGTATTAAAATCACATTTTGTGCATGATTTGCTTCACTGTTGGAGACAAATTACTATGTACAAAAATTCCTCGGGATGGCACGGCGTAGTGAAGCAGCGTGAAGAATTTAAATGAACAGGAAAAGTTATAATTGTTAAAAATTAATGTTATTGTAAATAGGTGGTAATACTACAGTATCTTTTTGAGTTATTTTTTTTCTAATTTGTATCGCTTCTAAACTTTTCCTTGAATTTTCGTTTTTTTCTCTACCAATGATTTTTATGTTTTCAAAATCTATTGAGTGGCTGTTTTTATGTACATGTTTAGGCAAACCAGTTGTGTTTTTGTTAGTAGGGATACTGTGCTTGTGTTCATAAACGTGAGTTTTCGGATAACGCTTAGTTTCTCCTACATTGTTACAATCTTTACAATTAATCTGGTAAACTACGTTTGATTGTTTGAGATAGGCTTTCTTTATCTTTGCATTTGAAAAACCATTTTGACAAGTTTTGAATGTTTTTGCAGATTAAATTAATATCTATTGATTTGAATTTTTTTTTAACATTTCTGAAAAGCCTTGAATATATGGAAAAATCATGTATTTTTTCAGATTTTCAGTGGAATCAGTGATTTTGTTGTGTTTCTTATTTGAAGAGTTATAAATTTCATTTATTCTGTCGCTAATTACTTCATTTATCAATTTTATTAGATAGTCATTTGTTAATAAAGTTTCTTTGATTATTTTTATATTCTCTGCTCTGAATTTTCCATCAGCTAAGGTCACTCCTCCATCTACTAAACCTTTTATTAGTGTTACCTTTTGTTTGAACTCGAGATGTGAATTGTAATTTAAATAACGTCCTGACCAAAATTGTTTTCTATACTAATTTACTTCAATCTGATTACCTAAATTTCTAATGAATTCTAGATCTAAAAAGCTTATTTTTCCATTTTCTTCTAATTCATGTGTAAATTTTATTTTATTGTATATATTGTTAAATGTGTGTAAAATTAAATCAATTTTGTCAGACGGAGCGATCACGAAAATATCAACATAACGTTTATATATAGGAATCTGTAGTTTGAGTAAGTTGAGTGCTCTGATTTCTAATAATTCCATCACAAGATCAGCACAAACAGGTGATAATAGTAAACCCATAGGACAACCAAAAACTTGTCTATAATAAATATTGTTAAAACTAAAAATGGTTCCGTTGAAAACTAATCTTACTTCTATTAATAATTCATCTAAAGGAATATCGGTAAATCTGAGTAAAGATTTGTAACGTTTTTTTTATACTTTCTAAAACAAAATCAATTGGAACGTGGATAAAAAGTGAAGTTACATCTAAAGATAACAGAATTTGGAATTTTGAAATGTCTAATTTGATTGGCAAAACTCCAGCTGTACATTACATAAGATCTGGTCTTTCCGGTTAAGGTTTTAAAAAGATTTGATATAAATTTTGCTAAGTTATACGTCGGTGTGAGATTGAGATGACCAATCTCCAGGATAGTTGTGGTTTGTGTATTTTTGGTACACCATAGGCTTTTCCAATCACTCCGTTTTTTATTGTTAACTGATTGTGATCTATTTTTTTAATGTAATCTTTTTCAAACCATCCGTCTACTAACTCGTTTACACTATTTTGGATTTTATTGCATGGATTATTTTGTAGTTTTTCATAATAAAAATTGTCATTTAACATATTTTCTATTGTTTTTAAGTATTGAGTTTTATCTGCAGCTACAGTAATGTTTCCTCTGTCTTCTGTGGTGAAGAAGATATTCTTATTGTTGTTTAAAGATTCATTTACTATTTTATCGTGATCTTTTGTTTGTTTGGGATGATCAGGATATTTATTTTTGTTTGTAAAAGTGCCTATAGAGTTTACTATTGTTTTTCTTGCATATTCTATTCTATCTTCGTTAAATTACCAAGATTGTCTTTCAATTTCAGTAATAAACTTATCTGTGGGAAAATGTTTAGGTTGTATAGTAGGTTGTATACTTTTTGATTCTCTTAATTTTTGTTGAAGTACTGTACCAAATTTATTAGTTAAAATTTTCCTTTTATTTTATTTTATTCTAATTGATTTTTTATTTTAAGTTTTAGTGAACTTTTTGTAAATGTCAGAGGGTATTTTCTTTCTTATTCTGTTTGTTAAAAAGGAACTGAAATTTTTTAATTTTATTAGGGTGATGTTTATGTTTTTATCTCCAAATTTAGTACTTTACGTTGAAAATCAATGAAATATTTATCAAATTAATAGAGAGTTTTGGTTTAAAAACAGTTTTTCTTGAAATTGAGCTGGATAGTTTTTTTTTTTTACTTCTTCGGTCAATAAGTGACGTTTCCAACCGAGGAGAGAATACTCTTGAAAAAGAGAGTATTGGGCGGGTTCGACGGATATACGAGCGGGATGGATAAACTTTGAAGCGACTGTCCCTAGGGTTGATGCATAATTCAGGAATCGTCACCGGCGAGGATATTGCCAATTTGGCGTCGATGAAAATACGATCGGATTTGCCAGACGCCTGGTCCAAAGTACGTCCAGTGAATTTAACACCTTCAATCCTTCCATCCTGACTTTATAACTTTTTCTCATGTTTGAAGAAGATTAACAGCCTTTGTCTGCTGACTTGTCCTTCAACACAGTTTTATTCATGGAAAACGATAATTAATTAAATTACATAATTTACAGTGCCGGTGATAACTGAGAGCCCACTATTTATCAGTACTAGAAAGATCCTTGAAAAAAAATTAATTATCGTCTTAAAATATATTAGTAATGTTACTTAACACATATTCTATGAGAAAAATGTTCGACTTAGAAGGAAAAAAATTGAAAACAAAAGTCGTTTTTAATAACAATTATTGTTGGCCAAAGTTTTATGCAGTTCTTTAAGTTTACGCCCTTTAACAATGACGTGATTTTAATCAGTGAGGGCTCATTTTGTTCATTTAACAATTTTCGAAGCCTTCACCGTTTTGGATTTTTAAATTAATTTCTCATTTATCAACTATTAAGTGGAAACGTAAATTCAAATAAATTTTTTTTTGAAAAATAGCTATGGTTTAAAAATGAGAAATTATTTTAAAAATGTAAGACGATGAAGGCTTCGAAAATTGTTAAAGGAGCAAAATGATCCCTCATTGATTAAAATCTGATCATTGTTAAACGGCGTAAGCTTAAAAAAACTGCATAAAACTTTGACCTTAAATAGTTGTAATTAAAGATGGCATTTTTTATGTTTTCAATTTTTTTCCTGCTAATTCAAACATTTTTCTCTTATATTTTAGAATATGTGTTAAGTAAGATCATTTTAAGATAATTAATTTTTTTTCAAGAACCTTCCTAGCCCTGATGAACCTCCTTAAGTTCGTTTAATTTTAATAACATGGAAGATGAATTTTTTTGTGTGAAATAGGTTGAAAGCTATCAAAATTCATAATTTTTCCAAACTTAAAAAACATTGGGACGAAAATCTCAATCCACTGTTGCCTTTTTTATGGTTATAATCTTTCAGGGTGTCTAGCGATCAGGCCATTTGAAATTTCCGTGTTTTCCCCGGCATTTTCCCGAAAAAAATTTTACATTTTTTATGGTTGAGGTTATAATCTTTATGGTTACAATCTTTTAGGGTGTCTAGCGATCAGACCATTTGAAATTCCTGGGTTTTCCCCGGTTTTTTCCCGAACAAATTTCTGATTTTCCCGACCAATTTTACATTTTTTATGGTTGAGGTTATAATCTTTATGGTTACAATCTTTCAGGGTGTCTAGCGATCAGGCCATTTGGAATTCCCGGGGTTTTCCCGGTTTTTTCCCGAACAAATTTTTCATTTTCCCGACCAATTTTACATTTTTTATTTACAGTATCGTATATATTATATGTATTTTCTTCGTCTGAAAGGTTCAATTAATAAAAACATCTTTTAGTATTGCTAGGCAACATTTCGGACTTTATCAATTTTTTATTAATTGGACTTTATTCAATTTTTTATTAATTGGACCTTTCAAGGGGGAAAAAAATAAATATATGAAATTGACAAAAGGTCGAAACTAAAAAATATGGATATATATTATCCTAGGTAACTTATAATTTCTCACGAAATAAACATATTAGCATTTTTTCCTTATCTTAAACGTTAAATCATACACTTTTTTTTACATTTTAGCAAAAATAAAAGTTAATGTTCATTTTTATTTTCAAAATTTATTTTTTTATTAATCGGACTTTATTCAATTTTTTATTAATTTGACCTTTCAAGGGGGAAAAAAATAAATATATGAAATTGACAAAAGGTCGAAACTAAAAAATATGGATATATATTATCCTAGGTAACTTATAATTTCTCACGAAATAAACATATTAGCATTTTTTCCTTATCTTAAACGTTAAATCATACACTTTTTTTTACATTTTAGCAAAAATAAAAGTTAATGTTCATTTTTATTTTCAAAATTTATTTTTTCCCCTTTTCAAACAGCCATGAATAATGTGAAAATAAGTAGAGTTATGACATGTTGGAAGACATGTCGCACTTTTCATTGACCCTCTATTATTAGATTTAGTTATTAATTAGTGATTCTTAATTGCATGACCATTATAAAGTTCATTTTACAACTAAGTACATCTTAAGAAATAGACCCCATAGCCAATGAAATATTATCAACAAAATAAGTAGACTTATCCATTAAATTAAAAAATTCCCGATCTGAAATAAAATTCCCGGGGTTTTCCCGGTTTTCTCCTGGAGAAACCAAATTTCCGGGTTTTTCCCGATTTTCCGGTCTGCTAGACACCCTGTCTTTTTTATGGTTATATAGTGTATGGAATGTAGTCATTGATGAATTTTGATTCAAAAGTGGAGCTGCAATTAAATCAAAATTCATTCTATTTCAAAATCAGTTTCATTTATCAAATGTTAATGTGATTTTGTCAAAAAATATTTTAAGTTGGTTTTAATTTTCTGCATTGATTTATTAGTTTGTTAATAAAGCAATTAATAAAGATTTTTTTTATTTAAGACTTTATTTAATTATTACTTGACTTATTTTTCTGGTTAAAACGGTTTATACTACTGATTTTTAATTAATTTTATATTTATTTGTATTTCTGTTTTAATATTGCTTTGGAGTAATTTCTGCTTTTACATCTAGAATATTATTTATTATTTGTCTTGTTGTCACACTTAAAACGGTTTATACTACTGACTTTTTAATGAATTTTATATTTATTTCTATTCTGTATACTTTTCTTGGACTCAAAGTTATTTCGGAATCATCTTTTAGAATCATGTTTTTTCGGAATTATGTTCTTTAAAAGCTTTCTTTAGGGGAATTGTCTGAAAAATATCAATATCTGACAACATCTGGTCAAAAATTGCATAAACTACTTATTTTATACATTATCTCTTCTTGTTACAATCATTACTTTGAAATCTCTTCTACTTGTCATGAAATAAACTTCCTTTCTAAATCGTCTGATCAAAATATGTATCAAATCACTGATTAAATCAAATAATTAAATAAAATCACTGATTTCTTTAATTCATATATTGTAATTTTTTTCTGTCTTTTTCTTATAATTCGGAAGTAATTTCTGTTCTATACACAATAAATCGTAAGATATTATTTTACTCTGCAGCAATATTATTTTAATCTGAAATGGATAATTTATTCTATTGTCACAGTCTTTTGTTTTTTGATTTCTCATTTTGCTGCAGATTAAAATGATACCGTGGGATTTTCTGTGTACAAGTTCTCTCTTTTTTGTAAACTATTTTTCTATTAGATTACCTACTTTAAACGAGTTTGGCCAAAAAGTGCCTCTAATGCCGATTGTCTGACCAAAATTCGCTTATACTAATGATTTTTAATTAATTTTATAATCATGTATATTTTAATAATTTTTGTCAGCTTTAAAGTTACTTCGGAATCATTTTTGTTATAATTAAAATTAAGAGAACTCCAACAATTTTTTAAAAAACAGGTGGACTCTCAAGTGTCGATAAAATAACTTTCATGTGACTAATAATTTTCAAATATGATAAACAAATGAATAAAATATAAATAATTTTCAAATTATGAGAGGGAAATTGTCCTCGCATGATGGAAATTATCAGCTGTCTTTATTTCCTCGAGTTCAGCTGACCAATTTGACACAATGTTTTTATGGATTATTGATGGTTCAGGCGTATCCTGATGCAGCATAATAACATAATTACGCGTGTGTTGACAAATTGAATCGATTCCAATTTATTCTTTTCACGAGAGTCCCTCGCGACCACGAGTTTCGTTGGTCCATTATAAATATTTCATGACCGTCTGCATCACCGCATGCCCGTGGAAAATCGCCAGACTCAGGATGGTCCTGTCCACCCACTCTTCTGTGAGGAATCAGAAATCCCCTCTGCCACTTTTAGTCCGATAATCTTTCATCAATCAGAATCAGGAAAAAAGCTTTATGCGCGGTAAAATGCGAAGTGTTAAGGTAGAACGGATCAGTATAAAAATTATACGAGGGTTGTGAAAAGAATTTCTACCGGAGAAAATTTATGATGAAATTCAAAAGACTGGCTTTTTAAATTCTAAGTTATTATTATATCTTTGTTATTAAAGTTGAATCTACTTACACCGTACTCTTTATTTCAACGATGTTTTTGTCATGAATTATTTTTGTAGAATTGGAGAAATTTCTTTATTTCAATACATGTTTTTGTTATGAATTATTTTTGTAGAATTTGAGGAATTTCTTTATTGTAAAGTATTTTTTGTTATGAATTATTTTTGTAGGATTTGAGGAATTTGAAGACTGGAAATAATTACTGAGCACATAACGATACTGAGAAAATTCTTGATTTTTTGATCAATTCTTTTTTATTTGATGTAATTTTGAAAAGATTTAAATTTGAAAAATTGGAAGCGACGTATTTGAAGATGAGAGCGACGACCGAAAAAGCGAAGATTTGCAAATGTATTCGGGAGAGACGAAGGCTCCGTGACTTGGCCATCGGCATGAGGAGGCGGGAAAAGCTGAGATTTATGGTACCGGATGCGCAAATACGGTAAAACTTCCCCGTTTCCGGTCTGGCGAAAACTTTTCTCGTGGCATTCGTTTGCTTCTTTTTTCCCCACCCCAGTGCTCCAAGACGCTTTCCTTAGTTATGTATCACAGTCACTAGACTTTACCAGAATATTGTCATCCTTCGTTCAGTATTTCTTAACTTTTGCGGTCAACCAAAAGATCACCAGAGTTGCTACAAAATCCTAATTTCAAAATTCCCTGACTTTTCCCTGACCAATTTTCATTTTCCCTGAATCTGCCCTTATATGATAATTATATAATACAGATATCACATCACAGTGGTTCAGTAGTTCAAGTTTAGGGAAAATAGAGGATTTTTGTTTCGAAAAAGGGGATTTTAAAAAAACGGGGAATTTTTTTCTTTGAAAAATACCAAGGAAACTGCAATTCTCCAGAATCTTAAAAAATACTCAAAAATCTTGGATTCTTGTCTAAAATCTAATAAAACACTCCTCAAATTTCTAAACTTTCAGAATCTTTAGAATCGAGAATTTTTTTAAATCCTTCATGACTTCTGGTTTTTTCAACAAACTTTTAAAATCTTATAGAATATTTTCATTTCCCATAAACTTGTAGATTCATTAAATCTTTCGAAATTGCCAAAAAACTCTTTACAATCTAGATTTTTGAATGTTTTAAAATCTCTCAGAAACTTCCGGATTCTTTCAAAATCTTCCATAAAGTTCTAAAATCTTCTAGTCTCTTCCAGATTTTTTTTTTCAAAGACATAAAAAGTCTACAGAATTTTAGGAAGATTCGGAAAACAGTCCAGACGATTCATCAAGATTAAACATAATAAAAAATCTAATAAATTATTGTAAAGCAGGTGGTGAATCTGAATATTAAAAATTTTGTAAAAATCCAAGATGGCGGCCAACTAAGTATTAAAAAACTAGCTCATTTCTATAGTTTTCAATGAAATATTTTCAAACTGTGCCAGGAAAAGAAGTTTGGCTTCAGAAACTGTCTGATGATCCACGGCATCCAAAATTTTAAACAAATTTTGAACAAACAAATTTAATTGATCGCCATCGAAAATGGCGGTCAATTAAATATTAAAAAAATAACTTGCTTCTACAGTTTTCAACGAAATATTTTCAAACCTTGTTAGAAAAAGAGGATTGGCGTCAGGAATTATCTGATGATCTTCAAAATCCAAAATTTTGACAAAGTTTAAAATGGAGGCCCATTAAAAATTCAAAAATAGCTCACTTCTACAGTTTTCAACGAAATATTTTCAAACTTTGCTAAGAAGGGAATTTTCGATAGTTTCACTTTACGCGTGATTAAATAACTGTAAAAGAAAATAAGTTTTGATAATAAAATAACGTATTCCTTTTGAAAATCTGATTTGCTACTATACAATTTTAAAATTTTTAGTTTTTGTCGTTTCGGATCATCTCATACTTTCGTTGAAAATTGGAGAAGTGAGCTATTTTTGAATATTTAATGGGTCGCCATTTGAATTTTTTCAAAATTTTGTATGTTTCAGATAGTTTCTGAAGCCAAATTTCTTTTTCTAGCAAGGTTTGAAAATATTTCGTTGAGAGCTATAAAAATAAGCTATTTTTTGAATATTTAATTGACCGTCATTTTCGAATTTTTGAAAATATTTCGTTGAGAGCTATAGAAATAAGCTATTTTTTGAATATTTAATTCACCGTCATTTTCGAATTTTTCAACATTTTCGATGCTGTGGATCATCAGTTAATTTTTGAATCCAAACTTCTTTTTCTAACAAAGTTTGAAAATATTTCATTGATAACTGTATAAATGAGATAGTTTTTCAATAATTGGCCGCCATCTTGGATTTTGTCTAAATTTTTTATCATCAGGGCCAACTCTTGCTTTACAATAATTTATTAGATTTTTTCAGGATGGCCGGTGGACCGGGAAACCGGGAAATGACCGGGAATGTTTGGTGACCTGGAAAAACCGGGAAATGAACGGGAATTGTTTTGTTGACCGGGAATTTTTTTAATTCTTAATGAAAAACGATTTTAATTTTCCAAAAATGTGTTATATAAGGTGATTTGCTTATATGTTATATTATGAATTTTGAAATGCCCGCCTTATTTGTGCAACGGGAGCAAGCAACTTGAATTCAATCTTAAAAAATGCACGAAAAAGTGCAGAAGACATTGATTAAGAGATTTAAAAACTGAGTAACTAAATAAAATAAACTATTTCAATGTTAAATAAAAAAGAAATTCATGTTTGTATATTCAGAATATTAAGTAACAAACATTTTAAAACTTCTAAAACCCATTGCATTAACCGTTATTCATTACAAACTATTATTTAATGACCGGGAAAAAATTTTCGATGTCCGGGAAATGACCGGGAATTTTTTTCGTCAATGAAAACGGCCACCCTGTTTTTTTTATAATGCTTAATCAATCTTTGTTAATAACTATAAGGAATACCATTTTTGTCCAAAAAAGTTTGGACCGCCATTTTGGGAATTTTGAAAATTTCAATTGCTGTTCTCGATGGACGATGCATTTCAAAAATAAATTTCAACCTGGTATAAATAAGGAGCACTCTATTGAACATACATAATTGGACTGATTTGTAATAAAAGTTTTTGATTGGTCATAAACAAGTACATTTCAGAATATTATTGAGGATTCTAGAAGATTTTAGAAGATTATGAAAGAGTTCAGAAAACTTTAGACGATTTTAGAAGATTATGGATGAGTTCAGAAGATTTTAGACGATTTTAGAAGATTCTGGAACATTCTAGTATATTGTGTAGAGTATTAAAGAATTTTTAAGAATTCTTTAAGATTGTATGAAGATTTCTTTAAGGA
Organism: Euceroptres primus; assembly: GCA_037177015.1. Classification (NCBI taxonomy): domain Eukaryota; kingdom Metazoa; phylum Arthropoda; class Insecta; order Hymenoptera; family Figitidae; genus Euceroptres; species Euceroptres primus. The sequence goes on from JBAGKK010000112.1 coordinate 160,998, forward strand.
GGAATCGGACAGACAGTCGGGAAAAAGTTAGTCATAGCGCCTATTTATTCAGGTTTTTAATTTTAAATAGTTTTTTATCAACTTTTTTAAAGTCGAAATGTGTAAAATTTTATTGCCGATCAAATAAGCCATCAAAAGTTTCAATTGGATAAAAATTACAGATTTTCGTCATTCGGAAGCTTTAGACAGATTTCGGTCTAAAATTTGTCTAGAGATTCCGAATGAAGAAAAGCTGTTATTTTTATTCAATTGAAACTTTTGATGGCTTATTTAATCGGAAATAAAATTTCCTGCATTTCGATTTAAAACATTTGATAAATCTGTATAAAATGAAAAATCTGAGGAAATAGACGCTTTGACTAACTTTTTTTCCGCCTGTCTGTCCAATTACTCCTTAAGATTGTAAAAAGATTATTATAGGAGAATTCAGAAAACTCTAAAAAATTATAGAAAAATCCAGAAGAATCGGAATGATTGTAAGTTTTAAAACAGTTTAGAATAGTTTAGAGAATTTTTACAGATTTTAGATAAGTTTTGAAGATTCTAAAGAATTTGAGAGAATTTCGGTAATGTTTTGTAGACTTTGAAGGATTCTAAAAGATTCTGTAGAAAATTTTAAAAGATAACAAAGGTATTCAGAAAATTCTAGAAGATTCTGTAAGTGTCTAGTTGTAGTTGTATGTTGTAGAATATTGAAGAATTTTGAGATATGATTTTATAATATTATTGTAGGAGAATCCAAAAGATTCTAGAACAGTCTCAAATATTTTGTAGAAGTTTTAAGGATTTTAAATCAATTTTAAAGATTCTGGAGGATTTTTTTTTTTTTTTAAAGTGATTTTAGGAGATTTGGAGAATAATAGGAGAAAGGGGGAAAATAGGGAGAAACGGGAATAGGAGGCTGACTGTGAGTCCTGATTTTATCATATTATAATTATATAATTATAATTGTTGAAATATAATTATAACTATTGAGATATAATTATAATTTTTAGAATATAAAAATTCCCTGACTCTTTAAAGGTTTTCCCTGACTTTCCCTGACTTTCCAAAATTTCCTAACCTGTAGCATCCCTGATTACGTATTTTACAGTTTAAAGTTGTAGGAATTCCTACTCACTAACCAATTTTTTAAATAATACGACCCGATTTGACCTGATAAATCTTGATCCGACCCGTCGAATTCAGGTTTTTTAAAATTTTGCGCATCCCTACAAAATTATGTCATAAATAATCCGACATTTTTGTAAGAAAAAGACTGACAGGTTGACTAGCGGATCGGGAAATCGGGAAAAATCCGGGAATTTGGTTTAACCTGGAGAAAACCGGGAAAACCCCGGGAATTTTATTTCAGATCGGGAATTTTTTAATTTAATTGTAAAATCTACTTATTTTCACTTTATTTATGGCTATTTGAAAAAGGAAAAAATAAATTTCGAAAATAAAAATGAACATTAACTTTTATTTTTGCTAAAATTTCAAAAAAGTGTATCGTTTAATGTTTAAGATAGGGAAAAAATGCTAATGTGTTTATTTCGTGAGAAATTATAAGTTACCTACATACGTTTATATCCATATTCTTCAGTTTCGACCTTTTGTCAATTTTATATGTATTTTTTCCGTGTGAAAGGTCCAATTACATCTCTTAGTACCAAATTGAAGTCAAAACATTCCTTTAAACAATACCAGTAACGTAACAAAGATTATACCAGATATTTATCCATAATTAATCTGTTTCTGAACCATTGCACTTTTATCCAGATGAGGATTTGGGACCACAATGCGGATAATCGTGTTTTAAAGCACTCACAGTGTTAATTGATCGATATTTCACTTGATCTTATCGAATAGCATTTCAGCACTGTTACTTTTAGATGTTTTTGTGTTGATAAAAGTAATATTTTTAAATATGTTGTAAGAAATACACCAGCTATTATCTCTATCGTATTTACTATTAAATGATGACAGCCACTTCTGCAAATCTCAAGAAAAAATCCATTAAAATAGCCAATTCTTTTATGTTGGCAAAATGCACGGGTCATTTGAAAAACTTTTGAGTGTTTTTTTCATTAATTATCCAGATCGTGGAAAACAACAAAACCAATAAAAACATCTTAATTACGTTGTTTTTGATAATTACAAATATGTTTCTGTGGAAATTTTTAAAGCCAAATGTTCCTTGAATACGAAGGATAAAGGAAACAGTTGTAAAAAAATCCTACGGCAATAAAAATGACAAAATTATCAAAGGTAAGAAGTAACGCCTTCATGTCGAAAACACATTTTTTAATTTTTTGATTTAAAAACGGCAAATAAGTGGTAAACAGTGTCATGACAAAATTTCTTTTTGATAATTTTACTTCTAAAAAATTACTCCAGTTCGCTTAATTTCAATATTTAATCATTTTTACGTATTATTCAGGTCGGGAACCTATCCAGTTCTGGTCACTTTCCCCTGATATATTATATGTAAAATTAGTCAGAAAATGAAAAACTTAGTCGGGAAAAAACCGGGAATTTCAAATGGCGTGTTCGCTAGACACCTTGACTGACTATTAATTTTTAGAAATTTTTGATACTCAAATTTAAATGTTTACAGTTTGTATAGTATTTTTTCGAAATTGTTACTTAAGAAGTAGGGTGGCCCGAAAGAAAGAATTTTTAGTTTTTGTATCAGGATAGGAAAAATCTTTTTCTACAAACAAAAATAGGTTTCTATGATTTTTTGTGTATTTTAAAAATGGTATCTTCCGTTAGCGGAAATGTATTGAAGTTGAAAAGTTGGGAAACAGTGATATTTCAATATATCCCGACGTTATATTTACATTTCTGTTTCGATTATATTCTCTTGGTAAAAATTGATACATTTTAGTATAATAATAGATTTTTAGGAATATTGATGAAGGGAAGAGCTTTGGAAAGTTAATAAAGTTACTCAAAACGAATATTTTGCAATAAAATTGGGGTTTTGAAGTTGATCAACAGAGGTAAAAAGTCACAAAAATTTGTTTTCTAAATATTCTTTTCGGGGATCTTCTTTCAACATAATAACACACCAAATTCTAAAAACAAATTTCAAAACATTCGAAATTGTATTTTTGGGACATTATAGAGTAAAATACTATTTTCCAAGATCATCAAATTGTATTCTAAAAGCACTTTTTCTATGTTTTCGTATTAATTAAAATTACAATTACAATTAGGTATGTTCTCTCGAAATCTGAATTAGTTAAAAACTACGAATGAAATAACGAGGTCTTCCACCAATTGAATTAGTAAGCATTTCTACTAATAATTAGTAGAAAACTACTAATTTTTAGTCAAATTCTATTAATCCATTTAGTAGTAGTTACTAATTATATTAGTAACTACTACTAAAAAAAACTACTAATTAGCAACGTTACTAAATATATTAGTAACGTTGCTAATTGAATTAGTAACTGTTACTAAATGAATTACTAACTGTTACTAAATGAATTAGTAGAATTTGACTAACAATTAGTAGTTTTCTACTAATTATTAGTAGAAATGCTTACTAATTCAATTGGTGGAAGACCTCGTTATTTCGTTAGTAGTTTTTAACTAAATCAGATTTAGAAAATTAATTTAAAAATGTACATGTTACCAGGAGCTTACAAAAACACTTTGACTATTCTTACATCTGGTTCAAATTTTAATTGAAGAATTCTTGATACCCAGTATCATTTGAATTGGATTATTTAAAAATTTAAATTAACCAAATCACGCTACCATGTACAAATTTTCTTGTCGTTTTGTGAAGTAGGAGTGTTTTTATTAAGTTTAAGATTTGTCTAGATTGTTTTTAATAATCTCATATAAAAATTTAACCATAATTTTATATTAAATATCATTTATCATCTTTTTAAATAAAATGTAGGCTAGTTATATGTAATTTCATATCTTTTTTCAAATTTTGAATTCCATGACGTGTAATATTTGTAAGTCTTTCTGAATTTAATCCAAAAACATAGAAAAAGTGCTTTCAGGATGCGCCAATTTTATAATCTTGAAAAATAGTATTTTACTCTTTGATATCCCAAAAATACTTTTTTGAATATTTTGATATTTCGTTTCAGAATTTGACGTGTTTTGAGAAACCCCCAGGAAAAAATATTTGAAAAAAAAATTTGTTGCGACTTTTTACCTCTGTTTTTTAACTCAAAAACACCAATTTTCTTGCAAAATATTAATTTTGAGTCTCTTTATTAACTTTACAAAGCTATTTTCTTCATCAATGTTCTTAAAAAATCTATCATTATACTAAAACGAATCAATTTATACTAGGAGAAAATAATCGAAACAGAAATATGAATATAACATTGTGATATATTGAAAAAATAATTGTTTTCCAACTTTTCAATTTCAAGTAATTTCTGCTAACGGAAGATATCATTTTAAAAATCTACAAAAAATTATGAAAACCTGTTTTTGTGTATACAAAAAATATTTTTCCTATCCTGATCCAAAAACTAAAGAATTGTTATTTTCGGCCCACTCTGATAAGAAGTTTGATATTTTTTTTTAACTTTTGTCAATTGGAGTTTTATTAAATGACTGTCTTTAGTGTTTATTCTAACTTTGAATCATTGTGTTAGTTTAAAGTTATCAATAAGTGAGAAAGAAGGGATGCCTTTATTTTAGGATTTTAACAAAACACTAAAATGAATTTATATTGTTTATGAAAATAATAAGATATATTGATATGGCCGAATTCATTTCAAATCAGGCAGGTTCTACACTTGAAGTCGCAGAATCTCTCGGGGACAAAATATGTTGTTTTTTAGAAGAAATTAGGCGAAACGTATTTTTGCGAGTTGTGAGAAAAAATTCTATGGGTTTTGGTTATGGGTTTTTGAATTTTTTTTATGGGTATTTGAATTTTTGGCTTTGTTTTTCAAAATAACCCAAATTTTTTTTCTTTTAACTTCTATAACTTTTGACCTAATTAGGATATTTAAGATTTCTTCCCAGATTCTGATAGCGTTTATCGTCTTCTTTCGAAATCCACCAGAAAATTTAGAAAATGTTCAAAATCAACAAAATGGCGGCAGTTTTTCTGAAAATATTTATAGTCGATTTTCTCAAAAAACCTACACTTATATTTTTTGCTAATTTTTTGTTGAATTTTTACTATCATAGGGAAGACATCTTGTGAGTTTCATACGGGTTAAATAACTTTTGTGGTCAGCAGAATATTTTTTCATGAAATCGAATTTTCTCATTTTTCTCGAAAACAACTATAGATACGAAAAAATGTTAAGAAAATAGTTTGCACGATTAAAAAAGTTCTACAAAAAGTTCTTTTACTCATTTATGATAGCTACACCATTCCCGAGAAATATAAAGAAATACAATTTTTATGCAAAAAAAATTTTCTTGACTCCTGGTTTATAGAAATACCCACCTTGCTATTTTGTTAAATATTTTTTAAAAATGTACGCTTATATAAGGAAGACTTCCTGTGAGTTTTACGTGGGCTAAACAATTTTATGGCCAGAAAATTATTTTTCATAAAATCGAATTTTACAAATTTTTTTCTGAAACAATTGAAGTTACAAAAATAATGTCAAGGCAATTGTTTGCCTAAAAAGTTTTCGACGAATGAAAACGCGAGAGTGGAAGAAGGTGCCGTCCATCCCGGAATACAAAAATGTCATATACGGAAGATGGAGATTGATGAAGGTGATATGAAAACTTCTTACATGACCAAAACTGCTAAACACGATTGGGTTCCTAAATTACACTGAAAGCCCGATTTAATGCCGGCTTCAGGGGTTGCCTCAATGGCCTTGGACTTAAGGCGAATGACGCTAAACGTAAACAAGTCAGGGCCGTGTGAACTATTTCTGTTTAATTTCTGACACGAGTGAAAAATATTTTTTAAATATAAGTTTAATTTAACGTCTACTTTACTGTTAAGTTTGATTTAG